>BDUI01000225.1:227963-267473 GCA_002335545.1 Apodemus speciosus
CTGGAACTCACTCTGTAGACCAGGCTGGCCTTGAACTCATAAATCCACCTGCCTCTGCCTCCCAAGTGCTGGGATTAAAGGCGTGTGCCACCACCACCCGGCTAATTTATATTTTTCTAAAAAGCCATAGCATCTGCAAATATATTAAGACTAACTTGTTCATTTGCAACTAAAACCTAAAAATAAATAAGTGGCCAAGGTGGACGACAGTCAGGCATTCATTCGCACAAAGCCTTGAGGTGGTGGAGTCAGCCACTTGGAAATGTTTGAACTGGTTTCTGGGAGAGGGAAGTAGACCAAGAAAAGGCAGAAGCCACTGTATGCCCAGAATATTCCAGAACCACAAGGTCGGGGACTGGAGCAGAGAGGGAGAAGGGATGTTAGTGGCGGAGGTCCTGCCAAGCCTTCGAAAGCTTTGCTTCTCAGCAAGCCTGTCAGGAGGTGACCACTAATCGGAGGTGCCTGGCAAAGACGGTGACTGTTCTTGCCTTCCCAAGATGGTCTCTGAGGCTGAGGCTGGGCATGGTCTGGGGCACTGAGAGCTACAGGGAGCACTGACCTGTGTCCTTGCCCCCACCCCCTGCAGTTACTGTTACCAGTGCCAAAGCCAGGTGCCACCACGTAGTGGGCACTGCTCTGCCTGCCGTGTGTGTATCCTACGTCGTGACCATCACTGTCGCCTCTTGGGCCGCTGCGTGGGCTTCCATAATTACCGGCCCTTCCTGTGCCTCCTGCTTCATGCCGCTGGTGCCCTGCTCCACATCTCAGTGCTGCTAAGCCCTGCCCTGTCGGCCTTGCTGCAGGCCCACTCAGCCCTCTACACCGTGGCCCTTCTGCTGCTGCCCTGGCTCATGCTGCTCACAGGTGGGGGAGCTTTCTGAACCTCTCGGGAGCCAGAGACCCTTGTACTGGGCTGGGGAGCAAGGCACCTTCCCATGGGAGGTGGGCTGTCCAGCTGCTTCTCTTGGCCAGTGTTTTGGGGACCCAGTCCCAGGGTTATTTAAGGAGAGAGGGAAGCCTGCTACTTAGCTGAGTGTGAAGTACTGTACTTTACCTGGTGCTCCAAGACAAGAGCAGAGTTCTGGCCCCCAGAATCAAGAAGGACCCCAGGGCTTGCTACAGAAGAGGAAAGGCTGATTTGAGAGCCCATGGGTTGTTGGGATGCTAGAAGGTTATCTTAGGGAAGGTGGACCTAATGATCCAAATGTCTCACACACACACACACACACACACACACACACACACACAGAGAGAGAGAGAGAGAGAGAGAGAGAGAGAGAGAGAGAGAGAGAGAGAGAATGAATGAGAATGAGTCCATTGCGTGTACATAAACCCTGAAAGGAACAAATGCAGTTTCATGGACACGGTGAGAACTAGGGCAAGAATGATGGGTCAGGACTGGGTGTTAGAGACCATGAGGCCGTGAATGCTGGGGTGAGTCGGGTCTGACTTGATGGGGCAGTGGGGAGCCAGTGAAAGTTGCAGGCAGGGAAGCTCTTCCCTTTGGGAATTGGGAATTGGGAGGAGACTTGGTTGAGTTACTGGCTGGGTTCTGGCTGGTGTCACCTCCTATGGATTTATGTATCTTTGTCCCTTCTGGCCAGACACTCCTTTGTTTCCTGAATCCTTTCTCCAGACCTTTCCACTGTTCCTGTTAACCTTGTTCTGTACTCTCCCTGGCCACTCAGAGAAGTCACCATGCCTCCTCATCTTATTGAATCCTACTTCTGTCCCAACCCCACCCATACAGGAGCATGCGCACGCACACACACACACACACACACACGCACGCACGCACGCACGCACGCACGCACGCGCGCGCGCGCACGCACACACACACACACACACGCATGCACGCACGCGCGCACGCACGCACGCGCACGCACGCACGCACGCATGCGCTCTTCTCAGTGGGTCTGTGTTTTCTGAGGCTGGGTGCTTTCCTGCAGCTATCATAGCTTACCTCACTGTCCCCAGACACTGACTTGGGCCCCCAGCCTCTCAACCCCAGAATCTGTTAAACCAAAAGCACCAACTGCCAACGGCCTTACCCATGCCCAGAAGGCTTGCTTGGATATTCCTCTCTTCCTTTCTTGACTATTTCCTCCTTCCTTCCCTCCCTCCCTCCTTTCTTCACTCCCCCCTTCCTTCCTATACAGTCTTGCTGTGTAGTCCAGGCTAGCCTTGAATTCATAATCCACTTCATCAACTCTCCAAATATTGGACTTACATATGCTCACTTCTGACTTCCATTTCTTGGCCTGTGTGTCATTTCCCCAACGCTTACATCCACATCTACTTCTTGTCAGAACTCAGAAGGGGTCACTATTCATCTTGCCTTGTCTTGCTAGCATAGAGCCCTTCATTTCCACCTTTCTCCCGGCCAGCATCTCCATCCTCCTAGCTCAGCTTCCCTCCCCTGGCTGCTGAGAGCTGTCAGATATACGGGGTGGGAGAGCTTTGAAAGCTGGCGTCCTCTGGCTGGAGGCTTCTGCGTTTGTCTGCGCCTGTTCCTGTGCACAGCTCGCTTCATTGGTGTTCCTGGGGGTTCCCACACACCTCCTTATTTTGCCTTTTCCTTTCAAAGGACTTGTGCAGGCTTACAGCTGCTTTCTTCTTGCTCATTCCTCTCCTGGCTCCTACCTGGTCTCCGCTCTGCCCTTCCTAGGGTGGCACAAGCCAGGCTGTGTAGAAAATCCAGCTCTCTTCTTGCTTTAGGGACCTGTCAGGTTCAGACGCTGCCAGTGCCACGTTCTTAGCAGTTTTGCCCTACAGCTCAGACTTTGATATTTCCATCTCTACCTTCTGTTTTGTTTTTCCTTTCTTTTTTTTCAAGATTTATTTATTTATTTTATGAATGTGAGTACACTGTAGCTGTACTGATGATTGTGAGCCACCATGTGGTTGCTGGGATTTGAACTCAGGACCTTCAGAAGAGCAGTCATTGCCCTTAACCACTGAGCCAGCCCCTTGGTCTTCCTTTCACCTGGTCTCCACACACTTGGTAACTTGTACTTGAGTATAGGGAACCTCTTCCCTCATTCTGGCATGTCCTGCTGTTTTTGGAGCCCCTCCCTTCAGGTTTCCAGTGCATACAGATCTGCTGTGCAACAGGACTTAAACTGCCAGACCATTGACACTGTCTCCTAGGAGAGTCTCTACTGGACGGGATCTTCTCTCCCTTTTATCAAAATAGTGAAGTCTATTCTTTCTACCCTTAGTATTTTTTTTTTTTTTGTACAGAACTTCTGCCATGGTTTGGGGATGTGTGTGTGTGTGTGTGTGTGTGTGTGTGTGTATACTTGTGAAGGTCAGAAGACAATCTTGGGTACCTTCTGCCTTCTGTTTAAGGCAGTATCTCATTGGCCTGGAACTTCACCAACTAGGCCAGGCCAGCTAGCTAATGGGCTGCAGAGATACACCAGTGTCGTCCTCCCGTCCAGTCATTGCTGGAGTTACAGGCATATGTCACCACACCCAGATTTTTACGTGGGTCTTGTGGGTCTGAACTCAGAGCCTCATGCTTGCACTGCATGAGCCGTTTCCTCAGATCAAGAACTCTTATTGATACAAAACATCATTTTAGCCAGTTGGAAGTGTATAACTCAGTAGATTTTAGTATATTCCTAAATATACAAATGTCTGCATTTAGTATAGCGTGTAGTACAACCATCACCACTATCTAATTTCAGAACATTTTCACTCCAGAGAGAAATGCTGTGTCCAATAAGAGCACCTCTCATGACTCCCTAGATTCCCTCAGCCCTGACCATCATTAGTGTGCTTTCTGTGCATGCGTTTACCCATTCAAGACAACTCGCAGCAAGCATATCCCATGACTCATGGCCCTTCACGCCTCGCTTCTTTCACTTAGCACAGTGTCTCATGGCCTCTGGAGGTCAAATAATTATTCAGCAGGAACTAGCTGCCTACTGAGGTCAAGATGGTAAGTGATCTACTTTTTCATGTAACACAGATCCTAGGTGTAACTAACTGAATTTATAGAATGGAGGCATGAGCTTCTTTGGTGGGAGAAGGGCAGGATTGGGGTTTGAGAAGGCCAGCCAACTGCTAGTCCCTGAGACCCTTCCTGTTTTCTCCCCACAGGCAAAGTGTCTCTGGCCCAGTTCRCCCTGGCCTTTGTGGTGGACACGTGTGTGGCAGGTGCGCTGCTGTGTGGTGCTGGGCTGCTTTTCCATGGGATGCTGCTGCTTCGGGGCCAGACCACCTGGGAGTGGGCTCGGGGTCACCACTCCTATGACCTGGGCACCTGCCACAACCTGCAGGCAGCCCTAGGGCCTCGCTGGGCCCTAGTCTGGTTCTGGCCTTTTCTAGCCTCTCCTTTGCCTGGAGATGGGATCACTTTCCAGACTCCAGCAGATGTGGGTCTTGTGACTTCCTGAGTCCGGGGAGAGCCGGAGCTGTACAGGGCAGAAGGGAGCAGAGGATCGAACTGAGAACTTGTTTTTAGCTTCAATCCAGCCACAGGAGGGAGGCCAGGTTGCCCCTTCATGTGTGTAGTGGGCAGCTCTAGCTCATTTGAACCTGCCTAATGTGGCTTCTTCATCTTTGTAGTTGGCCCTTTTGGCAGAGGAGGGTCTAGCAAGGGGGCTACTTGGCCTGACTGACTCCCACTCTACACTAAAGTGCCAACTTGGTTCTTGGCCTTTCCCATCTTTGCCAGGTTCCTATCCCTCACTTTGTTGGTTTGGTTGTTGTTTCCCAGTTCCCATGTCGGGCCTGGAAACTACAGAAGGCCCGAGATCCCAATGGGCCAGGGCTCTGCCTCCTCTGACCCTGGCAGGGTGTGGTGGGATCCAGGCAAGGAGAATCCACACATGCTCTAGAGATTAGCACTCCATAGAAACATGTCTGCAGCAGGAGGTTGGAGGAAGCTCTTGTAGCTCACCTGTATGTGGGACCACAGTTAGGATCTTTCTTCTGTAAGAAACAGAAAAGCCCTGCTAGACCATGTGACAAGATTGTGGGGTAGAAATGTAGACCTTACTGGCCTCAAACTCAAGGAAATCCACCAGCTTCTCCTTTCTGAGTGCTAGGATTAAAGGCGTTTGCCACCATGACTGGCCTAAGAGGTTAGATTTGAACCCAGGTTTTTGAATATGGTTTACTTTTGCACAGCTGAAGTGAGGAAGGGAACATCAGGGCCAAACATCCAGAGTTCATGTCTGTGTGTGTGTGTGTGTGTGCGTGTGCATGAGAGAGAGAGAGAGAGAGAGAGAGAGAGAGAGAGAGAGAGAGAGAGAGAGAGAGCATGGTTGTGTGCATGCATGAGCATATATGTGTGGGTACCCATGGAGACGAGAAGAGGGCATATTGTTTCTGAGATGTGTCCAAATTATTGCATGTAGTGGTATGGTCCTCTTTTTCTCTTCCACATGGAGATCTGAATATACCATAACCAAACACGTTCTATTTTCTCCCACTGGTCATTTTCCCACCCCACCCCCACCCCATGTACACTCCCCGCCACTTAGTGGGAATCATGCCCTCGGAGCCCTTGCTCTTCCATACCAATCTGAGAATCAGAGCTTCAGATTTCACCAATGAAAGCCCACCTTGAAATAAGTGGAATCCAATGGACTATATGTTAGCTTGGAGAAAATCAATGTGAGATTCAACTTTTCAGGTCATGAACATGGTTTATAAATATTTTTATTTTTTGAGACAGGATCTTACTTTGTAGCTTTGTAGCTGTGGTTAGCCTAGAAATTACTATTTAGACTATTTGGCCTCAAGCTTAAGAGATGGCTCTGCCTCCTAAGCACTGGGATTAAATGTGTGTATCACCATGCCAGCTTTAAATATTTTCAATAAAGCTTTTTATTTCCTGACAAAGATCATGTCTTGTGAGTGGATTTATTTTTATATTTTATATTTTAATGTTACTATTTAGGATTTAGGAAGAGATTGCTGAGCACACATAAAGAGCACTAGATTTTTTAAAGATTAATTTTCCTTTTGTGTGCATGGGCGAGGCATGCCTGCGCCATAGGACCTCTGTGGGGGTCAGAGGGTAACTTGGCTTTTCCCACCATGTGGGACCTGGGGTTGAACTCAGTGGGTATCTTTACTTGCTGGGCTGTCTCAATGGCCCCTCATTGTAGTCTTTTGTTTACCATATTTGCAATCATAACATCTTCCTCTAAAAAACAATTTTGGTGGAGATGGCAGTTCAGACTGGCCTGGAGCTAAGTAACCCATGATGGCTTTGAACTTTCATCAACATTCCTGCATCAACTTTCTGAATTCTGGGTTAAGAGGTGTGAGCCACCACATCTGGCTTCCTTTTACATTAAAATATTTTACAGGGGGATAGAGAGATGGTTCAGTGGTTAAGAGCACTGCCTGCTCTTCCAGAGGATGAGGGTTCAATTCCCAGCATCCACATGGCAGCTCACAACTGTCTGTAACTCCAAGATCTGACACGCTCACACAGACATACATGAAGGCAAAACACCGATGCACATAATAAAAATAAATAAGTTATTTAAAACTATTTTTATGGTTCTTGCTTCTCTGCATGGGTAGGATCACTGTGCACATTTTTTTTTTTTTTTTTTAYTTTTTWTTTACACGTTTTATGCTTTTGAGTGCCTGCATGTATGTATGTGAGCCATGTGGGTGCCTAATGCCAAGAGGTGGCCAGATCCCCTGGAACTGGGGTCACAGGCGATTGTGAATCATGCCACACGGGTGCCAGAAATGGAGCCCAGATCCTCTGCAAGACCAGCAACTTCCTCATCATTGGGCCACCCTTCCAGCTAGGTTGTTTTATTAAATAAATTCATTATGAAATTCTATTTATATTGTAAAGAGAATAAAAAAGGACCCATTCTTGGGCCTGGAGGGAGAGGCCAGACCACAGGAGTCTCAGGCTGTGCCCCTTGGGGGCTCTGTTGCGGCTGCAGGTGACCCCGCACAAGGCCCTCTTAGAGAGGCCTGGGTTTCTGTGCAAAAAGAAACTCTCCGCCTCTCCCCACCCCGGATGAAGCACTCTGTATTTTTGCTTTATTCTCTGGCCTCTGGTTCAATATCAGTTAAAGCCCTTGAGTGCTTCCTGTTCCCTCTCCCCCCAAAATATAAAATAAAACAAATTAATTCATTATGAGTTTTTGTTTAATTAGATGCTGTTAGGCTACACGCACATACAAACAAATGCAAGACGTAAAGAGAAGAAAATATAAGGACTGAACAGAGGAGTTCAGAACTAAAAAACAGTTTGAAACTTAAGAAAAGCTTACAAAATTCTCATTCTCAGAAAACAAAGCAAAAAGATGACCATGAAAGAAGAGAGAACAACATTAGGATCAATCTCATCCTCTCAGGAGCAACCATTTGTCAGACATTGCGCTGACCTGGATCCCAGAGAGAGAGCAACAGGCCAGCCCAGAGGAGGAACGCCCACCTACCTCAAAGTAACAATTAGGACAGAGCACAGAAGACACAGGAGCTTCGTCATAGGAAAGCCGTTCCTGGCTTTGCTTTACTACCCAAACTCTTACATATGTGAGCAGAATACAGCAGTGTCCAGACAAGCAGCGGTATAAAGACTTGGTCAAGGTTCTCTAGAGTCACGGAATTTATTGGAATGACTTATAGGCTGCAATGCAACTAACCCAACAACGGCAGCTGTTAATGGGAAGTCCAAGAGTCTGGTAGTTGCTCAGTCCCACGAGGCTGGGTGTCTCAGCTGCTCTTCTGTACAAGCTGAAATCCTGAAGAAGTCGGATCCAACAGATGTGCTGGCAAGTAAGTACAAGCAGGCAAAGAAGAAGCAAGCCTTCCGGGGCTGGTGAGATGGCTCAGTGGCTAAGAGAACTGACTGCCCTCCTGAAGGTCCTGAGTTCAAATCCCAGCAACCACATGGTGGCTTACAACCATTTGTAATGAGATCTGATGCTCTCTTATGGTGTGTCTAAAGACAGCTACAGTTTATTTGCATATAATAATAAATAAATCTTTGGGGGAAAAAAAGAAGCAAGCCTTCTTTTTCTCATCGTCCTTATTTATATAGGCCTCCAGCAGAAAGTATGGCTGAGATTAAAGATGTATACCACCACGCCTGGACCTAAGATATTCTTGGAATTTGTTCTGTCCCAGGCTGGCTTGTTAGAGATCTGCCTGCCTCTGTCTCCTGGGATTTAAGGCATGAGTTATGCCTTGAGCTTTCCATGGTCACTGTGTTTCAAGATCCAGGTCAGAAGCCTGTGTCTTCCGGCCTCAAGATCTGGATCACACGTGTGCCCTCCATTTCTGGATTGTAGTGCAGGCCAGACACAGTCAAGTTGAAAAGTGGGGATAGCAGTTTTACAATGGTGGGTTTTACAATGAAGTTACCCTGGTACCCCAGGGCAGAATAAGTAAGACATGGAACCCAGAAGTCAGGGGCTCTAACCCTGGGAACTCTTATAGAGGAGTCTACACAGAAGCAAGATATGAAGGAAGTGTCCCGAGATTGGATGGGGGAATTTTCAATGGTATAGAAGAAAACTAAGCAATGAAAGAAATTAAAGTCAAACCAAGTGCCAATTCATGAAAACATCTAAGAGTTCAAAACTGGTTATAGCTGATTCTCAGCTGTACTGAGACTGTCACAAATCAACAGCAATGTCAACAGTGAGTACTGATAACCTAAAGACGGAGAGCAGGGGCGGCGTGTCGAGAGCACCAAACACTCATCTGCTACAACAGGGAGTCAACGGGTGATGTCTGAGATGGATACTGCGTAGCTCACAACCACCTGTAACTCCAGCTTCTGGGATCCAGATGCCCTTTTCTGGACTCCTTGGGCACCTGTACTCACAGACATATTCTCCCCCAACACACAATTTTAAAAGAACCTCTTTATATACATATCTATTTTTAAAATAGTTAATGAAAATGGATGTTGTACAGGAATGGTCCTGTGGAATGGGAAGAGGGCATTTTACTTTAAATAGTCTATTCCAGATCACTACATAGGTGTGTTTTTCAAAATAAGTATTATGTTAAAAAAGAGACTCTTCTCATCCTTAAGGTCCACAATTTCCTAGAGCTCTCACTCCCGTGAGCACTGTACTCTGCACTGTTTATGCTTCACGTTCTTTTATGTGCATAATGTGCATGGCAGACATTTCTTACTAGGCAAGCATAGTGTGCCATTGTGTTTCATGGTAGGGCCTGGGCACATGTCTCACCCCTTGTTTCATGAATAGCTATGCGAAGAGCACACATCAAATATTTTTGTTCTGATTCCACAGCTTGACTTGGGTGAAAGGGACTGGGATGCCATGACCCAACACACAACTCGGCCCCATGATAGCACAGCCCCACTCCCATGATACCAGTGACAAGGGCTCAACTCCTTGGGCAGACCTTCCTTCCTGTTTGGTGCTGCAGGTTAGGCTGGGGCTTCTGACTCACAGCAACACTGCGCAGTCTCATCTTCCCATCTCCAGTTAGACCTCCCGCCTGGTCCAGATCCCACCCCCACCCCACCCCCTCCCCCACTGGCCGGTGTGCAAAGAACCCTTTGCTACCCTTGCTGAGGAGGTGCCTGTCTTGAGGGGGATGGGCAGTATGAGGAGGAGGATGGGCTGTTTCTTGGGTCCAGGCCCACTGTCTCTTTCGAAGGGTCAAGGTGGGCAGTGTCACCCTGATCCCTGAGTGGGCACAGAGGCTGTTACTGGGCAGTGGTGGCCAGGTTAGAGATATTGGTTTTGTGGACAAAAGCTGTGCAGTTAAGTAATGCCTTCTTGGACCAATTCTTTCCTTTCTCCTGAGGAGCTGCCAAGCTTGAATGGTGCTAGAGCTGACAACGGCTTAGAATGAATCCAGGCAAACCTCTTGTACTGGAGAGGTGGTGGGAGCCTGCAAGCTGAGCAGGGGTGGTGGGGGTGGGGGGTGGTAGTGGTGTGCCACACACCAGGCTGAACCTGATCAGACTGGAGAGAATGCTGCTCTCCATGAAGCAGGGCTCCTGCTTCTCAAGCGACTCAGCACGGTCTCTGAGGGGGCCCGGGCGTCCTGACACTTGACATCTAAACACATCTTCCTTTAGTCTTCAGCCTCATTCCATGCCCTGGTATGTACCTGTTCAGTGACCCCAGGCATATTCTGGCCACCACACAGTAAATATTCCACCCTCGGGACCATCTTGGGCTCCTGGACCTAAGTGCATTCTGGCAGGCACTTATTGGCAGCTGCCTCGGGTCACTTCCCAGGTCCAGAAACACCTCTCCCAGTGCCACCAGCCCTAGCCCCGCTATCTAGCTCGGCATTCCATTTCAGAACACTGTCTCTGACATGGGCATCCACAATGAGCCCTGCTGTGTGGACCTAGCTCCTCACGTGGGTCCATTCTATGTGCACCACCTCCTCTGGCAATCTCTGTAGCTGATCTAGGACCCAAGGACAGAGCCCCGTGTCCCTGGGCTTCAGGGTGGAAGGTGGAACCCTCTTCAGCTGAGAAAGCCTAGCACACGTGCCTGTGAACCGAGCTGGCACCGTCCTCACCCCTGCAGCTTCAAAGGGAACAGAGGATCAGTACCAGCTGACATCTCAAGCCCTTGATCAACTGCGGCTTTGATCTGAAATAGGTGAGAGGGAGGGAGGGAGGAAGGAAGGACGGACGGACAGACTGGGACTATGCTCACCCTGACCACCTCATATCTCTTCCCTGGGACCTGGGGAGAGTGGCARACAGCAGGAACGGGGACAGTGCTTGGGTGRGTTCCGAGGGAGGAGGGGCTGAATCTGAGCACTCCGTGTCTTGTTGCTTAGGCCTCTGGCAGAGGTGGGCAGCAAGGGACCATTTCAGAGAGAAACAGGGAGCTGATGGCTCACTACATTACTGCTGGGGGAAATAGTCTGGCGACACTGGATGTCACCGGATCTGACTGGCTCCATTCTGTGGAGGCTTGAATGCTGGCTCAGGGCTCAGGCAGCTGCCAGACCCTCACTCACAGGCATGTTGATGTGGGCACTCAGCAGGGGAGCACTATGGCCTTCCCGAAGCACTAGCACCTAGGGAGGAGAAGACATGGCAGAGGGGGCGACTTGACCTCTCCTCTTCACTAACAGCAAATCTGTCTGTGCTGGCTCAAGTGACAGGGTGACAGGCTCCCAGCCTACCTGCCAAGGGGATGGGAAGGCTGGGAGGCGTCTGCTGGGCTCACACACCCTGTCACAGCCCAGGGCCCCAGCAGTCTTCTCCACCCTCATCCTACTGCCTCCCCAGGGTCCCACTTGCCTCTCCGAAATAGCCCCCTACCTTAATCATGTCTGAGATGCCCTTGCTACTGAGACTCTCCACAAAGGTCTCCAGTGGGTAACTGAGTCCTGGAACCAGCAAGGGAACCTATTTAGGGAACAGAAATAGATTAGCCCTCAAAGCCCATGTACAGACAGCATCTGGCAGATTAGAGCGCACTTACACCTGTCCCCTCAGGATGCTTCAGCCTGGGCAGTATGTCTAACCAGCTCCAGGGAACAAGGCACAGTGAGGGTAAGTGCTTGCCTGGGGCCCAAGTGTCTGTGGTTAAGCCTAGACCTCGTGAGGTCTGACTCCTCTCTGTTCGAGAGTTTTGATTATTGTTTCTCCCAACTTGAGGACACCTTGGCCCTGGGGACCAGGTCCTTTGCTGCTGCAGTGTCTGGGGCAGAGAGTAGCTCCTTTTCTTCAGCAGGGACAGCTGGGAAGCCCCACGAGTTCTGGAGTCCCCTGCCTTCTCCAATCAGGGGTGCAGAGGAAAACCTCACACAGCTGTTTTCCAGCTCCTTCTGTGTGGCTTCCTGAGGTCTTTTTGGCTGGGAGAAAGGCAGTGGAGGCAGGGGCTGAGTCTGGTCTCTGGCTGTGCTGGTCTACTGGTCACTCCCATACYCTTACTGGAACCTAATATGGGCACTTCATCAGCCCCAGCCCTGACTGTTGGAGCCCATGCCAGCGTGGAGATCTGTACCTTAAAGAAGGCCCGAGGCAGGGCATAGAGTGCCTCACTGTACAGGAAGCAGACCTGCAACCCCAGTACTGGCCGAGCAGCTGAGGTGTTCTGCAGGTGGAGTGTGAGCTTAAAGGTAGGGCCCAGGCCTTGAACCTGTGGAGAGAGTAAAATGGAGAGGCCCTCAGGACCCATAGCCTTGAACACTGAATACCACCATCGTGCCTGCTGCCTCTCCATCAAGGGCCTTATGATACTCTTCTCCAGTTCCATCTGTCTGCTTCTTAAAGGGCACAGAAGCAGAGAGATGCAGCAAAGGCACAGATCAGGAAAGGTCTAGATGGATTCTACTTAGAAAGATGCAAGTACAGTTGTTGGCTCAGGGCAGCCGCGGTGCTCATCACTGCCCCCAGGGCACGACTGCCTTCCTTTCCCCATCCTGGTGGCTCAGTGATTTAAAGGCCACCTCCTCCTATTCTAAGTGGCTCGGTAACTAACCATTTATCTTCTGTATCTAGCCACTCTTCAGAAAAGAACCAACTGAAGTTGGGCATGGTGGCACAGGCCTTTAATTCCAGTACTGGGGAGACAGAGGCAGGTGGATCTCTGAGTTTGAGGCCAGCCTGGTCCACAGAGTGAGTTCCAATACAGCCAGGGCTACACAGAGAAACCCTGCCTTGGGGAGGAGGAAGAAAAAGAAAAGAAAAGGAATACAAAATACAGAATACAGGTGGCTCTGAAAACACACTCAGGCTCACTCAGAGCCGGTGAGGACGCTCAGGCCTGTGTGTGTGCATGTGTCTATGTGTATACCTAGGGTCTGGTCAGGGTGAACCTTCCTAGTACCAGGCAGTCCTAATTCCATAGGCTGCCCATGCCAAAAGAAATCACTCTAGACCCTCATCTGTGGCCAGGAGGATCGCTCCAGGTTCCTGGGCTATTCAATGTCCCACTGTACCTGCTCTGTGCTTATCCTACCCCACTCCAGCCTAGGGGTCTGTTTGAGGTACAGCATGGAACAAAAGAGCATGTGTGCCCTCTGTGGCAGCCACAGCAGAGGAGAGCACAGAARGCTGAGCGGTGCTCTCAAGAGGACAGGGCCTCAGGCTCCAGATGTGTGAGGAGCTGAGATGGGAGCACAGGGCTGGGTGGCTTGGCAGTGGCTCTGGGCGCTCACCTGTGCAGCAGGGAGGATGCCACTCACCCCTAGCCTAACGTCCTACTGGATACTTACCACAGCGTGCAGCTTGAGTGGCTCCCGAGCTGTGGTTGACATGGGGCTCAGGCTGGACTCCAGGGCCTGAACATAGGCTCTGGCAGCTCGCAGGCGCAGCAGGTAGAGGTCAGTCTGGAAGGTCCGGTGCATGGCTGCAGAGGGGACATGAAGGCTGACGCAGTGCAAGGCAAGAGTACTCTTGCTTAGATTACGGGAGAAGAACAGGAAAGGAAGGCGTAACGGGATAGGCAGGGCAGAGCCTGCAGATGCCGGGAAGATCGGAATAGGGAGGCCATGCTGGACGCTGTGGGCCACACCCTCCTGCTCCTTCCTGGCTCTCCTACCACCTCACTGCTCACACAATCTCAGGCTCCATCCTTGCTCCTCTGGTTCAGCCCTCAAGGCTGGATTTCACAGTTTCAAGGCTGATTTTGGCCTTGGTCTTCTCACCCACCATCTTGTTCTCTGGATAATACAGGACTTGCCCTGACTCTGCCATCCCAAAGAACACCAGCTTCCAGCTCCTAAAGGCTTCACATTTGTTCCCATACCCACATGCTAAGCCCCAGATGTGCAGACACTGCAGTATGGTTGTGGGTGCCCAGGCCTGCCTCTGCTTTGAACTACCTCTTAGTCATCTCCATCTAAGGCCCTAGCCACACCAAGCTCAACCTCCACCCACTGCCCCTACCCGTCCCCTTGTTTGATCCTTAGCCAGGTGCAGGTGACCTTCTTCAAATCTACCTCCGGATGTGGCTAACTGCATCCAGCCAGGGTCTCACTACGTAGACAAAGCTGATCATGAACTTGATATGCCACCTTCTACCTCCCAGGAGCTAGGATTACACGTGTGTGCCAGCACATACATCATGAAGGTAGTTTTACAATTTTCTTTACTAGACTGGTCATTTTCTTGTCAATATTTATTTTTAGGAATCTCTCTGCTATTGTGAATAGACCGTTTTCCATCATTTCTGCCTGTTAGATATTATTGGTACATATAAAAAAAAAAGCTTACATTTTTTTTTAATGTGTATGTGTGCCTGCATGTGGGTATGTGCATGTGAGTGCAGTGCCTGCAGAGGCCAGAAGAGGGCATCAGATTCCCCCAGAAAAGGCCTTAAGATGATTGTGAGTCACTATGCAGGTGCTAGGGATCAAACCCAGGTTACTCTGGAAGAACAGCCATCTCTCTAGCCCAAGATTATGAGATTTAAGACTTTTATATCTGTTCCCCTTCTAGAATTTAAGTCCCTACTGATTTTTTTTGACACTTTTTCTATTATTTCACTTATATATTTTGTTGTTATTTTGTTTGGTTTGTTTTTGAGACAGAATTTCACTATGTAATTTTCCCTGACCTCAAGACTCATAGAGGTCTACTGTTTCTGCCTCCCAAGTGCTGGGATTAAAGGCACGGGCCATCATTATGTTCCAGACAGTGCCCCAGCCGCCCTTAGAGGAAATCGACCAGCACACAACATGAAGTTGGCCGGACGGACTAAGCTCCCGAGTGAGGCAGGCCCACGCCTGCCTGCCTGGCGTCTGCGTCTGAAGGAACTGCTGCCTCTGGCGCTAAGGGTCCCGGCTCTCACCAGCAGCACCCTCCGCCAGGAGGAGTAGTTTGTTACCTGAGGGCCGTAGACCTCTGGCCTTTCCCACTAGCTAAAATCTCACTCCTGCCCAATGCACCCAGTGGGGTTCTGTGTTCTTCCCCAGGTCTCACCTGTACCAGCTTCCCGCTCCCGCAGGGTCTGATCCACATACAGCCGGGTCTTTCGGGGCACATTGAGTTTTGTTGTCTGTGCCAGGGGTGGGCCTGCCTCACCGGTGCCCTCCACGAACACTGCTGTACGCTTCAGAATCTTGATGATCAGGCCACCGCCTGAGAAGTGGGCAAACAAAACCTCCACTGCCCTGTCCACCCACACTCCCACTCTTCCCAAAACAACTGCACTCTTATCCAAGCATGTCTGTCTCTCTGATGAGACTCTTTCTAGAAGAAATGACATATCTCAAGTCTGTCTTCTTTTTCTCTCCTGAGGTAGGGATCCATATAGCTTAGGACAGACTTGATCTCCTGACCCTCTGCCTCCACCTTTCCAATGACAGTTGTGTGACAGCACATTCAGCTGTCAGCAGTGTCTTATCACTCACTCATTCACTCACTCACTCGATCATTCATTCAGCAGCTGTTCATGAAGAACTGTGATGTTCTTAGCACAGGCTGGAGAGGCACAGCCTGACCACGATTAGCTCCTAGGCAAAAAAATCCAACTATTATGGTCTGATCCAATCTTACCCACGGCGTGTCCACAGGCCTGGGGTCCCGCCTGTGTCTATCCACGCCCTTCCTTCCCCATAGAATCTCTCATCCTCCTCACTCCAGCCCCACAGTCCCTCCCAGATCGGAGTTCTCACCTCTAGTAGTCATGATGAGGGTGTTATCTTCTCGCCCATATCGGCCAAAGCAGAGGCTGGTTACGGCATCCTATATGGGGAAACCAGACTTTAGCTGGGAAAAGATCTTGAGAAGGAATGCAAGATAGGCTGGAGGGGAGAGCCCAAATGAGAGCTAAAATGGGAAAGGTGTGAGGAGAAGTAATAGCAATGTGGCCTTGGAAATATTGCTTGGATTGTCCATTTCCCTTCTGATCTCCCTGACTGTGCTGAAGGTCTACACTACGGCGCACCCCACCCTCTTTTGGGGTGGCCTTCTTTTTTTTAAAAGATTTATATATTTATTTATTATATGTAAGTACACTGTAGCTGTTTTCAGACACCCCAGAAGAGGGCATCAGATCCCATTACAGATGGTTGTGAGCCACCGTGTGGTTGCTGGGATTTGAACTCAGGACCTTCAGAAGAACAGTCGGTGCTCTTAACCACTGAACCATCTCTCCAGCCCCTTGGGGTGGCCTTCTAATCAGTCTCCTGGGCTACCTAATCTGCCTTGGTTACCTTTGCTGCCTTTCAAAACCACAAACCTCCAAGGGCTTTTCCTCTTCCTAGCAAGATATTTCAGGTCTTCCACATCAGACTCCAGCCTGTTTTACCCAGTCTCTCCTCTTTAGTTCTCCCAACCTCATACCTTCTCAGTACCACAGGGCCAAACACTGCTTCCAGATTTTATACAGTGACATCAAACTCTAGAAGGGAGTTAAGTTCTATGAGATGAGATGGTTTGGTGGGTAAAAGTTCTCACTGTGCAAGCGCACACACACACACACACACACACACACACACACACACACACAATCTGATCAGTCCATCAGTATGCATCAGACATCAGGGCTGACTATTGRGTATTGGATAACCAGTTAGGGTTCAGCCCCCAGAACCCTTGGAGGAGGAAGCCCACTCTTAAAACTTGTCCTCTCATCTCCATATGCATGCCATGGCACATGCACACAAATAAAACATATTATTTATGGTATATTCAAAATATATACTATAAGTATATATTTTATACTTATGTACTATAAGTATACTTATATATATAGTATATACTATACTTATATATACTATAAAATATATACTATAAGTATATATTTTAAATATACTATAAATAAGAAAGAACCCTGGAACTGGAGAGATGGATCAGGAGTTGAAGGCATTGGCTACTTGAGCAGAGGACCCTAGTTCGAATTCCACATCCATATGGTGGTCCCAGATCCAGGGGATCCTATGTCCTTTTCTAGCCTCCATGGAAACTACACATGTGGTGCACAGACATGCATTAGGCAAGCAACCATACATACAAAATTAATTAAAAATAAATCCCAGTTGGTTATCCAATACCCAATAGTCAAGTCAGCCCTGAAATCTAATGCATATTATATGGACTGATCAGACTGTGTGTGTGTGTGTGTGTGTGTGTGTGTGTGTGGTGTAAAACAATAACAACTAAAAAAGGACCATAATTTTGAGAGGGAACAAGGAGAGTGGATATATATGAAGAGTTGGAGGGAGGAAAATGAAAATGATGAAATTAGGTGATGAGGAGGAGGAAGAAGAGGAGGAGGAAGAGGATGAGAAGGAGGAGGAGGAAGAAGAGGAGGAGGAGAAGAAGGAGGAGAAGAAGAAGAGGGGGAGGAGGAAGAAGAAGAGGAGGAAGAAGAAAAAAGAAGAGGAAGAGGAAGAGGAAGAGGAAGAGGAAGAAGAAGAAGAAGAAGAAGAAGAAGAAGAAGAAGAAGAAGAAGAAGAAGAAGAAGAAGAANGAAGAAGAAGAAGAAGAAGAAGAAGAAGAAGAAGAAGAAGAAGAAGAAGAAGAAGAAGAAGAAGAAGAAGAAGAAGAAACAGGTCATAGAGGCACAGGCCTTTAATCCCAGCACCCAGCAGGCAAAGTCATGTAGAGCTTCGTGAGTTAGAGGCCAACCTGGTCCATATAGTGAATTCCAGCCAGCTAGAGCCACGTAGTCAAACCCTATCTCTAAAAACAAAGAATCTTTATGGCCCTCAGCCTTTGTTCATGCTGCTAACTACACAGTGAAGGGTTCAACCTGCATTTCTAAGGCCCGTCCCGTGGGGTCAGGAGAGGCAGAGAAGAAGCAGGCCTGAGGTGGACCTTGAGCTGATGAGGCCTCGCCTGAGCCAACAGCTATGGCTGTTAGCACTGCTGGAGGTAGGGGACTCATTTTTATTCAGGGTGTTGCCACCAGTAAATTAGCCACGCCCCAGTAAATAAACCCACCCCCACACACATGTAAACAGCCCTAATTACCCTCAGGGGATTATATGAACAAAACAAAAYAAAACCCCATGAAAACAGGGAGACCTGTTGGGAAAGAGGGTATCACCGGGAGTTGGGGGTGGATAGGAAGGGAATGTGGGTGAATGGGATCATTTACATTCATGTATGAAACTGCCAAAGATTAAATAAAAAATTAGAGAAGAAAAAAAATAGGGCTCGGGTAAGGAAGAGGCAGCAGCAGTGCTGGAGGCGTGCTCACAGGGGCACAGATGACATTAAGCAGGGCCTTGTCTCGGTAAATTCGGACTTCCCCGTTGGCCAGAGCAGCCATGACAGCTTGCAGGCCTCGGGACCGCTGCTCCAGGAGGTTCATGGTCAGGATGGCTGCAGGCATCTGCACTGTCCACAGCTTCTTACCCTGGCAAGAAAGAGCCAGTGTCTGCAGGGCGCTCAGGGCTTCACATGGAAACAAGGGTGGCCGGAGTAGCAGGTAGGGGACAGCTTTCGGTTYGTAGGGCAGACAGTGTGGAGGGATAGGGGCTAGAGTCCACACCTTGTGGGTGAAGCCATGCAGACTCTCTTGGGTGCTGCCCACCACCAGGATCTTGTGTACCCGGACCAGCCCCACAGGCTGGGCACTCAACTCGATGCAGTACTTGGGGTGTTTGGAGTCTCTGTGGAATAAAGACACGATCCCTCTGCCCAGAGAAGCCTTGTCCAGCCGCCTGGCTGAGCCCCCTAGGTTAACCCCAGGGCATCCCGGGTCCTGAGCAAATGAAGAGGTCATTTCTCCACCTACCATTTAGAAGATGTGTGTCCCTGGATGACACCAGATACGTTTTCCTACTCTCTCCTTCTGCCCTTCGCTATGGTGACAAGTGTCCTGGGATTTCAGAGTTCTGAATATGGTTTACTTAGAGTGGTCTAGCCAGCGCTATTGGACTTGGAAAGTTTCCTGGCTTATCAGAAAAGGATGGCCCATCAGTTTTCTGGTCTCTCCTTAGTTTTACTTTTCCAGACAGAGGGAGTGATTTCTGCCTTTCAACCATAGCTGTGACCCACTTTCTCCAGGCTGTGTAAAGACTGCATCTCACCGGCTTCTGGGCTCTGGGAATTCTCCCTTCTTAGTCTTCTAAATGTTGGGACTACAGGTGCATGCCCCCTTCATGCCACCAACCCAGATGATGTTTCTTTTCCCACTGAGTCTCCATCTCCTCTCAATAAGTACTCATCTAACTTACTTACTATATGTCTTCCCCAGGAAGGCGGGAACCATATTTACAGCATTCCGCTTACCAATGAATCTCCAACCCCCTGAACAGTACTGAATGCACAGTAGATGCTCAATAAATGTATTGAGTTAACGGACTGTCTGGAAGGCTGGGGAGCTGGCTCAGAGGTTAAGAGTACTGATGCCCTTCTAAGAGACCCAGACTTGATTCCCTGCATCTATATCACTGCTTACAGTTACCTGAAAATCTAGTCCCAGGAGGCTGATGACCTCTTCTAGCCTCTGGATATCACATGCATGTGGTATACAGATATGCACATGGCAAAATACTCATAAACATAGAATAATTTAGCTGGGCAGTGGTGGTGTACACCTTTAATCGCATCATTAGGGAAGCAGAGGTATGCTGATTTCTGTGCATTTGAGGCTACAGAGGTCTACAGAGCAAGTTCCAGGACAGCCAGAACCACACAGAGAAGCCCCGTCTCAAACAAACAAACAAACAAACAAACAAGCAAACAAACAAACACACACACTGTCTAGAACATCAAACTAATGCATGTGTCATATACATTATAAGACAATATAACAAATACAAGAGATTGTATCTGCTTCTTTCTGACTGCTTCCTCCGCCCTCTGACTGCTTCCTCCGCTCTCTGGCTGTGCTGTTCTCTATTACAGCCCTCATGCCAGGCTCTTACCCATCAGGCTCCTCCTCCCTTCTACCCTCGAAACCACCAGCTGTCTGAGGCCACAGCTGTAGCTACCTTCTCAGGATATAGATGCTTCCATTTCGGCAGGCAGCAGTCAACCGGAACTCCACATCAAACTGGCCGGAGACCTCCAGGAAAACGGGGACACTGGGCAGGCTCATCTGCAGAGAAAATGGCTCAAACCTACTGACCATGGTGGGAAGAAACTGTTAATTCTTGACTAAAATCCTGATCTCTTCCTTCACTTCCTACTGGTCACAGATCTAAGTCTACACTATTTGGTTAAACCCTGTCACCTCCAGCAAAGTATGAGAGTTATGTAAGTAGATATACAAAGGTATTTGAACAAGGAAGACCCCTGGAGCAACATTAATAATAGTAAAAATCATTTACGTGGACACCAAGTGGCCAGGTAAATACATGTATGTATGTATTTGCATATATAACTACATGGAGAAGGTGGAGCCTTTAAAGGGCTGATATGAAGCTGCAGTGGTAGCACACCCCATAATACCAGCACTTGGGAAATGGAGCCAGGAGGATCACAAGCCCAAGTCCTGGGCTACACTGCAAAAAAAGCAAAGAATAACGACAAAAAGGTTGACGAGGTTGTGAACAAAGGAAGACACTAATGTTACACAGTGATGTGAAAAGAGCAAAATGGTGGATGTGCGCACCAGCCTGTCTAAGAACACCGCACTGCTTGCACTCACTCTCGACTTTACCAAACCTAGACTCGCCTGAGAGGAGTTTCAGTGGAGGAGATACCTAGGTCAGGCTGCCTTGTTAAATGAGTTGGCAAGGCACACCTTGAATGTGGGCAATGTGAATTCCCTGGCTGGGCCCTGAGCTGTGTGAGGAGCAGCCAGCTGCAGACGATGCCTGTGCCGACGGCAGCCTGCGTGTGTTCCTTCTTCTCTGCTCTCCACTGTGGATGTGATGTGATGTGATGGCTGTTGCCTCCCTTCCTTGAAATGGTAAGCTGTAACCCAGAGCTGTCAGTCAACCGAGCCCTGTCCTCCCTGAGTCGCTCTTGGTCAGAGTGTTTTGTCACAGCAGCAGTAATGAACTAGAAATATACCTCTCTATAAAGCAACAATGTTTGAGCCAAGCTAGACAACTATTCCACACATGAGAATGTCTGGAAGGATCGGTGCTGAACCTTTCACACCAGACTTAGGAGTGGTGAGCTTTTGGGACATCTAATCTTTCTTTATGCTTAGCTACACTTTCTGATCAGACGCTACCCACACTGGGAGAACAAGAGGAACACAGCCTGGCTTTATATGTAACCAGGGACAGACCTGATACTGACCTTGGCCAAAATGGTGAAGGCCTCAGGGTCCAGCACTAGGAGTTCCTTGTTCTCTGTGCCTAGCACCAGACAGGACACTGCATCCTCATCCGCCAGGTTCTTCTTCAGGGTGGTCATGGTGGTGATGACTGTCTGCAGAAGACCCCACCATGTTCCCAGACACCCGAGAGCCCGAGGGGGGAGGGGAGAGGGCAAAGGAGGAGCAAGCGTGAGAAGCGCCTGAGTGTGGATGGTAGAGGCGTCTCCTCTACAAACCTGAATGCTTAACAATTGTCTAAGCCACTTAAGAGCTACTCAGACTCAAAACCAGCACGCCACACATTTAAGAGCTGGGTGTGACTCACACCTGGAGTCAAAGAATTGTGGCAGCAGGAGCTGTAGGACTGCTGCATGTTCAAGGCCAGCTTGGCTTAAAACTCAGTTCCAGGCTATCCTAAACTACCTAGCAAGACCTTGTCTCAAACAAACAAACGAACACTCCAAACAACAGAAAGGCATGTTTAAAGAAGATCCAAGCCGGGCAGTGGTGGCACCATGCCTTTAATCCCAGCACTTGGGAGGCAGAGGCAGGTTGATTTCTGAGTTCGAGGCCAGCCTGGTCTACAGAGTGAGTTCCAGGACAGCCAGGGCTATACAGAGAAACCCTGTCTCGAAAAACCAAACCAAAAAACAAAACAAAACAAAAAGAAGATCCAATGGCATGGGCATCTGCAGGCAGCGGAACACATGCGGTGCACATGTGCACATGCAGGAAACATTCATAAAATAAAAATAAAAATAAAATTTATCTTTCAAAAATGGTTACAATCCAGGAGTTGTACAAGCCTTTAATCCCAGCAGTCGGGAGGCACAGACAGGAATCTCGTAAATTCAAGGCCAGCCTGGTCTACACAGTAAGCTCCAGGATAGCTGGGACTATATATAAAGTAATGTATGTGAACATAGAAACATGCTAGAAGCTAAACCCTCAGGCAGGAACACTGGCTCTCTCTGAGCAATGGGACCAGAACTTTCCTGGAACTCCCCCGGGAGACACCTGTTCATTCTGTAATTATTACTGGACATCAAAATGGAAAGCTTCATTTTCAAAGAGTTTCTCTATGGAAACTAGCAGAATCAAAATGTTCTTTTTGAATGAAAGTGTTGTATGCTGTGCAGGCATCATTACAATTGCACAGAGGGGTGCTGGAGGGGTGCTGGGTACATGGCGAGGCGAACCACTGAGGGTGGCGGTGTGAGCCTGCACACTCAGCACTGGGAGGCAGAGGCAGGAGGATGGGGAGCAAAGCCAAACTCAGCTAATGAAGAGCTGTCACAAAAACCAACCAGCCGGTCAAACAAATGAAAAAAAAACAAAAAACAAAAAACAAAAAACAAAAAACAATCAACGAGCTACTAAAATTAGAGTTCTCAAAGGCTACATAAGGCTCAAAATATGGTGTCCTCAAGATAACAGTATAAAATGCACATTTGCGAAGGAAATGCTCAGAAACGGCAAGAAGTGGGTGTCTCTAGGTAGTGGAATCATCCTTTATAGTTCTCTTTTATTTTTTGAATATTCTGTAATAAGAATGAAATTATCTTTATCCTCAAGAATATAAGTGTGAGCCGGGCGTGGTGGCACACGCCTGTAATCCCAGCACTTGGGAGGCAGAGGCAGGAGGATTTCTGAGTTTGAGGCCAGCCTGGTCTACAGAGTAAGTTCCAGGACAGCCAGGGCTACACAGAGAAACCCTGTCTCGAAAAACAAAAACAAAACAAAACAAAACAAAAAAAAAAAACAACCAAACAAACAAAAAGAATATAAGTGTGATAATCTTATGTCATAACTGTTTCATAGCCATTCATTCCTGTTAACTAGAAATGTAGAAGGCTCTCTGCTTTGTAGTGTCACTGGAAGGAAAACTAGAGTGCCACTGGCCAGGCTCGGTGTAAGAATTAACTGCTGATACGTGGTCTTTTTTAGTGCTTGGAGCTGGAGATACAGTTCTGTTGGTAAAGTGCTTGCCTGCCAACCAGGAGCCGAGTGTGATCCTCAGAAGCCATACAAGAAATGCCAGGCATGGTGACACCTCCCTGTAAAGTCAGCGCTGGGGAGGCAGGGACAGATGGATCCCGGTGGCTAATGTAGCCTAATTGTGAGCTCTATGCCAAACCTTATCTCAAAGGATAAGGATGACACCTGAGGTCATTCTCTGTCCCCCACACCCATGCACACACACATGCACCTGTCTGCATATGAACACACACAATTTAAAAAATGTAAGCACCTTGATAGGGCAATAAAAAGAGAAAGGGTATCACCTGCCGCTTGATAGCCTTGGACTTGTGCTGGTTCACAAATGCCTCCATTTCACTCAGCTCCAGCTGCAGAAACCTGCACACGCACGGGACAGGCACCCGCATGCCTCTGGTGCCAGTCCACAGGCATCCCCTCCTCCCTGTCCCCCAAAGGACTCCTACCTGAGTGACTGCACAGACAAAGGCACCTCTGCCTTTTCCCTGCAATGAGAATGGCCGACACAGCGGCTTTCAGGAGGGCTCATAGGAGAGCTTCAGGATGAAGGGCTGCAAAGTGGGCGGTGGGCTCTCACCTGATATCCTCCAGCATCTCCTTCAGGGTTAAGGGGTCAATCCGGTCCTGTGTCAGCATGGGGAGAAGGGGGAGCCTGTGAGCTCCGGCAGCCGTGTCCTCTCAGCAGTTCACTATGTCTACCCCTGGGCACGAGGGGCAGGCCTTTCTCCTCACTGTCTTCCCAGTGGCCTGCCACTCAACCCAAGGCTGAGATCTTGCTTTGAATCCGTCTCAGGATCATGTCCACACCCATCATCCTCTTTATTGTTGCTGCCTACTCTCCAGGGAGTGTGTCCCCCACACACTCGGGTGAGCCTTTTCTTTCTTTGGTTCCTCTTACTCCACTGGTAGGGAGGGATGTGGTTAGAGCAGAGGGATTCTATGGCTTATGCTCTCCAAAGAACCTGGCTTGGTACCTTCCTAGAAGCTACTGCTCTGGGCCAAGCACGGCATCTCACTGTTGCTCCAGAGCTGGGCTATGGCCCACCATCCACTACTGCGAGCCCACTGTCCTGAGAGTCTGGTCCTCCTCCAGTGGCTACTGTTTCCGAGTTCTAGTTTGCTATGTCACTTACCTCTTTGGCTTGGTTCCAAAGGTCTTGTTCCAAAGGGTTTGGAGGTAACTGGGGCAGGCTGAACTTGAAGTAGGGTCTAAGGTTCTTATAAACATAGACACAGGGTCCCGAAGCGAGTGCTAGGGCAGGTGTCCTGGGCTCGTGTTGGTCCATGAGGAAGGTGGCAGCCGAGGCTGGCAGGGCAGGCAGTGGGCTTTCTGTCAGCACTGTGGGTCCCTTGAGCACCTTCAGGCGGGGCTGCTGTCCACCCGGGCCAAGGTCTCCCACCACCAGCTGCAGGGAGAAGAGACCATTCAGCATAACAACCATCTCACTCACCCTTGTTGTTGGTGTTTACTAATCCACCCTCACATTCACCAAGGTTTTGCCATGAGGCTTAAAAGAAGTATCCCTTAGGAAAGTTACCTAACTATCCTGAGCTCAGGTTTCTCTCTTGCAAAACGGGAACGCCTACCTCATGACACCTGGAGAAAATCAAATCAAATCCTGAACTATAGGCCTGGCGAGTGCTCAGGGGCAGATGAGGGGTTTATCCATTCATTATTCATTCCTTTCCATTTCCTGTGGTAGTGAAGATTGAAATTGGGACTTTGAACATAGCTGTAATGTTCTCTGTTATGAGGCTAAGATATATTTACTTTATATTTACACTGAAATAAAATTTTTTACTAAGGAAGATTTCCAAGTATAAAGAAAAGTAGAGGGGTTGGAGAGATGGCTCAGTGGTTAAGAGCACTGACTGCTCTTCTGAAGGTCCTGAGTTCAAATCCCAGCTACCACATGGTGGCTCACAACCAACAGTACAACGACAGTGTACTCATATACATAAAATAAAAAAATAAATCTTAAAAAAATAAAAAAATAAAGAAAACTCCCATAATAACATTATCAGCCGCTATGATCGCCAGCCTCTAGATAATCCATGTCCTCTTGAGAAACAGAAAAACTCACTTCCCTGAGCTTTATTCCCGCCACGTTCTAATTACACGTGTGGGGGGAACATCCATGCCACAGCACTAGGGAGTTGGCTCTTTCCTGCTCTCCTATTCATCCAAGGGACTGAACTCAGGTCATCAAGCTTAGCAGCAAGCACCTTTACCTAAAGAGACTCTAATGCCTATTCCTAATCAAGATATTTTCCCTTACACCTAAGAATCACAGCACAGTATTTAAACTAAGAGGCTGTATGTTCACTCGGCAGTACATATACTAAATCATGAATGATATAGAGAAGATTATTAACATGGTCTCTACTCAACGATGACACAGAAACTGGGCACGCCTTTAATCCCAGCACTTGGGAGGCAGAGGCAGGTGAATCTCTGTGAGCTGGAGGCCAGTCTGGGGCCTGCACTACATACTGAGTCCCAGAACAGCCAAAACTACTACATAGAAAAACTTTGACTAAAGAAAAGAAAAAGAAAACGACACACAGCTCTGTGAATCATTTCATATTTCAAGCCTACTGTTTTATATTATAAACTAGAAAGTTAAGCAATAATGATTAGACTTAAAGAATTGGGACCTAACATGTTTTTCTATGTATCTCTTCTATTTTATCAGAAATATTTTCCATGTAAATCTTCTATTTTATCATAAAATGTTTTACTTCCTTTTTCAATAAAAGAACATGCTAAAAAAAAAAAAAGATTTAATAACCATAAAAAAAATAAAAAAAAAAAGAATTGGGACCTGCAGTGGGTAAAGGTGCTTGCCACCACGTCTGATGACCTAAGCTCAATCACTGGAACCCACATGACGGGGGAGAACAGACACTCAAAGGTTGTTACCTGACCCCCAACTTCATGCTTCCTTCTAACACTATCTAGTGTTGTAACTACTTAATTTTGTTGCTAATTTTGTTTTGGGATATGGATTGCTTTGTTTGTTAGTTTTTTTGTTTTGTTTTGTTTTTTGGCTTTTTTGAGACAGGGTTTCTTTGTGTAGCCCTGGCTGTCCTGGAACTCACTCTGTAGACCAGGCTGGCCTGGAACTCAGAAATCTGACTGCCTCTGCCTCCCAAGTGCTGGGATTACAGGCATGTGCCACCACTGCCTGGCTGTTTTTTGTTTTTAATGCAATCTCACTAAGTAGACCTGGCTGGCCGTGAACTTCACAGGTCAACTCAAACTCATAGATCTCCCTGTTTCTATTGTCCAAGTGCTGGATTAAAGGCATGTGCCACCACTCCTGACCCCAAAATTATTTTTAAGAGAATCATATGTCTTGGTACTATAAATCCACAACATCCTGCTTTCTGTTTAATTTCTGCATATCATGTTATAAAATTAATGTTCACTTTCCAAATTACAAAGAAATTCTGGGGTTGGAGAGATGGCTCAGCAGTTAAGAGCACTGGGTGCTCTTCCAGAGGATCCTGGTTCAAACCCCAGCACCCACAAGGCAGCTCTCAACTGTCTGTAAATCCTGTTGTAAGGGATCTGACACCCTTACACAAGCACACATGCAAGCAAAGCACCAATGCACACAAAATAAGAATAAATAAATCATTAAAAGAAAGAAAGAAGTTGCAACGAAGTGTGCCTTTTGAGTACTGGTGAGTTCCACAGTATGTTGAGCCTCTTTGCAAATCTCACTTCTGAGTTTTCCCCCACTCAACCTTTTCATTGCCTACCTTGTACTCCCCGTCGCCATGCAAATCTGCCAGTGCTAGAAAACACAAAAGGGTCATAAATGAGTCTCCATGAAACTGTTACCTGTTCCTCCCATCCTCCTAGAATCTGGGTGTTCCTAGGTCTATCTAGAGACTCACCCAGGCAGGAGGAGAAGGTGTGGATGTTGGCCATGGGGTCGTAGTGTGCGTCTAGCCATTTAGAATTGGCTTCGTTGCTGAGAGTGGAAAAAAGATAGTTGGAAAGTGAGTACCATGGCAAAGGAGAAAAAAAAAAGAAAAAAAAAAAGAGGAAGCTCTAAACGAGGTGACGCCCAAGACTGAAAGCACAGACCCCGAAAGGATAATACAGTTAGTCTAGATCTGGGCTTATTGGCGCCCGGAGTGACCAGCCAATCACATACGGACACTTCTCGACCATCAGCTTTCGTATCTGATTTCTAAAGGGCCCTTCCAGAACTTCCACCGCTGCTCGAAAGCAAGAGCCCAGGACCCGCCACCAAGCACCATCTGAGAGAAAGGGAGTACTGAGGRCCCGGGACTTAACCTCTCAGCTCGCCCGCTGTCGGAATCCGATGAAGACGCCGCAGCCATCTTCTCAGGCGTCGCCTTGGCGACCAGCTCAGCTGTTGCGCGACGCCCAATAGAATCCGGGCATCCGAAAACACAGAAACAAAGGTTCCGGGATGAAATTGTCCCAGCTGTCCCACCAAATAAGCGCTGGTTTCCTTGTCCTATGCAACATTGACTTATGGTTTCTGCATCAAAAACAGGGGCCTTGGCTTTGAGGCCTGGGGAGGAGCCCTTTTTAGAGGTGAAGACTAGGTTGAAAAACAAATTAAAGGGTGGGATCTCATGTTAATGTGTTCTAGTTCTTTAACTCCTGAAGTATTCTAAGGTACAAGAATGCTTGCTGCTCTTGCAGAGGACCCTGGACTACTTCTCAGTACCCACAGGGCAGCTCACAATTCTATAACTCTAGTTCCAGGGTATCTGATGCCTCTTCTGGACTCTGTTGGCACCACCACACATACGAAGAAAGTGCACACATACACACAAATCTTAAAAATGATATGTCACAAAGGAGAGCTCCAGAACACATGTTGTGAGTTCGTTCCCTCCTTTGGAAATGATATAATAATCTTATTGTGGACTGGAAACCAAAAGTGATATACTGTGCCCTCCCCGGGCTTTGAACCGGAAGAGGAAGAAACACACACATTGCAAAGATGGTGGTTGTCATATTTATTTTTCTGGCTATAAAAGTAGTACACGAAGAGCGCTGGATTTGGTGAGAATGCTTTGAGCCCTGGCTCTGTCACATGCCACCTTCCCATGTGGAAAACTGGACGAGGCACCCTGTGGATGTGCAGATCCAGGGACTGAGGACACATGGTAAACTAGAAAGTGCTGACAAATGGAAGGGGTTAGCATCACCACCCTCAGCTGAGGTAGCACCAAAGTCCAAGCTCCTGCCCCTCCCCTGACTCCTAATCACACACAATTCAGGGCCACTGGCAGGCCTGGTTTGACAGAGGGGAGAGCACACACAGATCTTCTCAAGCCTGGCCAGATGGGGCCTCCTGGGCCTGGTCCCTCCAGAATCGGGCATCTGCTGTGGCCAGCTGGATAAGGACCTCCTCCAACTCAGGCCCGTCCTCAGGAAAACGCTCACTGAAGGATCGGATGAGACCAGCGGCTGAGGCCTCATACTCTACAAGTTGTACTTCTGAGTCTGGGAGGAGATGGAGAGAAAACAGCAGCACAGAAAGATGTGGTTACACAGCAGCATTAACAGGGCAAGCCAGGTCTGACTGAGCTCTGCGGCACCAACTGTTCAATGTTAAGGCATCAGGATAACCCTGCGAGGAAGAGCAGAACTACAGGCGGGGAGACTTAGACTTAAGTGACCTGCCACCTGCTCTCATCCTTCCCTGAAGTCAAGATTTCAATCAAGTCTGGCATGGTAGCACACACCATAATCCCAGAACTCAAGGGGCCTGAGAAAAAGGCTAACCTAGGAAATCCTGGTCTCAACAAAACCAACATAACCCCAACAATCACTAACAAAAATAACTGATAAAAGCGCTGTCGGGCTGGAGAGAGCTCAGGGAGTGGGAGTACTTGCTGCTCTCTCGAGGCCCCAGGCTGCTCTTAGCTGGGCCTCTGCACCCACATGCTGGCTCACAATTGTCTGTAATTCCAGTCTCTGGGGATCCAGTGCCCTCTTGTGGCTTCCAAGGGCTCTGCACGCACATGGTCCATACACATACATGCAGGCAAAACACACATCAAATAAATCTGAAATCTATTTTCAAGTGCTATATTAGATCAAACAAGACAGTCTTCAGCCTCTTGAAACTCACAGTGCAGCAACTGCGTCCTATGTCTAGACCACAGGCGAGTTTCCCAGCTGCTCTGAGCCTTGGTGCCTTGTGGGTAAAGTGCTTCTCCTGCTGTGCTATGGGGACTGCGCCGGGTAGAGCATCGGTGGGGTGCTCAGGCAGCAGCTCTGAGCATCTGACCTGTTAAATGGGTCTGTCTAAAGGTCCCTGGATTCGTGGGAATCGTCCCCTCGATCACTCCTCGGCTGCTCAACTTTTGCAGTCTATGTGGCATGTGGCACTGAGAGGTATACAGTAGCTAACGCGGCCTAAGTTCAAGTCCTGACTCTGTGAAGACCATTTGTGTGTATTTCAGTTCCCGGATGAAAACTGGTGAGGGGATATAGTAATTCTTCATTACGCTTGGGGAGTTCATTCTTGAAAAGTTCTCTTTTTCTGTTTTTTTGTTTGTTTGTTTGTTTGTTTGTTTTGTTTTTTCAGTACTGGGGATAGAACTTGGGAGCTGATTCGGCAGTGCAAAGGATGCTGCTAGTGAGCTCCGATCCTGGCCTGTTGTGAAAACGCTTCACCTAGGGCCGCCAAGTCCTTTACCGCCACCGTCAACACTACTACCAACTACCGAAGTGCTGGGTAGAGCCCAGGGCCTCTTACATACTGGGCAAATGTTCTACCATGGACCACACCCCAGCTCACCACTACCTTTGAGAACTCCAACCTGTTCCTCAGGTCTGGTTCTTCCACCACTTCCTCCCAAGACCTTTCCTGGACACTCTGAGGCTACAGATGTGAGCAGTATCCAGGTGCTCAGAGCACCATTAGTGTCCTTTAAATGTGTGTGGTTAATCTCTTCATTGACTTTTCATCCCCAACGGGCTCTGACCTACTTCAGAAGATGGCCTCAGTTCCGTCTACCGCTCCATCCCTCGGCGGCCTCCCCTGAACCCCGTGTGTCAAAGCACAACGGAAGCGAGGCTGAGACATAAGAGGCTGAGGGGCTGACACGGCATGTCTCAGGAAGGTGCCATTTAGCAGGGACAAGAAGCGTCAGACAGGCACACCGTGCCAAGCAGAGGGTACAGTGTGTACAAAGGCTCTGGAGCAGAGGCTTTGGTGCGTTGGAGAGATAGGGCACACAAGGTACCGGCACCATGCAGGCAGGGTCAGGGATTCTGAAAATGGAAATGTGACTTGAGAAGGGGGGGGGGGGTGATCCAGGACATCTCCATCCTGAATGTTGCTGAGTCAAGTTCTCTTAGGTCCTGTGCGGCCCCAGCTCACTGCCTGACTTTACCTCCTTCTAGGACCTTGCACAGTCAGGATCCTCCAGGTCCTGGCCTGGCCTCTACGCGCTCCTACTCTGTTGGCCTTCCTGAGAGCTCTCACTGTCTGACAACCAGTGTCCCTGTGTGTGTGAGATGGAAAATGCCAAATTCTGTTAGAAAGACTGGCAGAGGGAACCCTCCCTGAACCAAGTGTAGCATCTGTTCTCTGGAGAGACYGCAGGCAGCTCCACTGAACAGTGTAACATCCRTTACCTTCCAGGCGGGTGTTGGGCTGAACAATGAGCTTCCGGGATTCCTTGCGCAGCAGTACTGTATCCCTCAGGGTGAGGAAGCACTCCGGGGGTGCGTCAGTAACCGCTGCATAGCCCTCGTACAGGGCCCGCCCTGCAACCACATCCCCTGTGGACTTCAGCACCTGTAGGGAGGAGGAATTCAGTGCCTAGTGTGGGCACTCACCTTGCAGCCACAGGACTCTGCCAGCAGCCATGGCCAGTCGTACTTAGCCCTGGACAGGATGTGTTGTGGTTTGTCTTTTATAAAATTTCAGAGCTACAAACCCAATGGTTAAGATGTACCCATATATGGTGGTACCTATAATCCCAGCACTTGGAAGGCAGAGACAGGAAGATCAATAGTTCAGGGCTATCCTTGGCAACATAGGGAGTACAGCCTGAGCTATAACATCGTAACATCCTAGATGGCTAATTTTTTTTTTTTTAAAAGATAGAGATTCAATATGTAGACCAGTTGGGCCTTGAATTCACTGCCTCTTGAGTGCATATTAAAGGTATGTGGCAGAATGTCTGACAGTTACATTTTTTTTTCAAAAAGCTAGTGTATATTAAGAAGTTGAGCTTTGGGGTTAAGAGATGGCTCAGTGGGTAAGAACCAGAAGCATGAGTTCAAGTCCTGAGCACCCATGTTAAGAGCTAGGCACTGACATATGGGCTGTAATCCCAGTGCTGAGGGGGCGGGTACAGGAGGGTCACCAGGGCTTGCTGGCAGTCGGTCTTGTTCAGGTTCAGTGACAGACCCTGTTTCAAGGGAGCACAGCAGAGAGTAATAGAACAGGACACACGTGCATATGCTACACATACATCATACTCTCTCTCTCTCTCTCTCTCTCTCTCTCTCTCTCTCTCTCTCWCACACACACACACACACACACACACACACACACACACAATTAACTTAAATGAAAAATGAAAGAGGTAGGGCTTTTAAACGCACCCAGGCTCCTTCCTCCACTGTAAATAGGATTAAGACCCCTGTAGAGGCAGCTTTCCCTTTGACCAACAGAGGTTCTACTCTTATGTTGTCTCCCCTCATAGAGTCCATTCTCTCCCTCTGCTATGTGGACTCTGGAGTTCATCTCTCTCACTTCTTGGTAATATGTAATCTCTTCATACACGATCATCTCACCAACAAGCCAGACCTGGGGAGCTCAAACTGGAGAGTTAGCAACATGGACGCCAAAGGAGCCAGTAGCATCAGAAGCGATTCAGGCAGATCAGAATACTGGGAATGGGTTCCAGTATCCTCGATGGATCCTAAAACCTGAATGTCTAAGTCTCTAATCCAAGTTGGTGTGCTATATGCATCTTCTGGTATAACATATTTTAAACCACACTTGATTTATTACACATTTTAAAATCTTATGTATGTGTATGTGTTTGATGTATGTGCACATGTGTTTGGTGTGTGCAGAGGAAACCAGAGAAAGCCATTAGCTCCTAGTCTATCATTCTCCACCTTATTCCCTTGAAACGGAGTTCTCACCAATCTGGAGCAAGAAAGCTCCAGCGATCCTCCTACCTCTATGTGCTGCAGCTGCAGGGTTTGCAGCCAGGCCTGGCTTCTCACGGTATCCCCGGGCCTGGGGACTTGAACTCCGGTCCTTCTGTTTATGTGGCAAACATTATTACCCACTAATCCATCTCTTCAGCACTACATTTCTTTTCTTTTTCTTTTCTTTTCTTTTCTTTTTTTTTTTTTTTTTTTTTTTTTTTTTGAGACAGAGCCTACCTAGGTTAACCTCAAACTCAATGTAGTGAAGGATGACCCTAAACGCCTAATCCTCCAGCCTCTACTCCTGAGTGCTGGGGTCACAGGTATGAGCTAACACTTTCGGACCCAGGGCTCCGTGTACACTATACAAGCACTCTACCCTGGCTGACGGCCCAGACCCTTAGGTTATTTATAACTCCCAATGCAATGCTATGTAATTAGTTCTTGATCCATACTACTTAAGGAATGGTGACCAAAAAAAGTGTGGATGTCCAGTACATACAAGATGACTCTCCTGAGTGTGTTGTGTGTGTGAGTGTGTGTGTGCAGTTGGCTGAATTTTATGGATGTGGAATTGGGGGCTCCAGAAAGAGGACTATAGGAATAACAGGAATCAGGGCGCCCCTGGGCAAAGTGAAGCGCCTACGCCGTGTCTGAATGTGGAGCTGCCACAGCTCCGGCCAGCCAGTCACATACGAATTGAGCCCACTGTTGCCTGACCTTCCAATAAGCCACAAACACATATTCATACCTAATCTTTGCTAACATCAGAAAGACAAAAAAACCCATGGCTGACACAATAAACAGCTGCATCAAGGACGATGTCATCTTCTGTGTCTATAMCATACTGCTCAGGAGACTGAACATGATGAGGTAAGACTGCCCTGTCCAAGGACCAAACTGGGCCACTCACGGTGAGCATGCCTTTATCCCAGCACTAGGGAGACAGAAGCAGCTCAGTCTCTGTGAGTTTGAGGCCATCCTGATCTACACAGAGAGCTGCAGGCCAGCCAGGGCTATGCAGTGAGACCCTGCTCAAGGGGCTGATTCAATACTACCTAGGAGCTGGTAGATTTGACTCCTAATCCTAACGCTCTGACATCAGCATTTGCCATTTGCAGCAGAAATCTTTGATTCATAGAACTGTGGCAAAGATGGTGGGTAGAGTCAGCTTCCAGAAGCTGCCAGCGCAGGGTGTTTGCCACCAATTCATACACAATCGGACTACCAAGTAGATTCCAGAGCCCACCCAGTCTGTCTCATCGGCTTTGCCCACAGCGCCCCTTCCTATCTTGGAATCCGCCAAGGACACTGTGGTTCGTATCTAGTGCCTTTTATCCTAATTCACTCTTTTGGCAGTGGAGGGATGAAACCCAGGGTCTTACATGTATTAAATCATACTCTACCCCCCAGCCCCTAATTTAATTTTATTTAGCTTTACCAGCAAGTGTTTTAGTTGGGTGTAGCAGAACACACCTACAGTCTCAGCAGTTGGCAGGCAGAGGCAGAAGCAGGAGGACATGAGTGAAGGTCAGCCTGGTCCAACATAGTGAGGTCTGGGCCATCCTGGGATACATGTAAGACTGTCTCAAAATATTAAAAAAAAAATTTAAAAAGAAAAAATTAACAAAAATGACCTCAATGAACATAAGAGAAAGGAAGAAATTGAGGGGAGAGGCGTGGGCAGAGAGGACCCCCAGTCTTGCGCATCACCACATGCAGCAGTGTCACACGCAGACCTGTCATGGTCTAAAGGCGTCCTGTTCGCTTTCTTTCACTGTTCGCTGTCTGCATTCCTTCGTGTCCATGTGAGAAACTGCTCACAGCTTATTCTGTCACTAGAAAGACTTGCTGGATGAAGGAACCATTCAGGAGGTTGAGAGGTACTAACAGGTGGGAGAGAGGGACAGAGAAGAGGCTGGTGGCAGCCAAGAGACCTTCACTTACCTGGAGTTTCCGCAGGAACCGCTCCAAGGCAGGTCTGCCCACTGAGCGGATCTTGCTGCGGTCCAGGTGGACCCGGGCATCTGGGCGCCCATCAGAGCCTGTGGTGGGAGTGACGGTAACGAGTCCTTCGCCAGCTTCCAGCAAAACCCTCAAGATCACAAACCGGGCCTGCATGTGGGCCTGCCAGGGAAAAGAGGCTGTGTGTAGCAGATACTGAATGTTTGGTGCACAGTCTGCGCGTGAGTTCAACAGGCTAATGGTCAGCTTATGTCATCCGTTTATTCCCTCTTACCCTGGGGGTCCACTCTGCCCACGCCTCTCCCCTCCATTTCTTCCTTTCTCCTGTGTTCACTGAGGCGGGCTGTGTGGGCAGAACCTGGTGCCCTATTCCCCTCATATTCCACCGTGCCGCTCAGTGCTCCAGAYAGCAGCTACTCATGGGGTCCCCTCACTGAAGACCTGGAGGACTCGCTCTCTGTCTTTTCTGTGCCCAACAATGGAACCAGGCAGACTCCACTACCTCACTTTCACATATGGCAAAACATCGAGGCCCAGAGGAATGAAGTGCCTGGTTCAAGATCACCCTGCTGCCAAGGGAGGCAGGGGTCAAACCTCAGTCCAGACTCTAAAATGTGTATTGTCTTTTATGTGTGTGTGTGTACACACACATAATTTTCTTTCTGAGATTTTAAAAATGTTTTATATGTATGGGTGTTTGGCTTACATGTATGTGCACCACATGCGTGCAGTGTCTGTGGAATCCAGAAGGTACTGGATTCCTCAGAACTGGAGACACAGACAATTTTCTTAGCTTTCATCTGGTGCTGGAATTGAACCCGGGTCTTCTGGACGAGCAGCCAGTGCTCAGAACCATGGAGCCATCTTCTCCAGCCCTCTTCTTTTGAGGTGGGATCTTGCTATGTTGCTCAGGCCTCTCGGCTACTTCTGGACTCAGGTAAACCCCGTTTTAGCTCCCTTGTGGCTGCAAGGCTTTATAGTGTATACCCCTCGATGACATATACTGACTCCTCAAAATGTATTTATTTGATTTTGTTAAAAAATAAAAATAAGCCGGGTGGTGGTGGCGCACGCCTGTAATCCCAGCACTTGGGTGGCAGAGGCAGGCAGATTTCTGAGTTCGAGACCAGCCTGGTCTACAAAGTGAGTTCCAGGACAGCCAGGGCTACACAGAGAAACCCTGTCTCGAAAAACCAAATAAATAAATAAATAAAATAAAAAATAAAAAAAATAAAAATAAAAATAAAAAGGCCAGCAAAGTGTATTGACGAGTAAAGCATTTGCCATGCAAATCTGACAACCTGAGTTTGATTCGCAGGACTCAAAATGGAAGGAGACAGCTGGCTCTCCAAAACTGGGCACACACACACACATGCACACACATAAGTTTAAAAAACAACAATTAAATCACTGTTGGTTAACATACTTTCAAACTATATGTTGGCCAGGTATGGTAATGTACATCTTTAATCTCAGCACTCAAGAGACAGAGGCAGAGGGATCTCTGTGAGTTCAAGACCAGCCTGATCTACAGAGTGGATTCTAGAACAGCCAGGGTTACACAGAGAAACCCTGTCTAAAAAAGCACAAAACAAAACAACAACAAAAAACTGTGTCTGAGTGGCTGAGCCCAGTGGCTAAGAAGGAAGACTAGATGAATTTGAATCCTGACTCTCTTCTTCCAGCAGAGATGTGCATAGCTTTCCTCACAGTAGAGTCTGGGGTTAGAATAAGTTTATCTGCCTTAGGGGGTGCGCTTGTGCCATCCTTGCACCCAGAATCCTGACCTGTCGCCAGTTGGCTGCCTCTGGGGTATAGAACTCCAAAGCCAGCAGCCCAGCCCGAACCATGTTGAGCCAGTTCACGTAGATTACATCTTCTGCATCAGCTCCTTCAAAGCCAAAGATCCTGGTGGAGCGGAGACAGGAAGGATCAGATTAGCCCCATGCTCCAGTAGCAGCCCAGCGTGGGGACTCAGCCCACCGCCCCTCCAGCCCACTGTTCCTACTCCAGCACTTGGGGGTTGAGACAGAGGTAGAGGCCCACACTCTCGGCCCGGCACTCTTCGTAGCTGGAGGCAATGGTGCTGAATTTGCTATCCCATGTCTCTCCGCTCCGGTACCAGCTCTGGATCTAGAAGGATGACCCAGGACCCAAGAAATCAGGGCCTGCCTGTGTCCCCCGTTCCAGTCACCTGGGTCCACAGAGGCTCTCTTACCTGCTCCCCAGTCTCTGGGTTGATCACAGTCTCCTGGTCAAAGTTGAAAGCACCTTTCTCATCCTGTAGAAGAAAGGTGGAGGATGTGCGTGGGCTAGGGGACAGTGTCCCCAGGCAGAACGGAGTGGCTCAGAGAGATGAGGAAGGGTTAGCTCTGAGGCAACCCCTCAGAGCTCTAGGAAGCCAACTACTCCCTCAGATCCCTCAGCAGATAGGAACCACCATGCACTTCACTGCACGAGGGGGAAACTGGGGTTCAGACAAGGGAGGGACCACCTGAAACTGTATGGGAACTCGCTCTCCGGAGCTGTGAAGAGACACCCAACAGGGGGGCCAGGGAGCACGGCTGCTTCGCCCACATGCTTCTAGTGCTACCGCAGGCTGCCAACACAGCCCTTCCCACAATGCCAAGCGTCTTCCTGGGGAAGGCTCCATCACCAACACACATGACCGGTGAGAATACGGAGGCTCGGAGACCAAGAGCCCCGGACAGGAATCAGCCCGAGTCACCTCTGTGCCACCCAGCGTTTGCTGAGACCCCACTGTGCCAGGGCTCATACGTCACCTCCCCTTCTTCTCTTCACAGTTCATATGATCGTGTCAGGAGCCCCACTGCACAGGAGGTCCCCTGGGGCCCGGCCAGAAGAAAAGACGGAATTAAGGCCATGGCCTGAATAAAAGGCTGGATGAGGCAGCGTGCGGGGGCTGCCCCTTCAGCTGCTCTCTGGATTCTCTGGCCTTACCAGGTGCAGCTCTGCCCCTCCCTCATCTAGGGAGGCAGCCCCAGCAGTGAGAGCAAGCCCAGCCCAGAGCCCCCTTCACACTGACGGACCTTACTCTCCCATGGATAGGTCAGCTATGTGGCTCCATGATGCGAGCCTTCAAGTCTCCTTAGCATGCTGTAAAGACAGTCAGCCCTTCTACGTTACCCAAGTACAAGCCAATGGCTTCAGGCACTGTGACCAATGGGGAAGAAGTGCTCTGGGGAGACAGTCCCTTAAGCACAAAAGACTTGAATTGACCTCCCTGCCAAATGCCCCAGGAACCCAGAGAAATGAATGGGTAAACAGGGCTCTCCACGATAGCTCAAGTGGTGGCTGCCCTCCAGAGAGGGACTGCTCAGCTCAGGCTGGCGAAGTTCCCCTTAAAAGCATGACTCAGGCGGCCCGGAGACAAGAGACGGGGAGGGGCCAGTTTCTGCCACTGCCTGTGCCAAGGCTGCAGGCACTGTCTGTCTCTGCACCTTGAGCCTGTATTTTTCCAGATACTTAAGGGAGCCATGGCTCCCTAGAAATGAACAGCTCCGCCTATGGGTGGGTCGGGTCAGGGGTCCCTGCTGGCCCTCCTCACCTGTACAAAGAGCTTGCCGCTGCCGTGGCCCAACAGCTCATGTAGGCCCACCTGCACATCAAAGGACGGCCCCTTCCAGCGGATGTACAGGTCCTGTCAAGACAAACAAGGACCCCACTGACCGCCGCCATCTCACTGTGGGCACTGCACGCCAGTCCTCCCAGCAAGGCCCATGTGGGGAATGTACTTTCCGGAAGTCAAGCTTATTCTAGCCCACACATGTGGAGCAACAAATCTCACCCCCACAATGACTCAGCAGGAAGGACCAGCATAATGACCCTCCACTGTGCACCCCGTGAGGAAATGGAAGCTTTCCAGGGACAAACGGTCGGTCACATGGCAGGAAAGTGGCTAAGCCAGAACCAAAGCTGGACTCTGATTTCACCACAGTACTGGTCCATATGCCTTACCAGACTAGTATAACCTCGCCCTAAGGCTCAGGTAGCCAGTGCCCACCTTGTCTTCTTCCTCCAAGAACGTGAGTTTCTCCCGCTTTGTGGCATAGGCCACAGCCAGCACATTCCCCAGAGACACATTCTTGAAGCCTTCTGTCTGCCTCAGGTCATCATCTAAAAGACAGGGATGAGAGCTGACAGGGAAGGGCAGAGGTCACAAGGCACTGATATAAGGCTGAGGGGCAAAGGTCAGCTTGTGGCCAGAAACATATGTGGAGGGGGAGGGGGAGGAGTCTAAGCAGTGTTGGGGGAGGGGACTCACAGTTGGGGATGTTGATGCCCGCGGGGATGCCAGAGCCAGCAAAGGTGAGGACGTCCAGGGAAGTGAAGTCAGGGGTGAGGAACTTGTCCTTCTCAAAGGCAGGAGGCCAGGGCAGCTCCTTCAGCAGCTGCTCGGCACTTGCGACCAGCCGCTCGAACTTGGCACTCATGGCTTTGTTTACCATGGCCACGAAGCCTGTGGGGAGGGGGGGCTGTGGTCTGGCAGCACCCGGGATGCCACTGCACTCAGGATGCCACTGCACCCTTCCCAGTTCCTCCACGCATCATATTTACACCGAGCACAGCCTATGCTGGCTGCTGGGGACCGCAAGCCCCAAGCCCCAGGCCCTGGGCAGGAAAACAGGCAGAATTCCTTCATGTTCCTATGACCTCATGTCTGAGTCCCCATGTAGCGCTGGCACTTTCTTTCCTCCTGCCAGGCTAATCTCTGGATTTAGCAACTCGTTATCCAGCCTCTCTATACAGAATGGGGAGAACAAGAGTGGGCGGGGACCAGTTGGAACCCTCCGGCGATGACTTGCCTGTGGGATGATGACTGAGGCAGTCTGCTGCCGCTAGGGATGAAAGCTACCACACCAGTCTCACTGGCATGGCAGATCCACTCCTACCTGCTGAGCATATCACTGCACGCAGTACTCTGTGATGCTTAGACGTCTGACCACTTGGCTTATGGTTACAGATGGATGATGGGCAAATCCAGGCTAAGAAATCATGTTTGCCTGTCTCCAGAGACCCTTGTCAGGTCAGCCACGAAAGGCATAACAGCCAAATGGCTCAAAGTCTGGGCTCAGCCTCCACTAAGGAAAATCCTCAGGTTAACTTTGTACTACACAGCCGGGCGTGGTGGCGCACACCTTTAATCCCAGCACTTGGGAGGCAGAGGCAGGTGGATTTCTGAGTTCGAGGCCAGCCTGGTCTACAGAGTGAGTTCCA
>BDUI01000225.1:293257-315123 GCA_002335545.1 Apodemus speciosus
AAAAAAAAAAAAAAAAGAAAGAAAAGAAAAGAAAAAACAAAACAAACAAACAAACAAACAAAACCCAAATACTAATTTGCTTACAATGTACACTGACTTAGAGTGTTTCACAGCCAGTAAATGAAATGGATATTGCCTTTCACAGTCCTACAGGATGTATACTCAAAGGAAATTCTCCAAGACAGAGATCTGCAAAATGGGTAGCATACAAAACTGACTGCTGTTCCAGAGGTCCTGAGTTCAAATCCCAGCAACTGCATGGTGGCTCACAACCATCTGTAATGGGATCGGATGTCTCTTCTGGTGTGTCTGAAGACAGCTACAGTGGACTTACATACCTCCAAAGAGATTGCACACGTGTGACCTTTTGTGTTTTGTATGTTTCTGAACTGATGCGATATATTAAGATTTAAGTATGTTATTTGGCCAATACTTCCACACACAAGAACTAAGAGACAAACAGAACATTCTACCCAGGTCCCTACCCAGGCTGCCTTCCTCTGTCCTTCAGTATCAGGTGCACAATCGCGGCAGACTGCCGAGAACTATGGTATCTGGGCTGGCCTCAAACTCACAGCAATCTTTCTGCCTCAGCCTCTCAAGCGCCGGAATTAAAGGCGTGTGCCACCATGCCTGGCTTGCTTCCCTGTATCTTGAAGCAGGCACTGTTCTGAGTAGACCACCACTATATTAAGGGCAGACCATGAGCACATTCTACAGATAATGAGCCTGAAGCTACAGGGGTGTGTGTGTGTGTGTGTGTGTGTGTGTGTGTGTGTGTGAGTTCGCACTCTTTAGTCTAATCCTCTACCGAGTTGGAAAGAGAGATCTATACCCCTAGATCCTGGTCCTTCATACTCTTCTGGAAGCCCCTCAGGAAACCAGGCTGGCCTGTGAGAGCTGACCTGATACTCTTCTTCAGTAAGGCCCTCAGCCAGGGCATGTTGGCGCAGCTGGTCAGGGTCCTGGGCACGGAAGAGGCGGCTAAGCAGGGCGTAGATGTAGGGGGCTTCAGGGGATGTCTGGAGCAGCACAGCCAGGCCTCCATACCACGCGGCTCTAGACAGGTGGTGGGCATAGAGGCGCTCTGTGGGTGACAGCAGGCGGAACGCCTCACGGCAGTCCAGGCTAGACACGCCGATGTCATTGGGCAGGATGTACTGGGTATCTGCCATGAGCCCTGCAAGAACACATCACAGTCATCTCAGAGAACACATCATCTTCACATCTGCTCTGAAATCTCAGGCGCTAACTAACTTCTTCCACCCAAAAGCCCAGGAGGGGATAATCCAGTTGCACCCATTCACCTGAAATGCTGAAATTCAAAGACTCAAATACCTAGTGGGACAGCTTTGGTCTGTGGCCTCTCAGACTTAAAGTCTGAACCCAACTACCTCATATTTCAGATGGGCAAACTGAGGCTCAAAGATGTCAAGCATGCGAAGGAAGAACCAGCAGAACAGAGCCTCGGTACTAGACTCCCAGCCCTGGCCACKCCCTGTCTCACCTCCACCTTCCCAGATTTCCTAGTCTCTGTTCAGAATTTCCCAACACCTCTAGCTCATCACAACTGCTGACAAAAGCTTCCTGCTGGACATCCAGCCCTGCTCCACTAGAGGCTCTAAAACCCAAGCCAGCTGCTCCACTTTCCTGCATCTCTCTGCTCCTCTGCAAAACTGACTGTGGATATGACACCAAGCTCAACAGCTGGGTATGAAAACTAGAAAAGGCCTTTCCAGGACAGGGCTATAACACAGTTGGTCGAGTTTGCCTAGCCAGCAACCAGGCCCTGAGTTAGATTCCAAGGTCAGGCTGGGGTACATGAAACCCTGTCAAAAAGTAAGTCAACCAAAAAGAGCAATCATGTTTCTTCCCAGCTTTTCCTTCCCAGCATCTGCCCCAGTCTCATCTCTTTCTTCAGCCCTTCATTATCCTGTTTTCTTCTGCTGCTCTGTTGGGAAGTCACATAAGGTCACAACCCATTTCCCAGATAGGAACCATATGACACTTGGAAAGCAAGCAACTTATCCAAAGCTTTTCAGCCCAGTTGGGACTCAAGGAATTCTAAACCCACCACGTTCTCCACGCTCCGCCCCAGACTAAGGACACGTTTCTACYCTCTGTACTCCTTATTCGCGCGGCTCCGCCCCATCTACCCCTTCGCTCGGAAAGAGGTGTTAACTCTTTACTGTCTGGAAATTCTCCTTGCCCGAAAGCTGGGAGAGATTTGGAAGAGGCACTGAAGGGTGGACAGAAAGAGGATGATCTTGCATGCACAGCCAGGCCTCGCTCTGATCTCCTGAAGATGACACATCGTAACCCCGAAAACAGGGCGCTGCACCTCACCTGCTGCAGCTGCTCCGTTCGCAAACTCACTTCCTGCTTCCGGCTCCCCGCCCCATTCATTGGGACACAAGCCCCGCCCCAACCGTCCAATAGTCTGGCCCCAGAGATCAGACGGACAGCAGCTACATCCAGTAGAAGAACGAAGACAGCACCTCCCCTCATCTTCTCCCCGCCCCCAGGAGCTATGGGTGGTGCCTGCTTGCAGGGACCSTGAGGCCTTGGCCTTTTGTCTGCTGGTCCTCACTGCACAGTGGAGTAGAGCAATGGTTGATGAGGTAGTTTGAGTATCTCCGTACCCCGCGAGGCTGCTGCCGGGTGCCGACAGAGGGACTGACAAGGTCCCCAAACACAAGAGTTCCTATACATCGGGAGCCTCCACACATGTTGCTGGGAACCTGCTCTCTTTGGGGTTTCACCTCCAGTGTCCCTCCCCCGGGTTTGGCAGTTAGCAACCTCCACTTAGAGAAGAGTATAGTAATGTGGATCCCCTCCTCTCTGGATTAAGGGTTTGGGGATGCTATTTGGAGACTACAAAGCTCTTACAAAGAGTGTAAGCTGGGCGAACAGTAGTCCCATCCACGCGGGGGTGCAGAAAAAACGCTACAGGTGCCCCACTGGGTCGCCTTGGGCCTAGAAGCCATCCTTAAAACATTGGGAGCCTAGTTTCCTCAACGCACTCAAAGTCGTGGCCAGCCAGTAGCTGGCATTTTCTTAGTGTGACCATTTGCCAGCTAGAATAGAAAAGCAGTCTCCAGTGACCCCAGCACAGCCCAGGATGCAGGCAGCGTATTGTCTACTCTTGGTAATGAGGGAGGTGTCTTTCTGGGTGACCTGTAGCTCTTGTGAGTACCTGCTGACTAACCTGACTAACGTGGTGAGCACTGAAAAGACCTTGGGTTAGACCTGGGGCCTGACTTAGGTCAAATCAGATGTCTGTCTCCTACCAGCTGTGACTTTAGATAGGTCACTTTTCTTACTCTGGGACACTGTCAGCTTTACTTCAGGACTAATAAGTGAGTCTACTCCAAGGCATGGGCAACCATCATAGGTATGCTGCCCCCTACGGTTGTGTAGGAGGTAGTGTCTTAGGACTGAAATTCAACACACCTTCCTTACCTTGCCTATTTAGCGGGCCCAGTGCAACCAACACAGACACCAGTTTCTCACTCACAAAGGTGCTTAAGGCCGAGCCTGTCACCACAGCGCTAGTAGCTCTTGGTTCTGATTGGTGAGTGTCATTATAAGGGGGAATTCTGTTAAAATGTGTCCTGAGGAGAGTCCTCTTCTTTCCTTTTGCCATTCTCATTGTTTTTATACTAGGTATAAAGTTGTCTGAGATCAAGTTGAAATATAACCATAACTAGGCAGAAGTAGAGATATCCATAGCTACCAAGGGCTACTTCAGGCAAGCGAAGGATCCCAGTACCCAAGACCCCCAACCAAGTTGCATGGTGCCATTTTATAATCTCAATTATTAGGAGTGCATATTAAATGAAGTCCTTTACCAGCAGCTTGCCATATAGAATCTCATTTAATTCTTGCAAAAACCCTGAGATAGCATATCACTCACTGTTTTACCAATTGCACAGGTGAGAGGACCTTTGATTTTTTTCTAAAGCCTCCTACTATACTGTTTCCAACTCCTGCACCAACTCACACACACAATCTCTCTCTCTCTCTCTCTCTCTCTCTCTCTCTCTCTCTCTCACACACACACACACACACACACACACANGGTGGAGATTGCTGGAAGAGACTATTGAAAACACATTAGTGTGCCGTCAAGAGCTGGATTGAAGTGCAAGCTCATCTTTAGGAATAAATAGGGCTTGGGCAGAGCAGGAAAGCATGGTCACTCAGATATGCTAACAGAAACCGAAATGAATGGGGGATGGACTCTCTGAAAGAAGCCTTGAAAGCTGGGAAGAGAAATTGCACACTGTTAGCCATGGTGCGGTCTCAACTGATACAAAGTGTTGCACAGCTAGTGCTCCAAATAGAAACATTCCCTCCTGTAGGGGAGAAAGGTTCATAAGACTCAGATAGCTCACAAAACTCCAAGGGAACTCAGAAAGACACACAACTCAAAGGGCTTCTCCCTCCCTGGGGCTTTATAAGTAGGAAGCTGTTCCTGAGTTAGAGTCTCTCTCTGTTGGAACTCCCTGTACAACCTGAGTTGCTACTCATTCTCAGGTGGGCATTCTGATGATACAGATGTCAAGAGAACCAACCATGTTCTGTAAGTAGCCCCAATAAGCTCATTGGCTTTCTCGACTTGGGTAGACTCCTTTCTTTGGTCCAACTTTGGTGCCATATCTAGGGCTAATATATTTTTGTTCACATTTCCCTAGGAAAAGTCATTCAACATAAGGCCACAGTAGATTGCTGGGTGAGGCTGAGGTTTGCAAGAGAGCCCACGCCTCCTAATTTCTGGCTACTGTGAGAGTGTCTACCAGGCCAATCCAACCAGACCTTCCTTTTCTAAAGGACAACCTTACTCCACACATCCCTTCTCATTCCTACCCTCCATCTTAGTAGCCAAGCAAGTACCAATAGGATAGGGAACACAAACATCTCAGCAAAAAGCAACAGTAGAAGTCTTACTGTTCCCGTGGCAACTGGCTCAGGGAAGAGTCCAGTGCCACACCACACTTAATTGTCTATAGTAGTCTTGCCCATCCCTGGGCTTGTCCTAGCACTTCAGAGCTCTGCTATTCCTACTGGCTTCCAAGATGAAGCCTCAAATACTGTACCCTTCAGAGGGATGGATTCTGTGTCCTTTCATGGTAATAGGGACAGAAGTTGTCAAAGGGTCAGACAGATTTAAATATTCTTTAATGGAACTAGCACTTTTTCTGCCTTTCAGAGCTGAGTGCCAATGGATAAAGATGAACTTGGAGTGTACTGTGCAAGTGACAAGAAGAACTCAAGTAGAGGGGCTAGCTGTCTKTTGTCACCTGAGATGATTCAAATGACAAAGGGACTCCTGGGACTTCTGGGCTCCAGTTCCACAACCACCTGAAAACACCTGGATGCTCAAGAGAACTGCAGGACCTGCTCTGCGAAGGATCTCACTTGCCAGAASCACTCTGTTTCAATAAAACATTGTTGTCACTTTACCTTACAAATTTTACAGAAAGTCTCTTTGATCTTACCAACTTTTAATCTCCAATGTAAGCATTGTCTTCCTTGTCAAATGAAACTCTGTGTTGGAGGTTTGATCGTGAAATACCATTCATTTTTATTTTAAAGCACAGTAGCAAACCACAATAAGGGTATTTTCCTCTCCCCTTCCTGCACCCCAATAACCTCAAATATTTATAGTTTTATATAAGTAAGGCTTTTTTATGTTTTCCCTCAACATTTCAGGAAGTCATTATTGTCTAGACACTGAAAGGGGGCCAGTAAACATTTCTGGAAGTRAAAATTCTTTAGGGACTTTATTCAATAGTTAGAGCAGTCAAATAGGACATATTATTGAACAATTGAAAGTACTTGCTTCACAGTCTGCACACTTAGCAGACTCATCTCACACCGAGCCAATACTTAAGTTCAGGGCCATATACGGTGAAAAACACTATTTTGTACACAGATATGATTCAGAAAAYACTTGACACTCTAAATAGAAAAGGAAATAGTGAATTATGTATTAAAGGTACAATTAATACATTGCATTGTAATTTTTGTTGGTTTAAATCAAATCACAGCAACAAAGTGGTGGAAGATTAACAATAGTCATGTTCATTCGATTGAAGGATGCATAACTGAAAGATGCATTCACTCTGCACTTCAGTCTGCCATAGGTCARGGCCAGACATCTGGAGGGAAGATGGATGAGTCAATGGTTGAATTCAATTTACAATTTATCTTGCTACCTGTAATTCTTTTTATTTTTCAACTTTGTACATTTCTTAAAAATTGGATATTTTATCTGTTTACATTTCAAATGTTATCCCCTTTCCTGGTTTCCTCTCTGCAAATTCCCACCCATCCCCCCTTACCCTGCTTCTATGAGGGTGCTCCCCCACCCACCCACTCACCCACTCCCACCTGACTGCCCTAGCATTCTTCTACACTGGGACATCAAGCCTTCACAGTACTAAGGGCCTCCCCTTCCACTGATGGCAGAAAAGGCCCCTTCAGCTTCTTCNTCTCTCTCTCTCTCTCTCTCTCTCTCTCTCTCTCTCTCTCTCACACACACACACACACACACACACACACACACACACACACACACACTACTTTAATGGTCATGGCTTTTCTGTATGTTTACATCCATCTGGTAATGAAAATACTTTTTGTTTTTGTTTGCTTGAGACAGGGTCTTGCCATGTAGCCCAGGCTAGCACACACAGCCCTCCTTCCTTAAAGCCTACCAAATGCTGGGGTTACAAGCACAAGCCACCATGCTTGGCTGGAGACTGTCATTCCATCGGACAATGCTGGAATCTGAAGCTCCACGACCTCCCACCAGCCGGAGCTCTTCCTAGAGCCCAGTCAAGCACACTTTGTTCTTTCTCCCAGAGTCTGAGATTCAACACMAGAAATGAGATCAGAAGGTGCTCCCCTGCCTCGACCCCAACATCATCATTAGCAAGAACCAGGTAGAGTTCCATTTCTAGTGTTTAGCRGGAGGGTTGAAATGTTCCCAACACGCTCTGGCATCCCCTCCGCCATGCTTTGCATTGTGGCTTTATGATGCTTAGACTGCTCTGGGATGGCTGCCTTCAGGCCTATCAACAGCCCATCTGGTTTTTATGGCCTCAACCAGCAGCTGCATGGCCTTGGGCGTGTTCCCGTGGACTCTTCCTCCCCCTAAGGCTCTGGCTTCTGTCTTGCTCTGAGGACAGCATTATTCCTCCACTCAGAGCCCTTTCCCCTCTATATTCTGTCTACCTGTTTTCCTCGTTCATTTTTCCTTGTGTCAGGGGAAAACCCCATCTCAGCCCTTGACTCGAAGCTGTGACTCACATGGGAGGCATGGGGAGGGGCTCAGCACTGACTTGACTCCCAGTCTCCAAGGCCCACCAGGTCCCAGCCTACAACCCTGACCCCTTCTCCTTTTTCTGCTGACCTGCATGTTGGTTGCGAAGCGTTCTCCCTGCTCTCCTATGTTAGTGCCCTCACCCAGGTTGCCCTCCATACTCCATCCTGTCTCTAAAGGGTCTGGCATTCAAGCTGTGGCTCTGGTTTTAGGCCATGCAAATTCTCAGAACAACCTCAGTGCGTACAGGCGGCCAGCAGGATGTGGTAATCCGCTTCTGGCAATAGTCCCACAGGCCCCTCCTCTGACTGGAAGGCCCCGCTCATGGCTGGGGCCCTTGTGGCGGGCACTAGGCACTGAGCAGGTGATATCTGTCTGCTCTTCAGCTTTTCCATGAAACAGACTCTAACCTGCCTTGCCTCAGTCTTGCCCAGCCTCAGTATGATCTGAGAGGGGCAGTTGTGGCTTCCAGTAATAGCTTCCAACTAGATTATCATTCTCTCTCTAAGAACCCAAGTAGGGCCATCTCCCTTCCTGAATCACTGTGAGGATTAAATAACAAAATCTTGGAGAAGCCGAGCTCTGGTACCTGGTGGATGCAGCTGTAATTACTGTTAGGATAGGGCGGGGCACGCAGTGAATATTCAGCAATGGCAGCCCTTGTTTCAGAGGCAGTGCTGTGGAGCAAAGAGCTCTCCCCAGCTTTGACTCCTGACTGTCCATAAATGAGGATCTGAATTCACCACCAGGCATAGCCACATCCCGTGCTCCCCTTAATCTGTCTCTCCACCCCTGCTTCTTTACCCTGAACCTATGCCAAGAGGGCACAGAGCCCTTACCTTGTGGGCCTGAAAGATTCCAGTCACCATAGAGGCTGAACTCCTGTTTTACCTCCTCCATGAAGCCTCTTACTTTCCCAAACCCAGCAAGGGCTGCTCTCCAGCCCTAGAATTCCCTGATCCAAACAAACATGAAGCTGTCCACCCTTACCCCACTAGGTTGTGAACCTGTCCATGTGTCCCCCACTTGTCACCATCCTGCCTGTCCTGGAAGTCAGCAGATGCTGACCTCAGCCTGCCTGCCCACTTGTTACTTACTCACTGGAGCTGCAGGCATTGCATGCATTGGGGACACGTGGATCTTTAAGGGCAGCTGAGCAGCAAGGTTTATAGAGTAACCCACGGCAGCAGCAGGAGGGAGGAATAGCCATTACTGGATTGGCAGGTTCAGGGCACAACCAGTCTAAGCTGGAAGTCAGGGGCCATGGCCCCTTCATTCCCCCAGGGGCACAGTGTATGCGGCATGATGTGAGGGTACCCCAGGGAGGACAGGGGCATGGGGTGCCCTCCATCAGCCTGGGGCAGAGCTGGTGCTAAAGTCCCTATCAGAATGACTGGGATAGAGAGCTCAGGGACCCTCTTAGAGGCTAGAGTTGAGGGGAGGGCCACAGCCCATCCAATGCGTCCAACTGGTGTGGTCATTGCCAGCAGGCAGAGTCCCACATGCGGGGCTCCCTCTGAACASCAGGAGATGGGGGACCTGGGTGGACAGGCGAGCGTGGCAGCAAGGACCCTGGAGAACCTAATCCAGTGGCCCCTGGAAAATTAGGCGGACGCAGCCAAGCTCCCCGGTGAGCCAAGCTCCACAAAAGGGGCAGGCAGCGTGGAAAGCATGGGTGCCGTGCGGCAGTGGTGTCTGGGCCCAATAGCGGGCAGTCTTCTCAGAACAGACGTGGCCACAGGGTGCGAAAGCGTGGCTGGGTGGCCCAGGATCCAGGCAGAGACCGGCCTCCTGGCCGAGCCACAGGGGTACGTAGGGTCCCACAAGGCGGCAGAGAGGACACTCTCGCTCCTGGGGGCCTCGCTCCCTCCGGCAGCCCCAGCCATGATAGCCGTGGACGTGACCACAACGGACGTAGACCCAGGGCTGCTGCTTGTCGGGGGCTGTGCGGCCACGGGCTGGACTGGGGAAGGCCAAGGTGCTGAGGCCCACAGGACACTGGGGCCGCGCTGCATTGGCCTCCTGTCGCTGGGCCTCCAGTTGTTTCAGGGTGGGCGCTCTCAGCAGCCCTGCCGGAGTGCGCCACAACAGCGTGGCCCCACAGAGGTCGATGAGCGAACCATCTTGCAGGACGTTGGATTCGTTTTCCACCTGCCGGAGGCAGCAGAAGGCCTTAGCCCAAGCTCTCTGGCCCTGCCAACAGGCAGCCTCACCCCAGAGAAGCCACCTATCTGGCCAGTGACATTCCCTGAAGAGACCACCCTAGGCCAGCAGGCCAGCTGAGACAAGGAAGACAGACGCCCCAAGTGCACACAGCCCCTTACTCTCAGCAGGACCCGGGCTTTGGTATCTCCACAGGTCAAATCAGGTCTGGCCCAAAGCAAGGCTTTTCCGAAACGTTTTCCAAAGCTCTCCCAAAATGGCAGAAGTAGAATATGACAAAGAAAACATATACCTTCCATGGGGAATACAGTACTGGGCCCACAGTGAGTGTCCCACGGGTCAAAGATCACTGCAAGAACTCTAGAGCCAGAGAGCCTTGATTTGAATCCCGATCTTGCCATTCACTTACTCAGTGTTACCAAGAAAATAATTTAACTTGTGTAGCTTGGTCTCCTGGACCTCAAAGTGGATTCCATATCTCGAGTGGGCCTTGTGGAGATTAAATAAGTCAACTGAAAAACTCATGGACTGATGCGTGCTATACAGTGGGCACATAACAAGCACATGTCTGTGTTACATTCATGTGCATGGTTTGCCTTGTTTGTTTTGCTGCACATATGTCTGTGCATTGCATGCATGCCTGGTGCCCATGGAGGTGCTGGGTGCCCTAGATCTAGAGTTATGGATGGCTGTGAGCTGCCATGCGGGTGCTGGGGACTAAACCTGGGTCCTCTGAACGAGCAGCCAGTGCTCTTACCATTGAACCATCTCTCCAGCCTCTGGTTTGATTCTGAGACAGATTCTTGCTGTGTGCTCAGGCTGGCTGGGGACTCATAATCTTCCTGTGTGCTGACACCGGGGAGAATTCTGCGGTCCAGTCAATGAACATAGCTATGAGGCCCTGGTTTTTCCTAGAACTTACTCCCAAAGGGGCGCTTCCGGACCAGCAGTGTAAGAACAACTCCAAAGGCCCCTTTACTCCTCCTGGGAGAGAATAACAACACTCTCCCCAAATGTGACAGACACACTATAAGCTGCCAACACTCTGAGCTATAAACTGCTCATGCACAGGCCCAAGTGTCACCCTTGGAAAACGGTGTGATTTCCAGAGCTGCTGGCGGCCTCAGAGCCATTTGGTTCCACACAGTGCATTTGCATGGCTCTATTCCACGTCACCTGCTGGATCCCCAGCAGTATAAAAGTATGCCTAGGCACCTTGCTCTGGTCCTGTCTGTGGAGTAAGTGACAAGTGTCAGGAACTATCTGAGCCTGGGGCTCACCAAGCTCAGCATAGTAGAAYTCCCTTGGAGAGAAGTGCTAAAGATCACCTCCCAGCGTGGAGAGGTAAGGAACTGATGATGGGGGCCTGGGAAGGGTGGGGAGAAACGGAGGAGGCCACCTACCAGCTTCCCCCGCTGCTGAGCTGATCTGCTATCCCGGAGTGTGTACACATTCCCGCAGACAGAGATCTCCCTCCAGACACCCGGGGCAGAGTCCTCGGAGAAGCCGCCTGCTGGGTGCATCACCAGAACCCCATTGGTTGTCAAGCCATCCATCAGACCATCAGGAGTCCTCCACTTGGCTGCCCGCTCCTAGGACCACATGAAGGATAAGCTTACAACTCCAAGAGTTCCCCAGAGGCTGCATGCCAGAGACGGTATTCCTCCACCTTCAAGGTCTCGGGTCCCCAGAGAGGATTTCAGGTCCTAGGTACCACCTGACCTCTTTGTTCTTCACTTTGATTCTTCTAGGCTGCTAACCCTTACGAGAGAGTAATGCAGAGGATGGCTGTGTCCTGGCCCATTGCTTCAGGATGCAGCATCTCCCCAGCCGCCCTCCCCTCAGCCTTCTCTGCTAAGGGCTAGCCATGCTTGGGGAATCACTCACTCCAAGAAAGATGTTGCTAGAGGCATCAAAGCCGGCAGCATAGATGCGGGCAGTATAGGGTGGCCGGCGGTCGCAGAGGATTCTGCAGGCATAGCGGGAGATGGTGCTTTGGGCAGAAGGACCCTCTGTAGCCCCTCCGCCAGGAGATGTGTCTGTGACCACAAAGTCAATCATGTTTTCAGTAGAGCGGCCAATCTATAAGGAAAGGAGGCCAGAACACATGCACAGGCGAAATTCAGTGTTCTCACCTGTGTCTCAGCAGCCACCAAAAAATGAAAAGAGAATAGTGCACACCGCACCTCGGTACAGTCTAGACCCTGTGGGCTTGCATGCAGGTTTCTTACATCTGATCAGTTGTGCTATGAACCAACTTGTGGCCCCACCCTCACTCTGCCTCTGCCTCCCATGTCCTGGGATTAAAGTTGTGTAACGCCACCCAGCTCTTGCTGCTACTGCTTTTGTTAAGCAGAGTCTCACTGTGTAGCCTGTACTGGCTTCGAATTTGCTATGAGGATCAGGCTGGCTTCAAATTCACTTAACTCTACCTCCCAAGTGCTAGTATTAAAGGTGTAAGCTACCACACTCTGCTTATTATGTTTGCACATGTATGTGTTTCTGAGCGACTTTATTGCACTACATGTGTACAAGCACCTGTGTAGGCCGGAGAGCATGGGCTCCCCGGGAACTGAGTAACAGGCAGCTATAAGTCAACAGACGTAGGTGCTGAGAACTGAACCTGAGTCCTTTGCAAGAGCAAGAAGTGCTCTTAACCTCTGACATAGCTCTCTGGGGCTAAGCTAAGCATTGTATGTACAAGACCTCAGCCACTCTTCTTCTTCTTTTTTTTTTTTNAAAAAAAAAAAAAAGAAATGTGCTTACTCTTCCATTTTTACAGTTGGAAGTTACAAGTCAGAGAGGAGAACTGGCACTGGCCTTCAGTCACACAGCTGCAAACAGCAGAGACCTAACTTCCATACCACTCTCTGAAACCAAAGGTTTCTCTGTGGTGTTGTGTGTAGAAGCTGTTCTTAGTTGTCAACTTGACTGTATCTGGAATGAACTAAAACAATGACTGGGCATGCCTGTGAGGGAGTTTTGCTTTAATTAAATCATTTGAAGTGGTGAGACCTACTTCTAATCTGGCTCATTGAGGTAGGAAGATAAACCTTTAATCAAGATCTTATCAAGAGGGAAAATCCACCTTTAATGTGGGCTGCACCTTCTGCTGGCTGCCTAGGCAGAAAGGACATAGAGGAAGGAGTTGTCTCTCTGCCTGCTTGCTTTCCCTCTCCCTAGCAAGTCCATTCCATCGCTGGCATTACAGCCCACTCTTGTGGGATTCAGACGTATATTCAGGTGAAGACCAGCCGAGACATCCATCCTTATACACTGAACAACTACTGGATTCTTGGACCTTCCATTGGCAGACAACCATTGTTGGATTAGCTGGACCACAACCTGTAAGCTATTCTAATAAATTCCCCATAGACAGACACAAACAAAGACAGACATACAGACAGAGATTCATTCTATTTCTCTAGAGAACCCTGAGTGTTGGCATTGTGTGAACATCACATCCCACTCTCGGAGCCTTGGCTAACTCTAAAATAATGCCAATAGCTGCTAAAGAAATGACTCAGTGATTAGGATCACTGGCTGCTCTTGCAGTGGACCCTAGTTTGATTCCTAACACCCATATGGCAGCTTACAAGGGTTTCTATCTCCAGGTCCATACCATCTTCTGCCCTCCACAGGCACTGCAGTGCATAGACATTCGTGCAAGCAAAACATCTATATACATAAAGATAAATTTTAAAAATTTTAGGCTGGGCGGYGGTGGCRCATGCCTTTAATCCCAGCACTTGGGAGGTAGAGGCAGGCGGATTTTTGAGTTCAAGGCTAGCCTGGTCTACAGAGTGAGTTCCAGGACAGCCAGGGCTACACAGAGAAAGCCTGTCTCAAAAAAAATAAATAAATAAATAAATAAATAAAAAATAAAAATTTTAAATAGGGGGCTGGAGAGATGGCTCAGCAGTTAAGAGCACTGACTGCTCTTCCTGAGGTCCTGAGTTCAATTCCCAGCAACCACATGGTGGCTCACAACCATCTGTAATGGGATCCGATGCACTCTTCTTGTGTGTGTCTGAAGACAGTGAAAGTGTATTCACATATATAAAATAAATAAATCTATTTAAAAATTTAAAATAAATAGAATATCTAACCAACCAATGGGGTATGGCAGCAAAGGAAGTATTTGAAAGGTTGTTAAGGGTTGGGCACACTGCAGAGGGTGTCTGTTATCACCATTTTGGGGTGTATCTGTTCTACAGCACATGTGCATGCATGTGCATGAGTGTGCCCACAGAGGCCACTGGGTGTCCGCCATTACTTTAATTTATGTCTCTCATTGAATCTGGAGCTTGTGGTTTGGGGTTAGGATGAGAGCCAGTAAGCCCAGCTACCCTCCTGCCTCCGCCCTCGACAGTCCTGGGGTTATAGGCGCACATGCTTTTAACATGTGAGGGCTGGGGCTCCAGACTCACATCCTCCTGCTTACACAGCAAGCCCTCTTACCCTACTGAGCCATCACCTCTCCAGACCCATCGCCGCCATTTCCTTGCTGAGCCTACAGGCACGGAGTGAGCAATGACACAGTGGGCTCCCCTGCTCCACAAAGGCCATGCCAGGTGGGCCCAGGAAGACCCAGGCCTGGGCACAAAGGACAGGAAGGCTTCCAGTCCCCTGGGATGAGCGGCTTGCCTTGGAGATGAGCGGCGTGGAGACGTGGTGCAGGACATCTGGCTTCACTCCGTTGGCATGTGGCCGGCGGCTCAGTGCCAGGCGGCTTCGGCGGCGGCCCTTGTCTCCACTTGCCAGACACCCATTGTAGCTGTGGATGTGGTGGTGGGGAGATGGAGGAGAGAAAGGAGAGAGTGAGCCTCAGGAGACCTGAAGGAAACTGCCCACTCGGGGCAGACCCTCCCTTGATGAACAAGGGCTAGAACCATCTAAAGCTAGAAAAGCCCGGAAGAGCAAACAGCTGGATTGAGGGGTGGGAAGTGGGGGTCCGTCCCTCAAGGAGCCAAGTGCTCCCTGCGTGCCTCAGCTGTAACAGCGGGTGCTAGGGTAGTCTGGCTGATGCACCACAGCCATGCTGAGTGGAGGAAGGGTGCAGCTTCTCAGGGGACCCAGGCACCACCTGCCATGACCCAGGCACAAGCCAAGTACACACAAGGCCCAGTGGGAGGAGGTGGGAAGAATCCCAGAATCAGGATTGCAGGAGAGGAAACACCGATATTGGGCCTTGAAGAACTGTAAAGACTTCATCTGCAGCAAAGATCTTTCATCACACAACGTCCATAAATGACCAAGAAGAAGAAAACAGCTTCTAATTCCACTCCTCCATCGTCCCCACACCACAGTGTCTAATTCCCACCTTCCTTCCCAGCTTCTATTCAGGGGAGAGCATGAGAAGCAAGGACAAGGTGCGCCGCCGTCTTGATCGCTGCTGGGGACGGCTGCCTCTGTTCCTGGTCCTTCGTGTTTTTAATTACCTAATGGGATCTGCAGAATGTCCTGCCAGGCAAGTGTCTTTCTTCCTATTTCATAAATTAGCCAAGTCAAGGCCCGGGGAGGGAAAATGAGTTGTCTCAAGCTAAGAAGCAAAGATATTAACAACAAAACAAAGAAGCYGGATTGTGGTCACTGGACTGCAGTCACACTCACCTAGATCTGCCAAGGCCCTGAGACTGGCAGAGATCCGTGAGACGAGGATTTAGTGACTTGGGTGGTATAGCAATATGAATAACAAGCTAAGGATGCTTTCCTCTAAGCAGCAGAGAGTCACAGACAGCTTTGGGGAATGACATGGGCAGTTGCCAAGCCTAGGGCTGGGATGTAGCTCACTGGGTAAAGTACTTGCCTAGCATGAACAAGGCCCTGAGTTCGATTCCCAGCACCACATATGTGTGGTCTGGTGGCACATGCCTTTAATCCCAGCACTTGGGAGGTAGAGGCAGGCGGATTTTTGAGTTCAAGGCTAGCCTGGTCTACAGAGTGAGTTCCAGGACAGCCAGGGCTACACAGAGAAAGCCTGTCTCAAAAAAAATAAATAAATAAATAAATAAATAAAAAATAAAAATTTTAAATAGGGGGCTGGAGAGATGGCTCAGCAGTTAAGAGCACTGACTGCTCTTCCTGAGGTCCTGAGTTCAATTCCCAGCAACCACATGGTGGCTCACAACCATCTGTAATGGGATCCGATGCACTCTTCTTGTGTGTGTCTGAAGACAGTGAAAGTGTATTCACATATATAAAATAAATAAATCTATTTAAAAATTTAAAATAAATAGAATATCTAACCAACCAATGGGGTATGGCAGCAAAGGAAGTATTTGAAAGGTTGTTAAGGGTTGGGCACACTGCAGAGGGTGTCTGTTATCACCATTTTGGGGTGTATCTGTTCTACAGCACATGTGCATGCATGTGCATGAGTGTGCCCACAGAGGCCACTGGGTGTCCGCCATTACTTTAATTTATGTCTCTCATTGAATCTGGAGCTTGTGGTTTGGGGTTAGGATGAGAGCCAGTAAGCCCAGCTACCCTCCTGCCTCCGCCCTCGACAGTCCTGGGGTTATAGGCGCACATGCTTTTAACATGTGAGGGCTGGGGCTCCAGACTCACATCCTCCTGCTTACACAGCAAGCCCTCTTACCCTACTGAGCCATCACCTCTCCAGACCCATCGCCGCCATTTCCTTGCTGAGCCTACAGGCACGGAGTGAGCAATGACACAGTGGGCTCCCCTGCTCCACAAAGGCCATGCCAGGTGGGCCCAGGAAGACCCAGGCCTGGGCACAAAGGACAGGAAGGCTTCCAGTCCCCTGGGATGAGCGGCTTGCCTTGGAGATGAGCGGCGTGGAGACGTGGTGCAGGACATCTGGCTTCACTCCGTTGGCATGTGGCCGGCGGCTCAGTGCCAGGCGGCTTCGGCGGCGGCCCTTGTCTCCACTTGCCAGACACCCATTGTAGCTGTGGATGTGGTGGTGGGGAGATGGAGGAGAGAAAGGAGAGAGTGAGCCTCAGGAGACCTGAAGGAAACTGCCCACTCGGGGCAGACCCTCCCTTGATGAACAAGGGCTAGAACCATCTAAAGCTAGAAAAGCCCGGAAGAGCAAACAGCTGGATTGAGGGGTGGGAAGTGGGGGTCCGTCCCTCAAGGAGCCAAGTGCTCCCTGCGTGCCTCAGCTGTAACAGCGGGTGCTAGGGTAGTCTGGCTGATGCACCACAGCCATGCTGAGTGGAGGAAGGGTGCAGCTTCTCAGGGGACCCAGGCACCACCTGCCATGACCCAGGCACAAGCCAAGTACACACAAGGCCCAGTGGGAGGAGGTGGGAAGAATCCCAGAATCAGGATTGCAGGAGAGGAAACACCGATATTGGGCCTTGAAGAACTGTAAAGACTTCATCTGCAGCAAAGATCTTTCATCACACAACGTCCATAAATGACCAAGAAGAAGAAAACAGCTTCTAATTCCACTCCTCCATCGTCCCCACACCACAGTGTCTAATTCCCACCTTCCTTCCCAGCTTCTATTCAGGGGAGAGCATGAGAAGCAAGGACAAGGTGCGCCGCCGTCTTGATCGCTGCTGGGGACGGCTGCCTCTGTTCCTGGTCCTTCGTGTTTTTAATTACCTAATGGGATCTGCAGAATGTCCTGCCAGGCAAGTGTCTTTCTTCCTATTTCATAAATTAGCCAAGTCAAGGCCCGGGGAGGGAAAATGAGTTGTCTCAAGCTAAGAAGCAAAGATATTAACAACAAAACAAAGAAGCYGGATTGTGGTCACTGGACTGCAGTCACACTCACCTAGATCTGCCAAGGCCCTGAGACTGGCAGAGATCCGTGAGACGAGGATTTAGTGACTTGGGTGGTATAGCAATATGAATAACAAGCTAAGGATGCTTTCCTCTAAGCAGCAGAGAGTCACAGACAGCTTTGGGGAATGACATGGGCAGTTGCCAAGCCTAGGGCTGGGATGTAGCTCACTGGGTAAAGTACTTGCCTAGCATGAACAAGGCCCTGAGTTCGATTCCCAGCACCACATATGTGTGGTCTGGTGGCACATGCCTGTAATCCCAGCACTCGGGAGGAATGAAGATTGGGACCTCAAGGTCATCTTCAGCTACATAGGGAGAATGATGGAAGCCAACCTAAGCTATGTGAGAACCTATCTCAAAAAGGGAGAAAATAAGATGCCAAATATAAGACCAATTAGAATTTCCTGATGAGTTTGTTTAAATCCATATTTACAGACCCAACCAGAGATTCTGCCTCTTGAGGTGTGGGGTTCCTCTCTATATCTCCTATTTTCTTGTCTCTCTTCTCTCTCTCTTATTCCCTCTCTCTTCTTTTTGTTGATTTTGGGGACAAGGTCTCAGGCAACCCAGGTTGCTCCCTCTTGAGTACTGGGATTACAGGTATGTGCACTACATCGGCCTATGTGTGATTTCCATGTGTTCCCCAGTAGCTCTGGTACACAGTGAGGCTTTCCTGCTCTTCGGAGGACAGAGAACTGCCTTCAGTCAGAGACACAGCCGTTCCCTGTCAGGGCATGAGGCAGCTACTTTTCAGACATTAGCTCCTCCATGAGAAACATCTCATTTACCCTTCTGAGCACTTCTCACATACCAGCAGCGGCAAGCGTAGAGGGAGACAGGCCGGGATGCAGGCTGAGGGCTCACAGGAGCCTGGCACACCCACTCTTCCACTCATCACACAGCCTCTATAAAATGAAACTCATCTGTCAGGACCTACTTGGAATGTTGACTCTGAGAGCTAAACAAGATAAAGTGTTTTAAAATGCTTGACCGAGTTTGCCACGCTTACAGCAATGTCTTGATATGAGTTAGCTATTGTGGGTATTTGGAAAAGGCAAGGTGGCACATAAAAGTCTCCAAATGACAGCCATTGTTATGTGTTGTCAATCTCCATCATGACCCGACAGCTGATCCGGAGAGGGAGATGCATCAGTGTCTGGGGGAAGAGTTTTGTGGGAGATGCAGATATCCAGATAGGAAAAAACCAGAGACAGGACCCATCCAACTATCAAGTCCCATCAATTTCTCTGTAATAACCTCCACTTTCTCATCTGGGTTTTTTTTTTTTTTTTTTTTTTTTTTTTTGGTCTGGGTTTTTTTTTTTTTTTTTTTTTTTTTTTTTTTTTTTTTTTTTTTTTGATTTTTCATGACAGGGTTTCTCTGTGTAGCCCTGGCTGTCCTGGAACTCACTCTGTAGACCAGGCTGGCCTCGAACTCAGAAATCYGCCTGCCTCTGYCTCCCAAGTGCTGGGATTAAAGGCGTGCGCCACCACCGCCCAGCTCACTTTCTCATCTGTAACATGAGGATGAGCTGCAGTTTAGTGATAGTGTGCTAGATCTACAATTAGGAAGATCTGGGTTCAGATCCCAATGGGAAGGATTTACCAACTATGTGCTCTTGGACCAGTCACTTCCCCTCTCTGAGCCTCATTTACCCGACCTCCTTCCCCACAGCATCTTTCTGTGGAGAGGATTGAGATGAAATAATGTCCATGAAAAGGCTTGGTACCACGTGCCTCCCAGATGCTTGGTTTGTGCTGGGTACCAGTCAATGTACTTTACAAAAATCTCTTCTACCTTTCCCTCCTTCAGATAACCTCTGGGAGATTAGTATCAACCCTGTCTTCAAAAATGGGGACAAAAAGGCACAGGAAAGTTTGGCGACTTGCTGAATTAGAATCGGAACCAAGCAGTTTTGTGCAGAATCAGAATTCTTTACCCTACACTTATACACAGTAGGTGCTTTACAGACTCTTTTTCTGCTATTCTTTTTCTTGGCTGATCACAAACTGTAGTGATCAGTTTTGAGAATTGTCTCCGGCTGCTGGTCGTGGTACTCTGGAGGCAGAGGCAGGTGGATCTCTGAGTTCAAGACTACCCTGGTCTACTGATCGAGTTCCAGGCCAAGGCTATATATACAGAGAAACCGTGTCTCCAAAACAAAACAAACGAAATGGGTTTGATCAATTTTGTTCTTCGTCTGGGAAAGTGACAAGAATCAGAGTCCTGGGAAGAGCAGTCGGTGCACACTGTTATCTTGGCTGACCTGAGGGGGCAGCTCCCCAAGGCCCATCACTCCTGGACTAGGGAGGCTCACCCCAGAACGATGAGTTCACCATACTTGATGGGGTCCTCGCCCAGCAGTGCTTCTTCACCAGGAGAAGAGAGGATGCAAGAGCCCTTGTTCCCCGGGTGCTGAAGGTCAGAGGTTCGGGGGGATCCCACTTCAGGATTTCCTTCCAGCACCATTCTGAGCAGGGTGCGAGAAGAGAAAAGAACTTTGCAACTTCCCAACTCCTCTCAAGCTCTGGCTAGAGGCAAGGCCCTCTGGGCCAGGGCCAGAGTGGTCGGCCAACACTTGTTATAACTATTTCCATTTCCCCTAAATGGTGAGGTTGCTGGGATACCAAGGAGGGAGATGGACGAGACAAGACCCGGGAAGAAACGACAAAGTCAAGTTGGAGTATTTGGTTGGTTAGAGCAGTATACCAACTCTGGACGGAATGTGCTTGGCAGAGGAGCAGCCTTACCTCTAGCTAGACTCAGACTTAATTCCTGGCTTAAGCTCTTAACCCCAAAACCTCAGTTACCCCCTCTGTCAGGTTCTTGGTTCTATGTGCTCACTCTAATCTTATGGCCCTTTTTGCAGGTCTAGGCCTCTGTCAGTCTGTCTGTTCTCAATGACTCTCTGTCCTCCCAGCCCTTCCTTTCCCTTCCCTACTCTGCTCCCTACTTCTAGCCTTCCTCTATCTGTCTGCTTTTCCCTTACCACCCACCTGACTCAGTCTCCCTATCTTGGCCTGGCACTGCAGACAGGCCTCCAGATCCTCCCTCCCTCAGGTGTCTGTCCGCGGTCCTCAGGCCGCTTAGGTCCCTGGAGGCCTGTCGGGGCGGCGCTCCCCAGTCGGGCACCCCCTGCAGCAGAGCCAGTTGCCCGCAGGCTGCCTACTTAACAACCCCAACGTTGGAAGGTCTGCGCAGAGGCAGGCCCGCACCCCGTGCTCGGGAAGGGCACAATGACAGCATACGCAGATACACACCAGGCGGCCCCTCACAAATACACGCGCACACGCTGTCAGTCCCACACACCCCTACCACCGCGGGCAGTGCCCAGACGGGCGCAGCAAATCCAAGACTTGCTACGGCAGAGACGCGCCTACGCGCTAACCGCCACAGGCGCCAGCCCTCAGACCCGCTCCCTTAACCCCGCCACCCCCAGATACTCAAACACGCCCCCAGCGCACGCCCAGCAGTCCCCCGCCCCCCACCTCACCAGCCTCACCTGGCGGCGTTCTGGGGCTCTCCGTTTGCTGCTGGCCCCCACCCGCCTCACCTCTACTGCGCCCCGGGACTGCTGCAGCGGGATGGGCCCGGCCCGCGGCTGCTCCGAGCAGCCTCGTCACGGGGACACCCGGGGCCCGGAGGAGGGAGGGATGTGAACACAAACCTCCACGCTCCACCCCGAACCCCACGCCCCGCCCCCGGATCCGCCCCCTAGAGGGTCCCGCCTTACCCGGAGGCTCCGCCTCCTGCGGCTTATCTTCACTGTAGTCTGCGAAGCTAAAGAGGTTTTCAGGGACCCTCGGTCCTTTCTGAGTCCCGCCCCAAAGAAGTTCCGCTCGCGATTCCCACTGAGGGAGTCCCTATCCTTTCCTGGTTGGTTGAGGGACTCCCCTTGGTCTACAAGACTTCTCTCTTATTCCAGGCACCGGACACCTCACCCTCATTCCAGGGTCTCCTGGGTTCTCCCCGAGACCGGAGCCTTCGTTCACACAGTAATCTAGAGACTCCTTTTCCCAAACTAAGACTCCCCACCTCCTGCTCCAAGACGCTGCCTCCTATATGGGGAAACCTCGGAATTACAGAGAAGCCCAGAGCAAACAGAGGGAAGGAAACTACTAGAAGAGGCGGAGGAAGGTGCGTCACCCGTGGAAACTGAAGAAAGCCACTGCGGTTGTCTTGAGTGCAGATCTGTCTTCCAGTTGAGCTCGACCACTTTCTCTCTGTGCAATAATCAGTGAGCTCTGGCCTCCTTGGTGTTCAGAGACCCGCACCACTGCCCTCCCCTCCTATCCTTTGCAAAGCCTCAAAGGAAAGCCGACTTTTGGGTGCTCGGTCCTTTTGTCAGTACCAGGCTCTCTGGGTTGAATTTGAGCAAATTAAGTCCTATAATCCCTGGGAGGCGGGTACAATAATTGTGTCCCGTCACCCCTGCCCCCGACTCCAAGAAACAGATTTACAGAAATGGCTTGCTAAAGAGGAACCAAGAAAGCCGGATGGTGGCGGCAGCGGCAGCGGCAGCGCACGCCTTTAATTCCAGCACTTGTGAGGCAGAGGCAGGCGGATTTCTGTGTTTGAGGCCAGCCTGGTCTACAGAGTGAGTTCCAGG
>BDUI01000225.1:345579-373720 GCA_002335545.1 Apodemus speciosus
CTGGCCTCGAACTCAGAAATCCGCCTGCCTCTGCCTCCCAAGTGCTGGGATTACAGGCGTGCGCCACCACGCCCGGCTCTATTTTTTAAATAGAGGAATCTCTCTTCTTAAATATTTATTTTTTATGTGTATGAGTATTTGTTGGCATGTTTTTAGTACATTATTTATATTTATATTTATATTTAGAGCATCACATCTGTATCTGGTACCCATTAAAGCCAGAAAAGAGAGTTGGAGTTCCTGGAACTGGAGTTGGGGATAGTCGTGAGCTGCCTGCTGTGGATGCCTGGCGTGGATGCCTGGCGTGGATGCCTGCATCCATCTTGGGTCCTCTGCAAGAGCTGCAAGTGCTTGCAACTGCTGAGACAGCTTTCCAGCCCTCCTAGGTTAGTTGGTTGGTTGGTTGGTTGGTTGGTTGGTTTTTTGTGTGTGTGTTTGTTTTGTTTTCCCTAGACAAGGTTTCTCATTGTAGCCCTGCTGTCCTAGAACTTGTTCTGTAGACTAGGCTGGCCTTAAACTCAGAGATCTGCCTACCTCTGCCTCTGGAATGATAGAATAAATGGTGGTTTCTTTTTCTACTCTTTCTTTCTTTCCTTCCTTCCTCTCTCTCTTCCCCCCCTYTATCTCTCTCTTCTTCCTTTCTTCCTTTCTTTCTTGTAGTCTTGGATGACCTGGAACTTGCTCTGTAGACCAGGCTGGCCACATGCTCACAGAGATCTACCTACCTCTGCTTCCTGAGTGTTGTAATCAAAGGTGTGCACCACCACTGCCCAGCTTCTTTTTCTACATTTTTTTTTGTTTGTTTGTTTGAAACAGGGTTTCTCTGTGTAGCTCCTGCTGCCCTGGAACTCACTCTGTAGGCCAGGCTGGCTTCCAACTCAGAAATCCGCCTGCCTCTGCCTTCCAAGTGCTGGGATTACAGGGGTGCGCCACCACACCCAGCTCTTTTTCTACTTTTAACCCAGCAATTATTTAGACTATTTTTCACTACCATTTTTCTGTAACAATTTGTGTGTATTTGTGTGTATGTATGAAGGTCAGAGGACAATGTTGAGTGTTGTTTGTTAGTTGGTTTCCACCTGTTTTTAAATTTTTCTTATATATTTTTACTTTTATTTGTGTATATATGTGGGAATACTAAATGTGTGTGTGAGCTCATGTGCCATGGAGGCAGGGCAGGCGGGAGTGTGGGCTCCCCTGGAGCTGCAGGTACAGGTGTTGTGAGCCAGCTAATGTGGATGCCAGGCTGGCCTCGAACTCAGAATTCCGCCTGCCTCTGCTTCCCAAGTGCTGGAATTAAAGGCGTGCGCCACCACCACCTGGCTGTCAGTTGTATTTAAAAGGAATTGCCAGTCTTGCACGGTAAGGCATGCCTAAATCCTGGGTGTCTTGGGAAGATGAGGAAGAAGGGTTATGACTTTAAGACCAGCCCCGGCTATACACACAAGACCTTATCCCAGATAAACAGCTCTGTATGAGGAGCATATCTGTAATTCCAGCATAACAACCCACTTAGCAACTGGGTTCCTGGAACCTTGCTGGGAGTATCAAGGGAATTGGGAAAGGACAGACACACCTACAATGAAGGTGGGATCAGGTGGGGTTCTCCAACACTACTGCTACTACTGCCTGGGTCTCACATGTTCTTTGGTACATGGGGAGGAGTTAGCTAGTCTCTGCAGTACGTCTCTGGGGGTGAGCAGTCTCAGGTTATAACTATCCTAGAAGAGGAAGCTCCTGTTGCTCATCTTCTTACACACTGATCAATCCTTCATAAACGCTTATACTGGACTCCCAAGAAAAGCTTTGCCTTTTCCCTTGAAACTGTATCACATGAGGAATTGGTCTAGAGTCCTTGACAAAGTGTGACCATGACAAAATACATATATGTTCACTCAGAACTTCCATCACTCTGTGTGCTGAATAGTTTTATGTTAATTTGACACACAATGAAGTCATTTGAGAGGAGGAAACCTTGATTGAGAAAATGTATCCTTAAGATCCGGTGGACCCTCCAATCAGTGGTCAATGAGGGAGGGTCAAGCTCATTTTAGGTGGGGTCATCCTTGGGCTGGTGCTCTTGGGTTCTGTGACAAAGCAGGCTGAGCAAGCCATGAGGAGCAAGCCAGAAAGCAGCACCCTCCATGGCCTCTGCATCAGCTCCTGCCTCCAGGTTCCTGCTTTTCTTGGGTTCCTGCTCTGGATTCCTCCAGTGATGGAGTATGATGTGGAAGTGCAAGCCAAATAAACCCTTTCCTCCCCAACTTGCTTTTGATCGTGGTGTTTCATCACAGCAATAGTGACACCAGCACTTTGTTTTTTGGTTTGGGCTTTTGGTTTTTGTTGTTGTTTGCAGGGTTTTTGTTTGTTTGTTTGTTTGTTTGTTTGTTTGTTTTTGAGACAGGGTTTTTCTATGTGGCCCAGGTTGTCCAGGAGCTCAAGATTCTCCACCCTCAGCACCCTGCTGGGATTACAGGTGTGCACTACCACACTCAGCTAGAATAAAACCTACATTTTGGGCTGGAGAGATGGCTCAGTTGTTAAAAGTACTGACTGCTCTTCCAAAGGTCCTGAGTTCAAATCCCAGAAAACCACATGGTGGCTCACATCTATTGTTAATGGAATCCGATGCCCTCTTCTGGTGTGCCTGAAGACAGCTACAGTGCATTTACATATAATAATAAATAAATCTTTTTTTAAAAAAACCTACATTTTTTTTATCGAGGTCTAGAAGTGCGGGGTGACCTTCTCCCCAGCTCCTTTTCTGCTTGTCTCTGCCCACAGAACTTCCTTTTTATTTCCTAAGCAGGTCAGACACTCTCCCATTTTAATGTCCTTACAGATGCTTCTGTTAGATTTGACTGTTCTCTGTTCTCATCTGTTAGGTGTTAGCTCAGTGTCCCCTTCTCAGAAAGTGGCACTGTAAATGAGTCCCCGGTCACTCTGCCTCAATACTCTAGTTCCAGCCGTCCACACTCACGCTTTTCCTCACCTCTTGTTGTGTTCCCACTCAGAGAACACTGTCTGGTCCTCTGTCTTGTTTGCTCAGTTTCCCCAGAAGCAAGGACAGCCCCTGGCTCAGGCAAGTGTCATGAATGATCTATCACGGGAAAGATGTAAAACAGTAGAACTCCTCCTTAGGTCCAGACTTTTTTCTTTTTGATTGTGTATGGGTGTGAGTATGAGTATCGTGGTGTGCGTGGAAGTCAGAGGATAACTTACTGCAATCACTTCTTTCTTGCCACCATGCAGAACCTAGGGATGGATCTCGGGTTTTCTAGCTTGGCAGCCAACACCTATACCCAGGATCCCCTTGACCCCCTGAGTTCAGTCTTTCTGGTCCCCAAACTCGAGCCCTCCATGGTGGTTTGAATGACAAGGGTCCCCACAGGCCCCCATGTATTTGAATGCTTAGTCTCCATTTGGTGGACTATTTAGGAAGGGTCCGGAGGTGCTTGTTGTTGAAGGAGCTGTGGACTTGGAGGGCTCCCTCTGCCTGTACCTTGTGGGTCAGGTGTAAGCTCTCAGCTACTTCCCCAGTGCCATGTCCCCCTGCACACCGCCACGCTCCCTGCTGTGCTGGTCATGGAGCAAACCCCGGAACTCTAAGCAAGTCCCCAGCCAAATGCTTTATTTATATTTATATTTTATTTTATTTTATTTTTGCCTTAGTCATGGCGTCTCCTCACAGCAATAGTACAGTGATTAAGACACCTTCTCTCATGCACTCTGTTTCCAGAACATCAGTCACTCTCAGATCCTGAAGTCCTTTCCTCTCCCAGGGACTCAGTTTACCTGTCTGTTCTAAGGTGGAGATGTTCTGAGCGGCAAGGGCCTCAGCAGCCAGGGATGGAGCAGCTTCTTCTCCTTCCAGCAGGTGGCGATATTGCCTCTTCCATTTTATTTTCCTCACACAGGACCAGGTGGTCTGACTCTTCTGTAATCCTAGCGCCTGGGAGGCTGAGGCAGGGGGATTTGCAAAAGTCTGTGGCCGGTTTGGACTACACAGTGAACTCCAGATTGGCCTGGGCTGAAGAAAAACAAAAGTAAAAATAAAAACAAAAACAAAAAATCACTTATCACCACCACCATCACCACCACAACAAAAATAAACCAAAGACAAGAGGGCATGGGGACATGGGGCATGACGTAAAGACAGTACGCATCTGTAATTGTATTTTTTAAAAAACTACAAACTTTAATCCCAGCACTCAGGAGGCAAAAGAAAGCAGATCCCTGTAAATTTAAGGCCAGCCTAGTCTACAAAGCTAGTTCTAGGACAGCTGAGGGTACACAAAGAAACCTTGTCCCCAAAATGAAAAAAATTATTTAATTTAAACATTAATTAATTAATTTTAAAAGCCACCCAAGACAATTCAATGCTCAGGAGGCAGAGGCAGGTTACAACAAACAAGCAAAAAAAAAAAAGAATCAAAGGCAAAATAAACAAAGAATATACAACAAACAAAAACAAAGAAAGCATACACTATTACCACCCATGACCAAATATCAAGGAAGTCTTTTTTTTATTCTCAGAGAAATTTCATTTCCTAAATTCACTCCATTTTAAAATTTTTATTATTTTCTATTAGTAGTTTATGTGGTGTGTGTGTGGAATGTATGTGTGTAGTATAAGTATATAGTGTGTGGTATATGTTTGTATAGTATATGTATGGTATATGTGTTATATAGTGTGTAGTATATGTATGTATGTAGTGTGTAGTGTGTGGCATATGTGTGTATAGTATGTGTGTGGTCTATGTGTCTATGYAGTGTGTATAGTGTGTGTGTGGTATATGTGTGTAGTGTGTGGTATATGTGTATATAGTATGTGTGTGGTATATGTGTGTATGTAGTGTGTGTGTGGTATGTGTGTATAGTATGTGTGTGGTATATGATGTGTATATAGTATGTGTGTGGTGTATATGTGTATGTAGTGTGTGTAGTGTGTGTGTAGTATATGTGTGTAGTGTGTAGTATATGTGTATATAGTATGTGTATGGTGTATATGTGTATGTAGTGTGTGTAGTGTGTGTGTGTAGTATATGTGTGTAGTGTGTGATATATGTGTATATAGTATGTGTGTGGTATATGTGTGTATGTAGTGTGTGTAGAGTGTGTGTGTAGTATGTGTGTGGTATGTATGTGTATAGTATGTGTGTGGTGTATATGTGTATGTAGTGTATGTAGCGTGTGTGTGTGTGTGTGGTATATGTGTGTAGTGTGTGGTATATGTGTATATAGTATGTATGTGATATATGTGTGTATGTAGTGTGTGTAGGGTGTGTGTGTAGTATGTGTGTGGTATATGTGTGTATAGTATGTGTGTGGTATATGTGTGTATAGTATGTGTGGTGTATATGTGTATGTAATGTGTGTAGGGTATGTGTGGTATATGTGTGTAGTGTGTGGTATATGTGTATATAATATATGTGTGGCATATGTGTGTATGTAGTGTGTGTAGGGTGTGTGTGGTATATGTGTGTATAGCATGTGTGTGGTATATGTGTGAATAGTGTGTGTGGTGTATATGTGTATTAGTGTATGTAGTGTGTGCATGTGTACATGTGTACATGTGAGCATAAGTATGTTTTGGAGTTCAGGTACAGGTCAGAGAAAGGACAACTTTCAGGGGTCGGTCATCTCCTTCCATCAAGGATCAAACAGATCACCATGCTTGACACAAGTATCTTTATCCATCTCCGAGTCCCTGTGCTGAGGAGGGAACAGAGCTGAGAAAGATTCCTCTTGGGGATGACAGGGAAGCTCTTGGCTCCACCCAAATACCCATCAAAAAAGGGAAAGGTCTTCCTTTCTGTGAAGAAGTGCCCTCTGAAGGGCCTGTCTCCATAGCTGGGCTTCGAAGTGTGTGCAGGCTAGAGGGCTTTCAGGGCTGCGCCCTGTGTTTCTGTAGAAAGCCTGAGGCCTGGAGTTGTCCTCTCCTGAGGAAGAGGCTTTCTCTAAGTCTCCAGGTCATCACTGACCTGGGGGTCAAAATGACTGAGTCTTTGCTGCACTTCTTGAGTTGGAAGAGATTTTTGTCCTAACACTGCCTCTTGGCTGTTGCCCTCTTTTTACCTGTGAGGAAGTGGAGACTTTAGATGCACTCCAAAAATAAGAGGTGGGAGTGTGGCTGAAACCAGGTCTTTCTACCTCCTAACTTTCATTTGTCCCCGTCTAACCACACTCTGTGGGATTGAACCTTTGACTTTGGAGTCAAATACCGTTTTCTGAAATTCCTCCCCCAGTGACTGGTCCACAGCTTCACTTTGCAGACTTGGGGGGTGGTCAAAGGAGCCCTGCTCCAACCAACACTGCCTTTCTCGGGGAGTCTGTGGTGAGATGGTCTAAGATGGTCATTCGCTGGCTCTGAGAGCTGGGAGGACAACCCAGGCTTGGGGAGGGTTGATGTGCTTCTCACCTGTGACTATGGGGGCTCCCACCATCCAGCTGCTTTGCCAATGGAATGGAGATTTATTGCAGTGGATTAGATATCTGCTAACTGAAAAGCCCTATGCAAGCGAAACAGGTTTCAGCTTCTGATTTAAAAATCTAAGCCTCCACGAGGAAATCAATATCCTGAAAGACCACGTGGGAAACGACAAGAGACTTTAAATCCAAGACCAGTGTACAAACTTGTCCAGCCCAGACTCTCTTCTCCTCACCACACCATGAACACTGGAAACCCAGGGCAGAGAGAAGACTCCAGTGTCTTCCGTGTAGTGTCTGCTTCCGACAAGTGCTCAGTCTTCTAACACAGTGTGGACCGAACAGAGTCAAATGGAGATATGAACAAGCTCTTAGAGATACCAGGGCTGAGAGGAGGTCAACCCGTGTCTCCTGCCCCAGCCTCCTATCTGGGCTCCTCAAGCGCTCCCCTCCCCTCCCCTCCCTTCCCTTCACAATAGTGCACGACACCAGAGATACCAAAAAGGCAAACTGGACTTTATTATAAAGTTGGCTACAAAGTCACCACAGCACCACGAGGTGGCCACCTGGGCAAGCCTAGGCGGTCTGGCGGCCGGGTGAGTCCCGCACCGGGTACACGCACTCGTGCAAGCACACGTGTGACGGCAGATCTGCCTTCCTCCATCGGAAAGGAATGTAGCGTCTCTTCGCGCCCCCCACCCCAGGCGCGGGGCACAAAAGTCACAGGAAGGGCCGCCAGGGCGGCAGAGTCCATCGGAATTGAAATCCCGTTACTGGTTTGTAGAGAATTCTACGTGGGTGTCAAGAGCCCCTCAGGGCACAGGCTAGCCCCAGGTGGGCCATGCCTTTCCCCCACCAAAGCCCAGGGGTGGCTTGGCCCCTAGGAGTGGAGAACTGGCCCAGGCCCATGGGGCAGCGCGGTGGGGAAGTGAGACTCCCCCATTCTCCGCTTGAAATCCATTCAAGGAAGCTCACTACGAGTGAATACAGATTGAAATGGAAACTGGGATCGCTCGAAGTCCCTTGATTTTAAAAAGTTGCTCCCCTCCCTTGCCCTCCCACCTCCCCCCTAAATCCTTCAGGGCCTGGAGGATCAGATATATCCCCCTCTGGCCCCCAGAATCCCCCCAACAGTCCCGGGGGGGTGGAGAGCGGCTCCACGTCTTGATGACAATATGCCATACTTGACGACGTTAAGTCACAGACTTATTCAAAACGTTGGTTCCCCTCCACTTCCATCTGTGGGGGAAGAGAAGGAGGGGAGGGGAGGGAGAGAGGGAGAGAGAGAGTTAGCCAAGCTTATTAAGTAAAAGGGTCCTTGGGCGCAGGCTGTGGTACAATATTGCTATATCCTATGGACTTCAAATGTCTTAGCCAAATGAAACGATCCCCAGGGTGCCAGCAGATAAGAGTCAATATGGAAATATGGAAGGAAACTGTGGCCACAGCTTTGGCCACCAGGATGGACCTAGGGGCTTGGCACTGTTCTTTCTTTCTCCTAATTTTAGCCAACTGTTGCTCTGCGTCCCCTTTAGGGGAAAGCATCAACTTCTATCAATTTTTGTGTGACTTAGTTTCTTTAACTTTGGGGTCTTGATTATTTTTGCCTATAAAATGGGGGTGTTGTCTGATCTTGCTCTCTCACAAGCTTTATAGCTTTTGCCTAGGGATTGTCTGTCTATCATGTTATTCCATCTCACCTGCCCCGCCCACCAGGTCTACTCATCTTTCACACAAAGCTTTGCACTATTCCTACCTCACTACTCTCCTTAGTAGGAGGTGATATTGTTCTCTTAATAAAACAGAGTTTCAGAGCGGGGAACTGGTTCACCCAATCAATGTAATGCCTGATTAGAAGGACAAGACTCGGGGCACTAGGCTGGACTCACCTTCATGGAAGCTGTCTTGAACCTGGCTCTGGAGTTGATGCAACTCATCAGCAAACCCTTCGTAGGGGAATGTTGAGACACCTGTCTCAAAGGCGGTTTCATAGGTGGCCAAGTCCTCCAGGAAGCTGTGATCTTCTGGGGACAGGTTGTTGCAAGGTGACAGGGTCCCTCCTGGGACCTCTGCCTCAGGATCCCCTGAACCCCATTCCCCATTGGGGTCTGGAGTAGAAAGATCCATGAAGATATCTTCCACTGGCGTCTCTTCCAGGAATAAATTATCAGGGTCAACCAGGAAGTCCAGCTCCTGGCATTTCCAGGGTTTAAGATCCAGGCTAAGCACAGGGGGTCCAGCCCCTGACAGGGACAGGTTAGGGTTCAGTGGCTCCAGTCCTCCAAGTGGCTCCAGGCCTCCAGTGCCAGCCTCAGCTGAGAAGGGCCTGTCCATGCCCTGAGCCAATTGGCTGATCTGCTGGATGAGACGATCTATCTCATTTTGCTCTTTCTCTGTGTAGTGGAAGAAACTTTGCTTGACTGGAGAGGCCTCGGGTGTAAGCAGGCCTTCAGGCACCAGGGGGACGTCCACAGAGAGTGGGCCCCGGAGCTGAGCTAGGGCCAGAAGTGTACAGTCCCCATTACCAGGGCTGCTAGGACTTGGGGGCAACTTCTCATAGAGAAAACTGCATCCCTCCTGGGCGAAGTAAGTCTTGGTAGAATTGGGGCTCAGTTGCTCTGGGAAGGTTTGGCTGGGACTGTTCAGATGTGCCTGGAATGCTGTGCTGGGAGGTGTCAGCTGCTCATGGGTGGGGCTCCCCAGAGGCTCTGGGAATGTGGCAGTGCTGGGGAGAAGCTGGTCAGGGAAGGTAGAGGTGCATGGGGTCAATTGGTCTTCAAAGCTTCTGGCTGAGCTTTCAGTCAACTGTCCTTGTAGTGAACTGGTTAGTGGATCTGGGAAGGTTGCACTGCTGGGAGTCAACTGTTCAGAGAAAGTCACCGTGCTTGGTGTCAGCTGTTCTTGGAGAGAGCTGGGCGGAGGGGGCAAGTGAGTCTGGAAGGGTTCCTGGAGGCTGAAGAGGAAGGCACAGCCTCCTGGCTGGTGGGGTGTGTAAGGCGGAGTACACACCAAATCCTTGCTCAGGTCTGCTTGGAGGGAAGGCTCAGGCCTAGCAGGGAATGGCAGGTAACTGAAGTCCAGCTCTTTGGAGGGTTGGGGAAGCTCTTCTGATGTTGAGATCACACCTAGTTCAGGAGCCCTGGGGAAGCTGGCACTTCTAGGAGTCCCCAGGGCTGGCGTAAAGAGTGGATTAGAGCATGGCTCCTGGGAGAAGACATTCTCAGAGAATGAGGGGAGCACAGCTGGGGTTCCCAGGGCATAGGCTGCCTGGGTGTTTTCAGAGTTTAGCTGCTGGCGGAGASTCCATGCTTCTGTGTCACTGGAGAGGAAAGAAACGACAGCTTGTGAGGGTTTGCTGTCCATCACCAGAGTAGTTTTCTTCATTGCATTCTCTCTATGTGGACCTCGGCTTCCCCTCCCCTCTCCATCATCTTGTATCTTACAGCTTACCTGATAGGGTAGTTATTGGCAGTAATGGGGCCTTCTGGACCTTCTGAGTACAGCATGCAGTAAAGCCACGCCCAGCCTCCTTGCTTAGCTTGGAGTCTCACCACCATTTCAGCCTGAATATCTCCACTTTCAGCCACTGGGGAGAAAAAGGAATACAGGATTAGAAGGTCCATCTAGCAGCACCACCTACACACCCACCTTTCTTACCTCTACACTGAATTGAGGGAGCCATAACATATTCTCTTCTAACTACCCTAACCTAGCCCTCTAGGCTCCCCATCTTAACCTTATCACCCAGTGTTTTCTAACTCTGTCCTGTTCTTGCCTTGACTTCTCATCCTCAAGTTCACTCTATAGCCTCCAAAACTCCTTAATATCACTTTGGACCACAGCCCATTCCTGGCCTGTCTCCCATGCTTTCTCCCAGCTTCCTGTGTTATTCACAGCCTCTCAGGACACTCACACAGGCGGTAGTGTTGAGAAGAAGCGTGGGCCAGGTCCTCGGGGTGTAGCAGTCCATACCATGATTTACAGAGCAGTTCGCTGCGCTCAAAGCCCAGGTAGATTAGGACACTGGGAAGGTGGAAATGATGAGGTCAACTTTCTGTTTTCCTTACTCAGAATGCATGCACTTCTCTCCCCCAACCATGTTCTCTGCCCACTTACACCCCATCCTCCCTGCCCTCAAGCTAAGATCACCAATCTAAGGTTCCCTTCTTTCTGGCCCCCCTTCTTACTGGAGTTTGAACACTTTGGGCTTACCTTTCAGAAACATCCAGTAGGGCTAGGTCCTTGGCATGTCGGCTCTGGAACATGGCCAGGAAGAGAGAAGCAGGACCAGGGCCAGGGCCAGGGCCAGGGCCAGGGCGGGGTCTTGGCTCCAATGGGGCACAGAAAGCTGTGAACACGGGATTTCCTGCCCAGTAGGCTCCAGGTGGGTGGGCATGGAATCGACCTCGAATAAGCACCAGTTTGTTGCCCGCACTCTGGCGCCGGAGGGACTTGGAGGTGTTGAATCGACAACGGAAAAGGCGATCTAGGTGAGCAAAAGGAAAAACTGACTAAGAGGGCGGGCATCAGAGGAAAGTAGATGGTTGGAGCAGGGCAGCAGAGGAGTGGACTGAAGAAGCAAGAAAAGGTTCTTACCAGCGTCCAGAGCAGAGGGCATGGTGAGCTGCTGGCGCACAGTTAGATGGTCAGCAGGGTCAATGATGTCGTAGATACTGTCACCCTGGGCAACCAGGTCCACCTAGAAAGGAGAGAGGTGATCATTAGTGAAGGCAGCAAGAGCCGATCTGCAGCCAATGACTTTTCTTAGGGAAGAATCCCCCACCCCCTGCCTCCAGTAACTCTGTTCTCAGAGTGAAAGGCTCATTTTATCCCATATATGCCCCAACCTGGGATGCAAGGACTTTCGGTACTCACCATAGAGTGGCCCAGATGCTCGCTCACACTCTCCGACAGGTATAGCAACTTCCCCTCAGCTGTGAACACAAGAAGAAATCCAGGTAATGCTGCCACGATGTCTTCAAGCTCTTGAGCAGAGAGAAGCCCTGTGGGGCCAGCCAAAGGAGTGCCTGTAGGGTGAGAAGAGGTGGTGAGTCAGGATAAGACACAGGGACAACACAGAAATGAAAACATCTTCTGAGTCTCAGAGAAGACACAGGAAATTCTCATAGACCTACTTCTGCAAACACCACCTGTTGACCCTATGATCGTGGATCGTGGCCAGGAGACCTGTTGCTAAAACTATCTAGCCAGGGAGCCCCTACACTTCCAAGCCTGGTGCGAACCTCAGCAGCCCTGAGCTGTCAGCACTGTGGACAGAGCTCTCCCGAAAGGACTGGGATTCAGCACCGCGGGCAGCGTCTTGGCGTTGTCTGTTTCAGCACCACGGATAGCGCAGATAAGGGTGCTGGACTCAGGACGTCGGACAGCGCTCCAGAGAGCCTAGAAAGACCCTTCCAGCATTTTCTAGCACATGGTACTCTTCCCCATACTTTGCCTTTGCAGGCTTTCCCTGCAGCTTGCCGGGCTTCATTCCGTATACTCCCCGGATTCCTGGAGTGCCTCTGAGGCAATGAGAACCCGGACCATTCTGTTTTAGCGCTCTATCTCCCACAAATCCAGCGATAGCCAGGACTATCGTTCAGGCTAGTCTAGATGGAGCTCAGAAGAAAAAGTAGGAAGTCCAGGCTCCCCTCAATTCCCTTCTCTCCACAGGCTCCCAGCACACTGTCCTAGACAAGCGGCAGTTTTAGCGTGTTCCCTCAGCTCCTCCATCCCTGGTCCCCATTAGCTCTGGTCTTCAGTAGCCCAAGCTTACTCACCTCCAGCAAAGAAGACACCCTTGCGAGTGTAGATGCAGGCAAGACTCATGATGTGCAGGTAGGACAGCCGGACCTTGTCTGCTTCAGCCAACGGCAGCAGTTCCTTGAGGTTCCGAATCTCGGCGTTGATCTGGTCCCGGCGCGCCTTGGAAGCGCCCTTGGTGGATCGGTACATGACTGCCGGCTGTGGAGCTCCAGCTCCGGCTCCCGAGAACCTGCGATCCTTTCCCGATGCACCGGAGGCTTCCTCTTCCTTGCTTCCCGATCTTTTCGCTCAGGCTCTTGCTCGCTCTCGCTCCACTCCTGGGCTCCGCTCGGCAGCGCTGCCCCCCTCGCCTGCCTCGATCCACCTTATATAGCTCCTGACAGGCGTGGGGGGGCTCGTTTTAGAGACGGGGGGGGTGAGCAGGAGGAGGGAGGCTGGGCTAAAGCAAGCTGCAGCGGGAGCCACTGGCTGGGGAGGGGGGTGCTCCTCCTCCCTCCCAGGCTTCCGACGTCATCCCGTGACGTCGAACGGGAGAGGGAGGGGGCGGGAGAAGGGGGAGAAGGGAGGGTGCGGAGGGGGCCGGCTGGTGAGAGCTGTGCAGAGCCAGGAATGGGGTGCAGGGAGCCAGGCTTTCCATTATATTCTATTGGGAGGAGGAACAATACATGGGTTAGGGTGGTCTGAAGCCCTTATCAGGAGAGCTTGTAGAAAGCAAGGAGGGGCTGCTATCAACACTGATTTTTCTAAGGAGGCAAAAGATGAGAAGGGGCTTGGTCCTCTGCCAATTTGCTGCCATCTGCCAGCCAGGGGTCAAAATCACACGAGGGACTTTCCTTGGCTTTGGGTGCGGGGCTAGGTGACAATTGGGGGTCTTTTCTGGGGTCTATGCAATCTGAAAGTCCCTAGGCCAGGGGCTTTTTATTATTTCAAATAAATAATTCCTTCTTCGTCTCCATGCCCTCGCCTGAGGGTCCAAATCTCCAGGATAGGGTGGAATGGTGGTCCTGTAGAGAAGAGACCACCTGAATTCGGCCTTGATCATATTTCCTTAGCAACACAGGCACACAAACATCTCCACTGTTCTCTACAATGATTCCTTTTCCCTCTATTAGTTAATCTTAGCCACCTGTCAGGGAAACTGAGGCAGAGACCCAGGGTCTGGTGAGGATCTGGATGTGTATCCGAACCTCTCCCACCATCCCCTCCTGCTTGCCAGCCCCCAAGGCGAGCTGTTCCCCCGCCCTCTTGCAAGCCCCAGTCTCTCCGTCGGGCTGGGGGCGGGGGCGGGGCCGGGGGAATCCCAGCTCCATATTAGGACAGGAATCCTCCGGCGGCTGCGGCGGCGGCGGCAGCGGGCGGGGCCTACCGGCCTCCGCACTGCTCTAGAAAGCTCTCCCCACCGCTTCAGCCGGGAAGAGGGGGAGGCTGCCAAGTAGCCAGGGTCTGCCGGGCCTTCCCTGACTGCTGCACCTACCCAATACCCTTTAGTTCCGCCAGAGTCCCCTCCCCATCTCCCTCCAATTCTTGCTCCATCTTGAGCGCCAGGGCTCCTCGTTCTGCCGTCCACTTGTCACTGTGTGAGCGCGCACATACATACACCTTTCCTTTAAAAAAAAAAAATTCTTCCTTCATTGAGTGTAGGGCAGTCTGCCTCGGCTTTGTGGACGCCCCTCCCCACCCCTGTAATTTGCATTTTTGGTTTAATCACCTGTCCTGTCAGGCTAGTCTCCGTTGTGTGGCCTTTGCATCACTCCCCCCCCCCCATTTCTTCAGTCACTTACATGCAATTGCTGTCTACACAGGGCATGGGTGCCCTTTTTTTATCCCACAACCATTTCCCAAAAGACTAGAGAAACTTTTTGCCTGCAATCTCATTTAGAGTAGGAACATATAAAAGCACTTTTAGAGCCGGAAAAACAAGACCATCTAAAAAGTTGGGGAAGAGGGACAGAACTGGCTGCAGAAAGTCACAGAGGTAGAGATGAACTTTGACACCAAGAAGAAAAGTTTGTGGCCAAGAAAACCCCTGTTCTTCATGGAAAAGGGTGGCAGCAAGGGAAGCAATGTGGAGTGAAAAGCAGGGTCTGGGAAGAGGGTGCTTTGGGGATGGGGCCACTGCTTAGTAGCAATCCACCATACTCCTGGCATGATCAAGACTTCAATCCCGTCGGGCAGTGGTGGCGCACGCCTTTAATCCCAGTACTTGGGAGGCAGAGGCAGGCGGATTTCTGAGTTTGAGGCCAGCCTGGTCTACAGAGTGAGTTCCAGGATAGCCAGAGCTATACAGAGAAACCCTGTCTCAAAAAACAAAACAAAACAAAACAAAAAAAAGACTTCAATCCCTAGTAATGCCAAGAGGAGGTGGGAGGGAAGGAAGAGGAGGGAAAGGAAGAGGTATGTGGTTGTAGAGCCCCTAACTGGATATTTTGCACCATCTTAGTACAGACCGAAAGCATCTACATAAACAACCATGCAGCCAGGGGTGCAGCTGAGATAGAGAAAAGACGTGTGTCTGTATGACACTGTCTCCAACCTTATGGGTGATAGAGAAATGGGTTCTTCAGGATGTATGTCTCTCTTGCACATTTCACCCTTATTAACTCTGGTATCCCCACTCAACAACCTCACTTCCATTCTCTTCCCTTGGTTTTTGGATTCTCTTTCCATATGCAAATCCAAGATGGAGTTTCATGATTTGTTTGTTTACCAAAGCTGAGGATGAAACTCGGGCTTTCTGTATGCTAGACAACCATTCTATCTCTGGGGCTCAGCTCTGTCCTGTCTTCCTCACAGATGGATGCTTTAAGCCCTGGCCAGGAGACATTCTTGATATCTCCTCCACAATAAGTTGTATCTCTCTGCTGGGTCCAAGCAGTATGAGCAGACTTGCTGGGGAAGAAATGGATGGTCGCCGCTGTCCATGGTGCTGAACGTTGCCTTGCCACTCAGAATGACCRTGATCTGCCCGTGACACCAACGCAGAGCTGGGCCTCGGGATAGATGAGGGAGGCCCTTATGCTGTCATCCTCCTCATTGAGAATACGGGTGGGCTATGTACAGGCGTGGGTGTCAAGACTCCTGGTCTCTAGGAATTAGTTAAGTTCGGGAAGAAAACTGGGCTCAAGGGAAGAATCCTTGGATTTTTCCAGGAGAATGGACTTTGGAAAGAGAGAAGGGTCTAGAAAGGGACAAGGGAGGAGGTAGAAAAGGGATCATCTTAGTTTGACTACTCTGATTCAAGTTGGGAAGCTCTGTGTGCCCCCAGTGTCTCCTCTCCCTAGGCCAGCTCCCACTCCTCTTGCCTCCCACCTCCATGAGTCTATTTTTAACTGTGCAGAACCAAAAATAGCCTGGCAGCAGCTCCAGGCCGTGGGAGAAGAGCTATTTATATCACCAGTGACGGTTCCGAAATAGCAAGCAGGAGGAGGGGGGCGGCTGGCACGCTAGAGAGCTCCTGGCCGCTGCTAAAAATACTGTCAGAGTGAGTCATCCTGGCCTGGCTGAGTCACCCCACTCTCTCCCCCCCAAGCGGCAGGCGGCGGCGGCCGCAGCAGCAGCAAAACAGAATTGGAAGCCTGAGATGGGGGAGGTATCACAGCCTTTGGTTATGGGAAAGTGGGCAAAGAATGAGTTGGGAGAGGGGCTTTGGTGTGTGTGTGTGTGTGTGTGTGTGTGTGTGTGTGTGTGTGTGTGTGTAGAAGCAATAGGTGGGGTTTACAAGACAGTCACAGCCAAGCTTACTGGGTGAACATGCAGCATTTGCAACTCTGTCCTCCTGCTATAGGACGCTTGAGCAACTGAAGGGGGAAAGGTGTGTGTGTGTGTGTGTGTGTGTGTGTGTGCACGTGCACACGTATATGTATGCACACGCATGTGTGTGCACTTGAATGAGGTTGTGTTGTATGTTCTGTGTCTGCATCCAAACCTGTCTGTCTGGATACACTTATCTATCTGCATCCATGTGTCTGTCTGCACGTGTTTTGTAGTTAGGGTCTGCATTCTTGTGTGTCTTCAAATTTGCCAGTACCTGCATCTATGTTTTTATTGTCTGTTTTATTTCTCTAAGTCTCTGCCTTTCTGTCTTGTTTGCAGTTTTGTGATTTTGTGTAATATATTTGTTTTTATAATTCTCTGTGTGTCTCTGTTCATATGTGAGTCTGCCTTGAGCCTTTTCTCACAGTTAGATGGTTTGTGTTGAGTGCATGCTCCTGAGACTGCACCTTTGGCCGCCCACCAGGGCACCATTTGCTGGTTTTGCTCACCTCTCTCCACGAGACATCTTTTTTCTAACTCAGCCTTTAATTGTTTGCAAAGGCCTCTCTGCTGCACACAACCTCTGCAATGGAGGAAAACAAGTTCATAGGAACACCCTTTCTCTGGAACCATCCAGAAGCTTCTCTGGCTTGCAGGAGTAAGTGGTTTTCCATCACTCCATATTTGGGGAGCTGAGAGAAAGGCTTTCTTTAGTTCTAAAATAAAATTGCTGGTGTGGGCATAGGCATGTGTAGCACGCACATACACACAGACACACACACAACTGAGAGAATGAGAGAGAAAAAATATCAAGGTCCCTTCTTTACTGAGCAGAGCTCGCATCTGTTGCCATGGAAACCCACCCACTCCTTCCCCGAAAAACCACCAAGAAGAGGTGATGGCATCGCGAAGGGATTGGCTGATTCCTTTCTTTATTTTTTTCCGAAAAAGGCCTTTTTGATAGCAAGAGCAGACCATGAAGTCCTCTGCCCCTCTCTTCAAGGCTTTATTGGGGCTGTAGAGGGACATCACCCCTCAACCCTATTAGAGAAATGATACATTTTTTTCAGACATTTTCCAGGAGGAAGACCTCCTGAGGAGTTGGAATGGAGGATTTGATTCTTAAGAATATCATGGAGACTCCTAACTCCTTTTCTCAAAAATTGGAGCAAGGATATTGACAGGGGACTGTCGGCACACATGTGATGTTGTCTGCACAAGTATGCCTATGAGGAAGGGAAGGAAGGGTGAAGCAAAGGAGGGGGAGGGGAAGGAGAAGAGAGACAGAACAAGGGAATAAATGAATCACTTGCTAGGGCTTCAGAGATAAAGCGGGGCTGAGGGATGCAGCACTCCAAGATCGTCTGTGCAGATGAGCAAGATGACAGCTTCCACTTTACGGTGCAGTAGGTGGGGCTGCACATTCCCTGTGGCCACAGCTGCGGCTGCTTCGTGGAGGCTCCGGGGAAGCTGCGACCAGAGCTGAACGTTCTAGGAGAACTCAGCGCTTTCTGTCCCTGACCCTGATCCCAGCCTGAGTCTCGGCCTCTCCCAAGGCCTGGCACCAGCCACTGCAGCCATGTTGCTCCCTTAAGTGAACTCTAGCACCCTGCCAAATGCCTGGACGTTGGAGAGGAAGAGAGATTCCTCGTCTCCTCCTGTGCTTGTCTTGCTCCAGAAACGGGGTCACTGAGGAATGCATGTTAGAAAGACAGACCAAGAATCTGACTATAATGAAATATTTGTTTCCATCCAAGAAGGCTATCGTCACCTTCAGCAGACAAGGCTGTGGCTTCGTGTGCTAGACTTAGTGCCACACAAAGGGATGGAGTAAAGGGATAAAGAGACTTGCTTTGATTTCTTAGACACTTTTTTGTATTTTTTTAAATTTATCATGTGAAGAGAGCACACATGTGCCTGGTGTCTGTGTGTGGAGGTCAGAGGTTAACTTGCAGGTGTCAATTCTTTCACTTTGACACATAGCCTCCCTAGCCACCCTAGCCACTCCTCTTAAGATATTGTCTCAGAACTACGGATTGACATTATTACTTTCATTCTGTAGTCGATGAGGTTAAGATCAGAAATGAACAATGAGTTTAAGTCAGACAGCAGGGCTCTGGCAGTGCCGTGTGCAAACTTCACTCCTTCCCATTCAAACGTTCTCTCACCACATAGAATGAGATTGGGGGGTAAACACTATGGCACCGAATAAAATCTGGCCTGCTCTTTCTTTTCATAAATGAAGTTTTACTGGGACACAGTCAAACTGTTCATATACTTGTGGCGGTGCCCATCTTCACACAGTCAGAGTTGAGTGCAGACAGGACCAGGGCCCACCAAGCCCAAACACCTGGCTCTTGACAGAAAAGCTTGCCATCCATAGAGCAGAAGGTCTCTCTCTCTCTCTCTCTCTCTCTCTCTCTCTCTCTCTCTCTCATCACAGAACAAACTGAGCCATCACTTCCTCTCTCTACTCTCTTTACCCATCTTTAGGAGAAGCACTTGGGAAGTCCTTCCTAATGTCTAGCCTTCTTTGTAACCATGAATACAAGAATGATTTTGCATAACCCATTCCCATGACAACATGAGTTCCTCTTGACAATGAAAAGGCAAGTTACCCCATTCCTTGAGACTGCATTTTGGAAAGACAAAGTGTCCCATATTGGAGGTTAAGTTGTAATTAGGAAGACCAATTTTTCTTAGAGGGAAAAATGAGCATATTACATGATTGGTGCCTCTAGTCTGACCCAAGGGACGAATATACACCTTCCCAGAGAGGGTGAGAAACTTGCTCACAGTCACACAGCCAGAATGAGAAGAACTCAGAATTAAAATCCATATTTGTTGGCTTCCACGTTCTGTTTTCTTTTTAAAGATTTAAAGATAAATAAAATCTAGATTTTCTTAATCTATTGTTCTTTTGAATCAATAAACTTGCAGTCTCATGAATGTTTTCCAGAAGGTTCTCTGGCAGTCCCCAGCCCTGTGTTTATGGTATACCACTTATGCAACAGCAAGCTAGCCCTCAGGTAGTGCTGGTTTGTGCAGCACCGAGCTGGTTTTAGCTGCGTCTCCACGGGCTGTTTTCCTTCTCCTACGGCCTTTTCATTGTGTGATCACTCCCTCAATTCTACTCGCTCATGGAAGCACTCAGAACATTTTATCTATTTATGGTTATGAAATCAACAAATCTCCTGTGAAGAGGGTACATGCTGCCACCCACGCATAGAAACGGTCATAGCCGGGGGAGTGGGCTGAACAGAGGTGAGGGACAAGGAGGGATGGGGTGGGTAGGAGGGGGAGACTGGAACTTGGATGGGAAAATTGAAGGTATCATGGACCACAGTTAAAATTCAGATGAGGGACCCCATGTGCCTCAGTACATGTGCCTCTGGTATAAAGACAGAATTCGAGGGTGTGGTCCCTGCCCTCTAGATCTATCCTCACATGCTCATGTCTGTGATTTTCCTCAACAAGGGCCCTCTGTCCTGCTGATCTTCTAGTGGTGACTAGCATGCCCCCTCTGCCCTCATGCCCAACCTATGCCTCTTCCTTGGTGCACATTTTCTAAAATTTGAGAAAGAATTTCATGGAGCCTAGCCCAACCTCCTCATATATAGCAGAGGATAACCTTGAACTTCTGATTCTCCTGCCTCTGCCTCTCAGATGCTAGAATTACATGCTAGAAGACAGTGGCTAAACTCATCAGTGAAACAAAGTGTAGAATTGTCTCCATCGGAACTGGCAACACAGGAAACCTGGGGACCTATAGCTGGAGACTCCACCTGGTAGAGAAGACTTTCTTCTCTTCACTGTCATGCTGGTTCCTTGCCCACCTCCCCTACCAGGACCTAAGGCTGGCCACCATATTGCCAGCATCCATCACAGAGATGGGCAGGAATCGGGGACTGGGGGCGTGGCCGTCGTGCTCACTGCACACAGCTGTGGGGTGAGTAGGGGCCAGCCTCTCTGGTGGATGCTGGCAGCAGGGGGAGAGGTATAAGCTTGGCTTTAATACCATGGTGCTTCTGCACTGGTAAGAGGAAGATGATACCAGCAAAGCCATTTGAATGAGATACTGTCACGAAAAGGCCACCTGGGGTACTTGGGGGCTGAAACATGAGAGAATATCCAGTCAAGGCATCTGGCAGTGGCGTTCCTAGGGAGGTGTGCTTGAGCCATGTCACTTGGGAGCCAAGTGGCCAACTGACCAACTTGGCTGTGCTGGGTGGGTGGGCAGGACAGGATGAACAGGAGCAAGGTCTCGTGGCTTTATACGGTGTGGTGGGTAGAAGAAGCCAAGGTAAAAGCTAACAGTTAATTAGAGGGAAAGGAGACAGTGCCGTGGGGGAGGGGAGGCTGAGGCTGTGGGAGCGGCCCTATGAATGGGCCTGAGAGGGCGTGGCAGGCTTAGCCTCTACCCACAAGGATGTCAAGAAGTGTGAGGAGCAACCTAGACCTCCTCCCAGGCTGCACTCTGGTGACCTTTCCCCCTACCCTGACTCCTCCCTCTCCTCCCCTGTCTCCCAGCCACAGGCAGCTTCTTCCATTGTGGTTCCACAGCCCCTGTGCACACACATGCACGCCCCTTGCCTCTCCCTGCACCTGATTCTCATTTCCCACAATATCATCACTCCAGAAAGTCTTCTCTACCAGGTGGAGTCTCCAGCTATAGGTCCCCAGGTTTCCTGTGTTGCCAGTTCCGATGGAGACAATTCTACACTTTGTTTCACTGATGAGTTTAGCCACTGTCTTCTCTGTATTGGAACCATCTGGGTAGCATCCACCACCTTTGTCTGCCATCAGCTCTGAGAAAAGTATTCCCTGTATATTTGCAAGAAAAATCAAGAAGGAAAGAACGAAGATAATTCTCGGTGAAGAGAAGGCTGAGGGCATGGTTTGTCATATTCAGAATAGAAGAGCCAGCAAGATGTGATGGGGGGTGGGGCAGCAAGATGCTAGGTAAAGGTACAGGTAGAGGCATTGCTGCCAAGCCTGACAACCTGACTTCAATCCCCAGGACTCATGGTGGAAGGAGAGAACCGACTCCCATAAATTGTCCTTTGACNAGAAGACAGTGGCTAAACTCATCAGTGAAACAAAGTGTAGAATTGTCTCCATCGGAACTGGCAACACAGGAAACCTGGGGACCTATAGCTGGAGACTCCACCTGGTAGAGAAGACTTTCTTCTCTTCACTGTCATGCTGGTTCCTTGCCCACCTCCCCTACCAGGACCTAAGGCTGGCCACCATATTGCCAGCATCCATCACAGAGATGGGCAGGAATCGGGGACTGGGGGCGTGGCCGTCGTGCTCACTGCACACAGCTGTGGGGTGAGTAGGGGCCAGCCTCTCTGGTGGATGCTGGCAGCAGGGGGAGAGGTATAAGCTTGGCTTTAATACCATGGTGCTTCTGCACTGGTAAGAGGAAGATGATACCAGCAAAGCCATTTGAATGAGATACTGTCACGAAAAGGCCACCTGGGGTACTTGGGGGCTGAAACATGAGAGAATATCCAGTCAAGGCATCTGGCAGTGGCGTTCCTAGGGAGGTGTGCTTGAGCCATGTCACTTGGGAGCCAAGTGGCCAACTGACCAACTTGGCTGTGCTGGGTGGGTGGGCAGGACAGGATGAACAGGAGCAAGGTCTCGTGGCTTTATACGGTGTGGTGGGTAGAAGAAGCCAAGGTAAAAGCTAACAGTTAATTAGAGGGAAAGGAGACAGTGCCGTGGGGGAGGGGAGGCTGAGGCTGTGGGAGCGGCCCTATGAATGGGCCTGAGAGGGCGTGGCAGGCTTAGCCTCTACCCACAAGGATGTCAAGAAGTGTGAGGAGCAACCTAGACCTCCTCCCAGGCTGCACTCTGGTGACCTTTCCCCCTACCCTGACTCCTCCCTCTCCTCCCCTGTCTCCCAGCCACAGGCAGCTTCTTCCATTGTGGTTCCACAGCCCCTGTGCACACACATGCACGCCCCTTGCCTCTCCCTGCACCTGATTCTCATTTCCCACAATATCATCACTCCAGAAAGTCTTCTCTACCAGGTGGAGTCTCCAGCTATAGGTCCCCAGGTTTCCTGTGTTGCCAGTTCCGATGGAGACAATTCTACACTTTGTTTCACTGATGAGTTTAGCCACTGTCTTCTCTGTATTGGAACCATCTGGGTAGCATCCACCACCTTTGTCTGCCATCAGCTCTGAGAAAAGTATTCCCTGTATATTTGCAAGAAAAATCAAGAAGGAAAGAACGAAGATAATTCTCGGTGAAGAGAAGGCTGAGGGCATGGTTTGTCATATTCAGAATAGAAGAGCCAGCAAGATGTGATGGGGGGTGGGGCAGCAAGATGCTAGGTAAAGGTACAGGTAGAGGCATTGCTGCCAAGCCTGACAACCTGACTTCAATCCCCAGGACTCATGGTGGAAGGAGAGAACCGACTCCCATAAATTGTCCTTTGACYGCCACACACAGACCATGGCACACACCCAGTCACACAGAAAATAAATAAAAAGGTGATTGAAAGGATGAAAAGAAAGGTCTGAATAGATAGGATCTTCACATAGAGGCTGGAAGACAGCCAAGGCACGGTAGGCAAGAGGGTGGGGACTGGAGGGAGATCTTGCCTCCGTTACAGACTGTGTCACTGGTGAGGTAAGGCCTCTTATGCCTCAGTTTACCAGTGTATTAAACAGAGATGTGAAGAAGATAAAAAAAATTGTGTTAAAGCTTTGACACAAGAGCTAGGTGAACTAATTTGTCAAAACGCTCAAAACAAAGCCATAGGCACAGGAGGGACAGAGTAAGTGCTGGAGCAGGCAAGGGGAATGGCCCTTATCTTAAGGAAATGTCAAACCAAAGTGGCTCGCTGGGCGCCTGGCCCTGTGTGCCTCCTTCAGCCTTGCTCTGTGAGCACCTTATGGAGGTGGAYAGAGTAGGTGCTGTTCTCCAAATAAAAGAACCAAGAAGTCAATGAGCCTTGGGGAAACTGAGGTATGCACACCTAGTGACCCTGAGGGTCTGGGTTCAGACGCTTCCTGTGTATCAGTGGCCATCCCCTATCCCTCCAGTACAGAATGGAACATCCAAGACCGGTCCCAGTGTATTCTTCAGGAGTCAACAATTGCGACCCTTGGCCATCCGTCACGGTCTTGGCCATTTTTCATGTTCTTACCCAGCTTAAATTCTGTCTCCTGTTTCTCAAAGTTGCCTCTGACTGGTGCCTCCTCACTTCCTCTTCTACCCAGGCACACACAGACCTGCAGGCCGCCACAGACCGGAGCTTTACCCTTGTCTGTAACATCACCTGAGTGCACCCACTGACATGACGTGTGGGCTGACCACTCCTATTGGCCCTGGGTGTGCAGAGAAGGCATCTTCAGGGAGGCCAAGAGAGGCCAGGAAAGACAGAGGGTTTAAAACTCGAGAGACCAGAAACAATCAATAGGCCTGGTCCAGAGAAAGGAAGAAAACCCGAGCAGCAACCAGGAAGAGACTCCAGGAGCAGAGAGCGGGGACACCCCCACCCCTGCGAATGCTGCACCACAGTTGGCTGAGCCATGGCAAGACGCAGAGAAGCAGCTGTTGTAGCCCGTTGCTGGAGAAGCTTCTGGAACTAGGAAGAGATGAGCACTGTGTGGGGGAGGAGGGGCATCAGGAAGCTGCGGAGGACAGGGCCATCTGGCGAAGGGGAGCGCTTCTGAATGGCCCAGCCCCGGCTGAGGATTCCTCTGCCAAGGTTTCAGAGATCTGGGATGAGGAGGAAGTGAGCTTCAGTGCCAGCAGACTGTGTTTGAGGCAGAGTCCCAGGCAGGAAAAACAAGAGACATGGCTTCTGGGCCCAACTCTGTCCACTGGGGGATCATGCAAACCCCTTCTCTTCTATGGGCCTTGCCTTCCCTATTTGCAACATGAAAGAGCATCAGAACACTTGGCTTAAGGACCCTCCTCCTGTATCTGGTCTCCGGAGCACGTCCTATCCAGGCCCCCCGCCCCCGTGCCCCCGTGCCCACGTGCCCCTCGGGTTTTGGAATTTGAGTATTTCAATACTAAAACCCAGTTTCGGGAAGAGTCAAGCCCATGTGCACAGTGCCAGGGTCTGAGAGGGCCTAAAGTCTTCCAGGGGACTGTGCCTCTCAGCTCTGGATGGGCAGTCACCTGGGATTACTGAGCAACAGGACTGTCTGGGCTTGGGAAAATGAATCCTTTCTGAGGCTGTCGCTCAATAGAAATCGAGCAGTTCACTGACTCCCTCCCCACCCCACCCCCGCTACTGACCCCCCCAGTTCACTGACTCTCCCCAACCCCCCCGGCCATTAGATCCAATCCAGCCAGGGTCATTCTTACAGGACTGGGCCTACTTCATCAGGGGACTCACCATTGGAGGAATCTGATGGGGTCCAAAATGCACACAACAGACCCCTGGTCATCCTCAGAGCGGTCTGCACGGCCTGTGTCTGAAGTAACTACCGTCTGCAGTTTCCTTAACTTCAGTCTTGTGGAAGGAAGACAATCCTCTCAGCATGGTCCCTCAGCCAGCCCAAACACCCATTTTCAGAGAATCTCAGAGGCCCAGCTGAAGTGGGAGCTCCTTTGAGGTCATCTGTCTTGGGTGACTGAGGGCTAGCACAGAGTAAAGTGACCCAAGGGCCACGTCCACACTGGAGAAGTAAATCCCGAAACAGGTCTTTGGTTCACACACAGCACAGTGGCCCTAAGGTTTTTCAAAAGCTGGACTCTGAGGTCAGGAGGAAGAATTCTGGGTTCTAATCTCAGCAACAGATGTCTTGCCTTGTGACCTTGGCAAATGATGTCTCTTTGAAGACTGCCTCAGTTTCCCCTTTGTGCATTGCAGGTGTGGCCCTGGCAATGGGTACCCCTTGGAAGCACCATTCAAGCTCCAGAGAGCTATACCCAGAACCACAAATGTTGGTCTAGATCAGACCCCTAACCCTGGTCTAGAGTGGAGACCTGCAGATGGTCTGGAAATTGCACTTCTCTCCGGAGTGGCGAAGGACGTCAGGTTATCATCTGGACTGAGCAGAGGGTCCGAGGGGCTGGGTCCACATGGCTCTGGGGAGTGTCCAGCGGGGTCACATTTCCATCCAGAAGCCAAGTGGCCAAGTGACACCTGCAGATAGCCTAGGAGAGGTTTGACTCCAGAAAGTTTCAGAGCGCTGTGGGCGGCAAGACACCTTCAGTAGAAGCAGATGTCTGTAAGCAGCAACCTGGTTGTCTGGTCACGAAGTCCAGGGCATCCAAAAGTTTGTCCAGAATGGCCATTGGTTTGTCCAGAAAACCCACCTAAGATCTGAATGTTGCTGGGAAGAAAAGAAAGCACTGCTGGTACCGAGGTGGAATCTTAGCCCTTGGCTGGGTGCAGGGCAAGGGACAAAGAGGAACACAGTAGAATCTGTAGTCTCAGGTGACTGATCCAGGGCCAGGAAGCCAGGCTCCCTGGTCTCAGGCCTATACTCCTCCAGGAATTAGCCATGTGACCCTAGCCAATCATTACTCTTCTCTGTACCTCAGTTTCCCTTTCAGTTTAATGAGAGAGTTGAGTTTTCCTGAGATCCCAATCTACTTTAGACTAAGCCCCAGGCTTAATCAGGAGGCTGAAGGGAGGCCCGAGGGCCTTGAGGTCCTCACCTGGCGTTGTCCCTCTGTGGCCTTGTCCGTAGTAGGATCTCCAAGCACGGATAGGCCTGGCATCTTGTTTGCTTCCAAGGTTTCTATAAGACAGTCTCCTCTGTTGGGGGCGGGGGAGGGGCGAGGGGTTAAGGGCAAGACCTCTTTTCTCCAAGGTTGAAATGTCCCCCACAATAGTGGAGGGCATTAAGATGGGCATGGGGTGGGGCGATGGCTCCGGGGGGCTTCCAAGGCCGGCCAGGACTCTACCGCCCAGGGGCGGGGGCAGCTCCTGAGCTCTGGCGAAGCCGCCACTCTGCCAGTTGCCTTAAAAAGGCGCCAGCGCGCGCGCATCAGCAGAAGGGCTGCGGCTCTCTTCCAAAATAGGCAAGAACTGGGAGGCCGCGAGAGAAGAGCTGCGAGAAGCGCAGACGTCACGCAGGGCCTCCCTCCTCCGGGCCACCCCACTCCGTCTGCATCACGTTGCCATGGCAACGGAGTGTCGCGGTTTAGCAGATGAATGAGCTTCAGCAAGCAGAGGAGCCTGCAGGGACGCGCTCCCCTCCGCGGTCAAATAACAAGACTGCAGAGTGAATGCAGACACTACCGAAAAGAAAGAGTGCCCTGACCCACCCACTCCCCACTGATCCTACTGTGTCCCAGAGGCCTGGGGGCTGTTAGGTCTAGGCAGCTATGGCCTTATGGTTCATTGCTCCTCTCTTCCCAGGGTTTCGCCTTTCCTCAATTTCCGAGTCTGTGGAAAACCTGACAGCCTGTCTCTTAGCGCCCCTGTGTGGCGGATCACGATGCTGCGACAAATGTTTGTGACTGGCGTTCTCGTCGTCTATGTCGCCCTCTGGCGTTCGCGCGGGAGAAAACATAGGCGTACGGGGCAATTTAATGACGTTGTGGGGAAGATTCACAGGTAATGAATGGCAAATAGAAAGATGGTAAGCTCTTTTCCATACTGCTTCATTTCATTCTCAAATCATCTCTAATGTAGATTACTATTATTGTTACCATTTTACAGAGGAGAAAAATCGAAGCTGAGAGAACGGGCAAGTTTACCCAAGAAACTACAGCATCAAGGGGCAGTGCCTCCAGAACTCATCACAGAATTAAAAAGTACTTGTGACCCTCTTACTTTCCCATCTGCGGCTTCTTGACCAGCTCACAGTCCCTTGGKATAAGCATGATGGGACTCCTTAAAAAGTATTCCCGTTTCGACTGTAAGACTGAGTCTTACTGATCTCAGAATTGGGAACAAGGAAACTGAATGAACTCTACCACTTCTGTGAGAACTTACCCTTAGGAGAGAGAGGAAGGAGTTCTTCATTAATAACGCAGATCTCTGATCAGAATAGGGGCAGGGGACTCTGTCTCTTTCCGCCTTCCATAGAGAGCAATAATTGTGTCCTCAATAGAACTCTCCACCAACTCTGAAGGGCTGGGAAAGTCCATCCAGGAGGAACCTCTATCCAGACACCCCAGACAGAGCTCTCCTTCCAGTCCCTTCCAGCTCTTGCCTCTCATCCAAGGTGTCTTCTGGTCCAGCTTCAGTTTCTCTTGTGGGCTGTGGTTACAGTTGCCTTTGCAACTCCTCTCTGCCAGCTGCTGTTCAGGTCTTCTGGGACATTCATTGGTTTTGAGAAAGCTACAAAGACAGTGYAGTTTGGTATCAGTTGGTAAACATCATCCTTGAATTGTACTGGTTAACTGTAATCTTCCACTGACATCACAGCTCTGTTGCGGAGGCTCCCAATTTGCCCCCAGCCCAGGTTTTTAGCCAGGTCTATCAGCAGCTGACATTGACCGATATATATCAGACAGGAGCCACTTCAAGGACAAAGCGTTCACTCTGGTGCATGACTCAGAGGTTTCAGTCTATCCTAGTTAACTTTGTCAAACTGACACAGCCTAGAGTCATCTGAAAGGAGACAGCCTCGACTGAGGAACTGCCTAGATCCAATCGGTCCGTGGACGTGTCTATGGAAGGATTGCTGTGAGTATTTTGAATGGGTTCTGAATTCCTAATAGGCTTTATAAGTGCCATCCACAGTAGAAAGAATCGAATCCACAGAACTTAATCATTAGCAACTGCACCTCACTGCACGCAGCTTGAAGCTATCCACACACCTTGCCCTTAGATGCAAACAACAGAAAACCACCCTAAAGTGGCCTTAAAAAAATTAAACAAGAGGAGAATAGTTACTTGGTTAACGCATGTCTGAATACATATGTCTGCGTGCACTGTCCTGTCCACATGGGAAAGCCAGAGGCTGACCTCTGTGTCTGCTGCCGCCGAGGCTGACATCTGTGTCTGCCGCCGAGGCTGACSTCTGTGTCTGCYGCCACCGAGGCTGACGTCTGTGTCTGCCGCCGAGGCTGACSTCTGTGTCTGCCGCCACCGAGGCTGACSTCTGTGTCTGCCGCCACCGAGGCTGACSTCTGTGTCTGCCGCCACCGAGGCTGACCTCTGTGTCTGCCGCCGAGGCTGACCTCTGTGTCTGCTGCCGCTGCCGAGGCTGACATCTGTGTCTGCTGCTGCCGAGGCTGACATCTGTGTCTGCTGCTG
>BDUI01000226.1:60860-80127 GCA_002335545.1 Apodemus speciosus
TATATATATATATATATATATATATATATATATATATATATATTGAGAAAAGAAATATATGTACTATGGTCATTGTCATTAAATAAGAGATAAGAGGCTAAAATGACTTGATGTTTTTTCCAGTGTTGCTAGGTGCTTCTCATAAGACAGCTAAACGTCATGTTCAGATAGCCTTTCCGTCAGACTAGTGTTTCAACCAGCTGACCAGTCTTGCTGTAAACATTTGCCCTGGCTGGATTTTCCTATTCTGGATGATTGTCTGCTTGGCAACAAGAAGACAGAAGCACAAAGCCAAAATATCCTTATGTGGGCATAGCTGCCTCTCATGGCAGAGCCAATTTGGATCCTATCCATTGGCAGGGATGTCCCAGAAGCAGCCAATTTTAGTTCAGTCTCTTTTAAACTATGGATTGTAAACAAACAGTAGGATTTTCCACAGTGGAAGAGAGAATAGTGAGAAGAAGAGATGGCAAGCTAGCCACTAGTTCACCAGAAGAATGGGGGATTGACAATCCAGATACTCTGGAATACAACAGATAGTGCTTCAAGTTCACAAACATATTGTAGTCATTTCTTCCCTTTTCTTTCTTATTTTCTGAATTTTCACACAGCCCTTTTTCATGGCCATTCAGATGAAGTAGAAGGTTAAAGGTGGAGAGGTTCAATGGGCTTGAGTTGTAAGTGACAGACTCACACTGACTGGTTTTCAGATAATTAATGTCTTCATGAATTTTACAAATAGTTTTTCTAAACTTTTCTTGAGGGAATATCCTTGCTTAGATTCAATACAGTTTAAGGAAGTTCGAGCATTCTCTATATGAATCCTGCCTTCTGGAATCAAACTCAACAGCAACATGAACACATCACATGTTGCTATGCAAACAGTGTCAGCAGACCAAGAATTTGTGCTTGTGGTCAAGGGAGGACAGAGAGGCCTTTTTCCTACCTTATTGTGGGATAAAGACAATATCCTTGAATTCAATGGCTCCTGGCTTCATCTTAGACAAGCAGGAATAATAATAATGCTTACAGATGATATAAGTCTTATATAGTGTAAGAGCTACTAACTCCTAATATTCAATACAAAAGTCATTAATGTTAGTTATATCATTAATTTATTAGTATGTTATCAAAGAGAATATTAAATTACTGAAAGCTGAGTCACAATAGCATTGTGAGCAAAAGAATTTGGCTTAGTAATCGCATAGTGAATTAGGGTTCCTTTCTTTTTATACCTTCTTCAATACTTGTGAGATTTTTTGATCTAGGGTACAGTAGTTTCTCAAACTGTACTAATTTGCATTGATCTATGACTAATGATATTGAGAACCTTTAAAAATGATTATTACCCTTTTGTGATTCTTATTTTGAAGCTGTCTATTCAATTAATTTGCCAATTTGTAGACTGGCAGCATTGTTTACATAGTACTTAAATTTTGTAATTGTTTATAAATTATGGATCAGCCTATTTTTTAGAAGTATAGCTAATAAAAATGTTCTCTCCTTTGGTATTTCTCTCTTTGTTCTGATTATATTTTTCTTTGCTATGCAGAAACTTTTTTTCTACGTAGTAACATCTGCTGATACTGGGGCTTAGTTACTATGCTATCAAAACGTTCTTCCCCACCCTATGGTCTTGAAGTCTTCACATTTTCTTTTAGAAGTTTCATTGTGTGTGAACTTAAATAAATATTATCGATTCATTTTCATGCAGCTTTTAAAAATCACTTTGGAGTTTTCTTAAAATATAAAAAAAATAACAGTAACGCATAGAACCCTCCCCCTGTTCGGTAGTGAAAAATCTAAAAAAATTAAATTCACAAAATTTTCAGGAATATGGATGTGCTTAGAATGTGTAATATTAGGTACTGTCACCCAACTTAAAAAAGAAAGGATCGTCATGTTCTTCGTGTGTGTGTGTGTGTGTGTGTGTGTGTGTGTGTGTCTGTAAATTATTTTTTTGTGGTGGATAAGTTTATAACATTACATTCAATAGTGAAAGTATAAGGTCCCATGTGAATCTTCACAGCTTCAGAATGGCTATTCCAAATGTATAAACTGTGTCGTGTCTCTGTTTAGTTTCTGTTTTAATTATCTTTCCATTAGTAAGCATGGGGTGTTGAAGTTTCCCACTATTATTGTGTGAGGTTCAATGTGTGTTTTGAGCTTCAGTAGAATTTCTTTTTGAATGTGGGTGCCCACACATTTGGGCATACATGTTCAGAATTGACATTTCATCTTGGAAGATTTTTCCTTTGATGAATATGAAGTGTCCTTCCCCATCTCATTTAATAACTGTTGGATGAAAGTCTATTTTATTGGACATTAGAATGACTATGCCAGCTTATTTTGGGAGATCATTTGCTTGGAAACCTTTTCTCCAGCTCCCTTTATAAAAATCATTGTATTTGCTTACATTTTAAATAATATCTCCTTTCCCTGCTACCACTTCACAATACCCATCCCATCCACCTCTCCCCTATCCTATGAGGATGCTCCTCCTCCCACTCACCTACTCATGCCTCACCACTCTAGCATTCCCCAATGGTGGGTGCATCAAACCTCCACAGAACCCAGGGCCTCCCCTCCCACTGATGTCAGATCCATGGATCACTCCATGTGTATTCTTTGGTTTGTGGTTAGTCACTGGGCGGTTAGTTGATACTSTTCTTCCTATGGAATTTCAATCCCCTTCAGCTCCTTCAGCCCTTCCCCTAGCTCTTCCATTGGTGTCTCCAGGCTCTGAGGTATTGTCTGCCTTTGTCTCTAACATGTGTTTCTGAATATATAGACATTGTACCTGATTTTGATGCATTATATTTTTATTTAAAATTATTCATAATAAAGATTTAGTAAATCTTAAAAATATTCAGGCCRGGCAGAGTAGTACACTCAGATGTCAGAAGGAAGACAATTTTGTGAGTTTAAGCCCAAACTCATCTACAATGTTTGAAACACTGTCTCAAAAAATGAAGAAAAAATAAAAACTTTAATGTACTTTGTATTGTCAGTTATATTACAACAAGTGAAATAACCACATTTGAAATACTCCTTATTTTTTATATGATATGAATTAACAAAAAGCCATCTAGCATGTCAGAATATTTTTTCATATACTTGTATTTCATTTATTGAGGAAGAAATTATGTGCAGCTAGCAATGAAATTATACGTTTTATGTTGGGTTTAGTTGTTTAGATTACAAAATAAAATAGCTTGTCGTAGATGGCCGTCACCCAGTATCTCTGCCCTTCTTCAAAATCCTATACCACAGAGGCTGGTGATCACTAGTTGATGTCTAAACAGGTGGGGAACCTTGCACATACAACTCTGCTAGCCAAGTTGAAATGTTTACCTGCTCTTTCCCAGTATATTTGAAAGCATTGAAGATATTTTATAAGACAAATGGACATGAGATAGACATTACTGGTGCATTTATTAAGCACTGAGATCTTAGGCATGATACCTGATTAACTCAAAGAATTATCACAGAGTTTTCTGAGGAAGAGGAGATAAGCCTTAATGCAGGCTCATACTTCAGCAAGTCACTGTGTTTAAATCAATGAAAACTAATTGTGTCTTCTACAAACAAAAAGCAACACAAGATGACATACAGGAGCTCAAGTTGTTCAAATCATTCATGGCAGAATGGCAAGTTATACATCCATTAAAATCAAATTGTTTCAATGTAATGTTGGCCAATAGAGATAAATACCATTTTTCTGAAGTAAATATAAAATTATTTCTCTCCTCAGATTTTTGGATACTATGATGCTTCCAACCAGAATTACTTCTTGCTTATTTAGGGAATTTTGACTCCTTATCTTCATTTAGAAATTCCCAGTTAGTCCATCAAAATCATTTTCTACTGAAAGGAATATGCATTAGGCATTAAACTATGCACATTTCKACTGTTGACTTTCTGATGGTCTCGTTCATATTCATAAGTTGATCATATTAAATGAGTTGAATGAGAATGACAGAATGTACAGAACCCAAAGGCTACTCTCATTTAGAATTACATTATCAATACAAGTAATTGTTTCAAAATTAATAGACTACGATTAAAAGTATAACTACTAAGATATAGAGCAATATAACATTTACCTTTCTTTTCAGGTTGTTTTCTCATCAGAAACATTACATTAACAAAATATAATGTTTCTGATGAGAAAACACTAACAAAAGATATAAGGGACAACTTCAATATGTAAAATATTAGAAATTATGTTTAGAAAATAAAACCTATGCAGTTACATTATTTGAAAAAGTAGACAATTTCTGACTTTTAGACTTTTAAAAGAAAAATCACATAAATAAAACTTTAACACGTCCAGTATTTGTACTATATAATAATATATATGTATGCATGTATACAGAGAGAGAGAGAGAGAGAGAGAGAGAGAGAGAGAGAGAGAGANGAGAGAGAGAGAGAGAGATTCTATAGTTAGCTTTGCAAGGAACAATATATTATTATGTTTGAAAAACTCGTAGAATACTTAAGGGGATATACAACTTCTTTATTAAATAATCCATCATCGATCATGTTTTTGTTTCTCCATTTTGAAATATGAAGTATGGGCTGATACCAGAGATTTTAATGGAAAATAATATCTAAGTGCATCAAACTTTAGAAAACAACAAAAAAGTAAACTTCAATTTTCCCCTCTAAGTTAATATTGATGAACACTACTCTATTCCACATGTTCTCTTTAAATTTTCTTATATTTTTTATCAATTTTCAAAACTGTATTTMTGCACTGATTACTATTTATGATCATGATCATATACTAGAAAGTGCATACGACAAAATTTCAGCACAGATATAATTAACCCTCAAAGCCTTTGTCCCTAAAAATGATTTCATATATGTGGGTTTTGACTCTAGTCATGTTTTGTTTCCTTGATGATAAAAAAATCCTAGGTAATCTACTTAAGCCTAATGATGTCAGCTTTTGAACACACACACACACACACACACACACACACACACACAATATAACAGCTTCCTAATCTATGCAGTATAACATTTTAATATCCAACACTAGCACACCAGTACTTGTCATGGCCCTTCCCTATCACCCTAACTACCATATCCTCTCCTTTCACTAAGAGTCAACCTCTTGTGTGTAAAGATGGTCCTTCACCATCCAGTCATTTCCCACTCTTGTGTCCTTTCTAGCAGCTTAATTTTCCCACATTCCTTATGGCTATGTTATTGTTATTGTTCATACCTCAATTTTGGTGCCACATTCCCCCAAGAAAATATTTCTGACTTTCAAAATTGAAATGAGTAGCCTGTTACTCTCTTCTTATCCCACTGTATCCTAATTCTCTACATTGTTTCTAACAAGAAGCATTTTCGTGTTCCTGAATAGTTGTTTGTTGTGTTTGCAGCCATCAATATATATATACATATATATATGTATATATATATATATAACTTCTTGACCATATTATTTAATTCACAATATCATTCACCAAACTCCAAATACTATATTCTCATTTAAAAAATGACTAAATGAATCAGAACTGAAGAGAACCATTGTATCTGGGATTTTTGGACTGATCACCTGATGGCTAGATAAATTTACAAATATTGATAGTGATTCTTCAGGTTAATCAACTAACTTATAGGTATGTAGCTCTATACCAGAACCCAAATGTGAAAGAAAAAAATGTGTTAAAATTAAGAGATCTATCCAATTGCTTACATTTTTGCACTTTAGTATTTGGTTAATTTCAAAGAAAATTAAGTTGTCTATTTTAATCTTGTTTCATAGGTTTGGAAGAAAAGAGCAGAAGTGAAGATATCAAGTAACTTCAGTGTGCCCCAACTTCTGGCCTGAGAAGGAGTTTTACATTAACTACTGAGGCATGGTGGAAGTTTACTTTTTCTTAGAAAAAAGTGAAGAACTGACAGAAGATGGCCATCTGTTCTTCACATTGCTAGAGCCAGAACAAAAGGAAAAGAATAAAATGTAATACAGAGGGTTTATATTCTATCTGAGAAAGAATGCCTACCCAGGGAAGTGTGTTCTTACATAGCAAGACAAACTTCTCGAGTGAACTAACTTGGAACTCCCAATGTGGAAACTTTTAGAGTGAATTCAAATTTGTATCCCGAAATGTTTAAGCAGGATTTTTGTTATAAATTCAGGGAAGTGAAGTTTTTTTTTAAATTCTTGGTCATTGCATCAATTTAATATATTAAATAAAGATATTCAATAGTACTTACATATTAGAAATCCAGGGCGGCATTGTAATATGTGGATATGTGTCATACATGGATTTATTTGCACACATGACAAAAAAGAATAGAGACAAAAGTTAAATGAACTTGAGCATCTAAATTGTTTTACCTATTTATTGACATCAAACAGATATAGTACAATGTTTATCACAGATTGGTCCAGTTGGAGAATGTCTAGTTGTCTGCAAGGAAAATACCAGTGGAAAACACAAAGTAAGAGGAAATAGAGCCAACTTTTTTTCTCTCAAAATTTCTCCATGGAAGAGGCTCCCCTTCATAAAACAGTTTTTTAAATGTACAGTAAAAGTCCAATTTTCTGAAGTGTTTGTGGTCCAAAGTTTTCTTCTCTTCTACCAAGTTCTTCATTAACTGCCATCCAAGCCAGTGCCCAGAAGAGCGGTTTGCAGGTTTTCCAGACCACCCTTAGCAAAGAATCTGTGCATTTTCATTTTCTAGCTCTGAAGTTTTGCTTCCTTTTAATATTTATTTTCTGAAAGGATTTTTAGGATATTGATAGGAGCATAGCTCATCCTATCTCATCTTTGACCAAGTAAAGCCAATCCTCACATTATAAATGCTTTTAAACTGTGCATATATTAAATGTAAGCCATTTTCTTCATGAGTATTTCTTAAATAATACACTATACTACCATTTACATTGTATTGATTATGATAACCCATCAATGATTCAAACATAAATGTTTATGTTTATGTAAAAGCCCTCAAAACAGCACATACTGTTTTGAGGGCTTTTACAACCAATATTCTGTGGTCAATAAGAAACTAGAAGAATTGCCTCACAATTGTATACATAACTTATGACTGAAGGCAGAATAATGTCCACCATGCATTATGAAAGAAGTTATCTAGAAGTTCAGAGCTGTGGACATGTACTAAGGAGAAAAATCATTCCCAGTGCACACTATAGGATAGCCTGAAGATGCTGATCTGACTGTGAACTGTCCTATAAAATGTTCACTCTCAATACACAAAAAAGAATATGCTTTGGGAGAATTTTTATTTAATTATCATTTTTATTATTCTTGTTTTCAATTTTCTTTTTCTAATTTTATTTTTTATTTATTCATTAATCTCTTATTACCATACAGATTTTATCCCTCTCCTGGTCCACCATCYAATTGTTCCACATCCCACACCTCCTCCTCCCCACTGTAAGGTCCCTTCCTTTGAACTCTGAGAGTCTTTTACCTCCCAGGTGTCTGGAACATTCTAGAGGGTCCTCCCACCTCCTAATGCTGAGGTGGCCTGTTTCTATAGTTTTGCTGGACCTCAGAGCTTCAGTTTTGTTTCCCCCCCCCCGCAATACCTGATATTGTTTTCCTCTTCCCCTCCCTGTCTGCTTTCTCGCCCAAGTCCCTCCCTTCCTACCCCTTCCTGTGATTGCTTTCTTCTCCCTCCCAAGTGAGATTGAAGCTTTCTCCCTCTGGTCCTTTGGCTTGTTAGCCTTCTTGAGTACTGTGGATTGTATCCTGGGAGTTTGTCCTTACTTTTTGACTAAAACTCACTTATTAGTGGGTATCTACCATGAATATCCTTTGGGGTCCAAGTTAACCACATTCAGGATGTTATTTTATAGCTCCATNAATTGTTCCACATCCCACACCTCCTCCTCCCCACTGTAAGGTCCCTTCCTTTGAACTCTGAGAGTCTTTTACCTCCCAGGTGTCTGGAACATTCTAGAGGGTCCTCCCACCTCCTAATGCTGAGGTGGCCTGTTTCTATAGTTTTGCTGGACCTCAGAGCTTCAGTTTTGTTTCCCCCCCCCCGCAATACCTGATATTGTTTTCCTCTTCCCCTCCCTGTCTGCTTTCTCGCCCAAGTCCCTCCCTTCCTACCCCTTCCTGTGATTGCTTTCTTCTCCCTCCCAAGTGAGATTGAAGCTTTCTCCCTCTGGTCCTTTGGCTTGTTAGCCTTCTTGAGTACTGTGGATTGTATCCTGGGAGTTTGTCCTTACTTTTTGACTAAAACTCACTTATTAGTGGGTATCTACCATGAATATCCTTTGGGGTCCAAGTTAACCACATTCAGGATGTTATTTTATAGCTCCATYTMCATGCCTGAAAAACTCATGATGTCCTTGTTCTTTTTTTAATCTTGAATTTTATTTTATTTATTGAATGTTTTCTTAATTTACATTTCAAATGTTACCCCCTTTMCTATCCCCCCAAAAGCCCCTATCCCATTCCCTCTCCCCCTTGCTTCTATGAGGATGTTCCTCATGAAAACAATGACTTCGTGCATGAAATTCTAAGGCAAATGGATGGAACTAGAAAATATCATCCTGAGTTAGGTAACCCAGGCACAAAATAACACTCATAGCACTCACAGATAAGTGGATATTAGCCCAAAAACTCAGAATAGCTAAGATAAAATTCACAGACCACACGAAGCTCAAGAAGGAAGATCAAAGTGTGGATGCTTTGGTCCTTCTTAGAAGGGGGAAGAAAATACTCACAGGAGGAAATATGGAGACAAAGTGTGGATCAGAGACTGAAGGAAAGGCTGTGCAGAGACTGCCCCACCTGGTGATTCATTCCATATACAGTCCCGAAACCCAGACACTATTATGGATGCCAAGAAGTGCTTGCTGGCAGGAGCCTGATATAGCTGTCTCCTGAGAGGCTCTGTCAGAGCCAATGAAGGAGTTAGAGGAAGGACTGAAGTAGCTGAAGGGATTTGCAGCCCCAGGAAGAACAACAATATGAACCAACCAGATCCCCCAGAGCTCCCATGGACTAAACCACCAACCAAAGAGTACRCATGGAGGGACCTATGGCTCCAGCCACATATGTAGTAGAGGATGGCCTTGTTGGGTATCAATGGGAGGAGAGGCACTTGGTCCTGTGAAGGCTCTATGCCTCAGTGTAGGGGAATGCCAGGACAGGGAAACAGGAGTGGGTGGGTTAGTGTGAGCATGTGAGGGGGGGATGGGATAGGGGGTTTTTGGAGGGGAAATGAGGAAATGTAAATGAAATGTAAATAAAGAAAATATCCAAGAAAAAAAGAAAAAAAACACCCATAGAATATAGCTCTGTGTCTATTGAAGAAAAAGAGATTTGATTGCTAAATTAAAATAGTCTTTATTAACTCTCTAAGCATCTCTCATTATTTTTTTAAAACCTTGGTGCTGTGTGCCTTCCTACCACACTAAAATTCTTCATAAAATTTATTCCTGAAARCATCACACACTTTGGTCATAGGACAGAGAGAAATAAAGTTGTATTGATCAGCATCCACCCTATCTCCTGGCTAGTTCTGAGTACAGRAAGATGCTATGCACGCTGCTGGAGGGTCGTACACAGCTGTGAACCTTGTGACTTTTAATAATGACAAGCACGRCAAGATATGCTCACATGTACGATGGTGGCATGCATGCAATARGACTGAATTTTCTATTTTTCTGTGTTATAACACCATGGCTAAAGCAATATCTAGGGGAAGGAATCTACTTTAGACCTACGCCTCCAAGGGGTTAAAATTCATGACAGAGCAGAGGCAGCAGCTAGCCAGCTGCTGGGGCAGCAGCTGAGAGCTCACATCTTGATCCAAAACCAGGAAGCACAGAAAGCAAACAGGACACAGTGATGGCAAATGGTTCTTGAACCCTCCAAGCTCACACTGCCAGCGCTAGACTTCCTCCAGCAAGGTCACGCTTCCTAATCCTCCCTGAACATCCTCGACCTGGGACCAGGTATCCAAAGCCTGAGGCTTATTGATGACAAACCTTTCCACCACCTCTGAAGATAGACAGCCATTTTCTGATTTAATTTAAGGCAGGCTGTAAAGGAGTAAATGAAGTCCTGGTACTGCCAAGGTCTCGTGGGTGGAGAGCTCTGGTGGGGAATCTCTCACTGATATTTTTGCTAAATACATACAGTATCAAACTGCCCTCTAAACTAATATCTCTAGACTTATATAGATTTATAGATTAGCACGGCACTCTGACCTCATTGGAGAAGTTTCTTTGTGTGGTAAAGTTAAAAATCACAAGTCACCAAATGTAATAAGTGTCTRTAAAGCTTAACTGCGAATGGAACATCTGAATCACAACRTTTCCCACAAGGCTCAAAGATCACTGAAAGAAACAGTGGAGTCAGAAAGATATTAAGACCAGCAGTTTGGACAAAACAGTATTCTCTAAACAAGGAAGAAGCACTGTAGTCATAAACACACAATTAAGCTTGCCTGCACAAGACCTGTACAAGATCATTCCAACCAACAGTCCAGCAGGGAAGAGCAAGAAGTCACAATCCTCCACCTTAACCAAAGAACTACAGTGGATGATTCTGGGAGTAGAGTGTCAGTTCTCCATAAAGGTGTGGTCTCGGGTAATCCAGCCCCACATATATATGAGTATAGGGGCCACACAGACTATACTCTGGCTTACTTTTTTTTTTTTTTAAAAAAAAAGGACATCTATTTGGGAAGTGACTGTTGGGAGTTGCACCGAGAATTGATTTGGCAGTACCTTAGAGAGAGGAGTAGGAAGAGATATAATCAAAACATATTGGATTGTGTATTAAATTCTCAAATAATTAATCAAAACGTTATGTAAATACTAACTCAGGCTGGCCACCAATATGGTCTGCTTTGCCATCTTCTGATCCACGCTACTAAACCAAAGCTGCTAAGAAAGCACACATTTAAAGAGAGATAAAATTGATGGCACAACTTAATCTGGTGCTTGAGAAACACAGATTCAGTTGGTTTTCCTTAATTTTTGGACAATCAAGCAGGTGCTAATGCAGAAAATTCACGGGTCCTACTTACGGACACTTGTCTCCACCTTTCTGGTAGTTTTGTCATGCAGATAAAACGTCATATACATGGAATTGATTCAGAGTTTCAAATGTAAAGATATTTATGGCTACTCTGCTCCTGCTATGACTCAATGGTCCTTACTATTTCCTTGGATCACRTATTACCTATATCATCTTACAAATATTTGCCTATATTTTAAGTATCTCTGCTTTATAGACTCTTTGCTACCCAAGAACTTAGGAAACTAACTTCTTAGCTCTGAAAATATTTTGGCTATGGTCATTCTTGAGCTACTCCCCTCCAGAAGAGACAGTCTACTCACCTTATTTTGCCCTCAGTTTCTTCACCTATAAAATGGGAATGGAAACCCATTCCCATTATCTCACAAGGATAAGGATGAGGCTTATTATAACAAGGAGTGCAGCTAAGATCAGAACTATCCACATAGTGWCAGAATGAGGTACATTTAATTGCTTATAACCATATTATAATTACCATTTTTATGACCAAATTAATGACAAAAATCCTTGAATAGTTATTATTAAATTTTTGTGATTTTCTAAAGCATTGTTCTATAAAATGTTATAAAACTTAAAACCTGTTCTGAAATGCATTACAAACTAATACGATTTTTGTTGTTTATAAAATAAAAATAATAAAAGGTACACAAAGCAGAAATTAATGTAAGMGAAGCAGAATGCAAAGAGCTGCAGTAAATGAGATTAGCRCTGCCYGGACTAATGGAAAGCCATTCCTGCYGTGAGGCAGBGCCTGTGCTAACACATGGAGATAARTAAAAAGACGTCCAATGGGGCCGTGACTGCTGGGCATGGAATAGTCAGGAAACTCTTCTGTGCTAACGTATGAAATGTCGAGGAAGAGATGACAACAGAGATACATCAAATGGGAAAAGCTATCAGTCCTTGAATTCAAACTGGACTGTAACATCGAGGAGATGCTTGTAAGACTTGTAGATAAGAAAAYACAGTTCTACAATTGCCTTAAGACCATTTTTAAGAAATCAAGAGACAGTAGTCCTCAAATTGTGGGTCTTTGTGCATATATCATTACCATCAACCCAAAGCCTATAGAAATGCAAATATTTTTTCTTATTTAGAAATATTTATTATGATACTGAAACATGGTCTTTCTTAATAAACAATAATTCGCATTTGGCCAAGAATTATTTATTGTGGGATCTCAACTTCAGTTACATGTTTTTTTTTAATTTTCCTTTAATTTTCCATTTATTTTTTGACATTACAATATAATTAACTCATTTCTCCCTTCCCTCACATATACTCCTCTTGCTCTCTTTTAAATCAATGACCACCATTTCATTAATCATTGTTAAAATCATATACAGATATGGATATTCATACATATTCCCAAACATAATATGTTCCATTTTGTCCTCCTACTCTTGTCAGACAAGCTAAGTTCATCCTTGGTAGCTAAGTATTCCAAGTGATTCCAGTGCAGAGTCAAGATTGCCCTATTGCTGCAAAGTAGAAAATAGATCCATCATGGACTCAGGAAACCAGAGAGTGGAGTGCTGAAATCCTGTATGCTCAGTGTGAGAGACATGGCTGAGTTAATCAGTATGGACAGAGGGAAGTGCTTTAGGTTAGTGATAAAAACACAGCCAGCATTCTTGGCATTCGTAGTCATTGTCATTATGAAATAAAAACTGGTATCTATCTAAAGTAAGCTTTAGTTCAATCTATATTAGTGTGAAACTACAAAACTGTATAAATGGCATCAGTGTCTCCTTTCTCCTTCCCATGGTTGAATTCAGCTGAGAGAGAAAAGAGAATATTTTGTCACATCACCATGAGAGTAAGAGAGTTTACTACTCCAGTCTCTCTGCCTCACTAAATCCCAACTTTCTTTGGTTTTACACCATGCTTTTTTAATGGTCTTATTTGTGCATTATTTTATTTTCATTATATGTTGTTCCATTTTGTATTCCCCATGATTATGTTTTCACTGAACAGATGCACAACAGTTTTGCTGCACTAAAGTCTATGATCCATAATTAGATGTCAATATGTTTTCTTTATGAACTAAATACATTTTTAGTTACTTGGACATTAATTAAAATCACATGCTGGATTTTTACATCCTTTCAACACATTTTTGAGGAAATATTTTTGGTTTACTTGAATGCTTTAAAACATTCAATTTTATAATATACAATTCTTTTTCCAAAATAATATATACTGTAGATAATATATAAATATTAATTATAGAGTTACACACACAGAACCCATTAACAAGATATAGCCATTCACATATGAAAGAAATGCCATTTGATGAATTAGGAGAAAATACTTTTTAATCAATGCTTCAGAAATATGTCATGTATTTGGATGCAATTCTAGTAAAAATAAATGAAATGGTATTTCACAATAATGGAAAACAATGGCCAATATTCACCTATCATGATAACAAAAAATAAATTTTAAAATTCATAAAAATTTATGTACAGATGGAAAACCCAGAATGCTAAGAGGGTAGACACTTCAGATTTGTCAGCAATGCCAGTCAACACTGCAGTGGATGAGATGTATGGACCTCAGTGACATGTTCATATGGAAAACTAGAAACATGGTTCTTTAATGACTAGATAGGCATCTCAAATCTGTCCTCAAGGGTAACTATTTAAGCCCTTATTCAAGAAACTCCAATTCATTTTCATAAATATATTCTGCATTTGATCAGAGAGAAAAGTAGATAAACATATTTGGACRTTGTGTTAGTATGGCTTTGTCCTTTTTCTGTTACAAGATTTACTTATTTATGCTCACATAAAGCTTGCATAAGACCTCAGAGGCCATAAAATGCCCTTCACTATAATGCTCAATAAAAGCTGTCATACATATGAACACTTGCTCAGATTTTGCCTCAAATGTATGAGGACATAAAGAAATAATCTTTGAATTTACAGAAATTGGTTCATGCCAAATAACTCCTCCTCTTAGTATTTTTATTAACTTTCCTCTGGGACTCTTAAAGGTGACAAGCTTGTATTTCTCAAGCTATATGTAATTATCTTGAATTAATTATATAAAGTGGTCAAAAGAACTGTGGCAAGTTCCAATAACTCAGCATTCTATATGATTAGKTGACATTTTCAATTTTTTTTTCAGAATATGCAACCTACAAAATCTGAGCCTATTTAACCCTCAGGGACATTCAATAGAGGCAAATATGTAATTACTAAGAAATTTCAAAAGTTACAACAAAATACTTGTCTTGAATATATTTGAAGGTTCAACCCGAAATTGTTTTCTGTTGGCAATGGATTGTTTGAAATGTCCCTTACGTGTGGCAGAGCTTCCGTATTGGAATAGCAGAAACTATCCATGTTAGGAATGGGGTGAGTGGGTCTTACTCTCCACCTCCCACTGACAGCATCACAGTTTTCCACTTGATGAGTCATCTAGGACCTGAGTCCTGCAGAGTGAGCTTGAGTCGTATTTTCCAGAATCTTGTATTCACAACATAGTACTTTCACATAATAGATTCCATTATATCTAATAATACCTTAGATGATTAATAGAAGACATGAATAGATGAAAGAACATATCAAACCTGTATTGTAAAATTCATTCTTCATAGAACTCCAAATCTAAGTGGATGCCTGTATTTTATCCACTAACCCTGACCAGGATCCATATCATGCTTTTCTGCCATTTGTGAGATTGCCTCCTACAGATGCTTCTGACCCTTACCAAGGCTAACCTTCTATGTGGAGCTACTTGTCTTGGTCTGCAGCTCTTCTCAAGGAGGAGTCCCCTGTCTTTACTGAATCAATGCTCATTACATAGAAATTACCAGATTCAAAGGTGATGTTCTCTGCCCTCAATATTAACCAGTGCTTTCCATTTGATAGATTTCCATTTCTAGCAGTAAAGCATAGACTTCCACAGAAAAGCCAAAAAKGTRAAAGRAATTATTATCTCAAACTGACGATATYACAGAAAATAAGAAGGTAGTTGTTGGGCTAAAATCTCAGCAGATGTGAGACACATGGCATGAAGGTAACTTAATCAGAGAAAGGAATTTACAAAACAATGTCCTCTGTCTCTTGAAAATGACCTTCCAGAACATAAGGGCTGAATGATGCCCAGGGTGTGGAGGACAGCCCCTATAAAGACAGTGCCAGCACTCACACACACTTGCATAGGCACACCACACTTTATCCCAAAATAAAAATTAGTTTTACTTATTGAAATTAAAAAAGGCTTATATTTCCATGGAGACTGAAAAATAGTGTAATCGAAATAGTTTGGCACAAACCTACACATACAAAGAAGCTTAACTTATTTCAAAGAGAATGCTTACCATTGATAAAATACAGAAACTACAGTGAAAAAGAGTTAGGGCCATTCATTATTTATTTCTAAAAAAAAAAAGAAAACTAGATTCTTACCTCTTACTTGCTGTAACCTGTTGATCTCATGATAACTGACAATTTAAGAAATAATAGAGAATAATGTTATAAAGTTTATAGTAGAATAAATTAATCTGCCTAGTACAAAATGTCTAAYAAGTGTAAAGCATATGCTTGGAAAGATTTGAGATCTCCTAAGGCTTCAGGTATTGAAATCCCATCACCATTTCAAGTAGTTATCAGGGTGGATTAGAGGTGAAGCCTTCGGGAAGCAATCAGGATTACACAAGGCCACACACAAGGAACCTCACTTTTGAATCAGTTTGTCTTTGTAAGAACACAGAGTGACTAGCTCGATACAAAAGGAAAAAATAAGTTTATTATCTTTTGTTTACACAAGGAGCTTAAGACACACAAGTGTAGCCTCTCACCATTATACTAGAACCATGAACCAAAGCAAACCAATTTTCTTTATGAAGAAGCACACTAAAAATTTTTATTTTATTAACTAAATAGGAAATAAGGCAATATTTAAGGTAGAATTATTTTGGAATTCATCATTTCTGAAGGTGAAAGAAAGAATCTGGAGAAGAAAATATATTCCACTTATTAAAAAGTTGTAAAAAGCAGAATTCTCAAACTACTAATCAGTAAGGAAATAGAACTGAGTGATGAATGAAACAAGTAATAAGCTCATCATACAAAGACAAGCAGAAGCAAGAAGGCTAAGGAAAGGTTGACCAATTGGCTCAACGTACACTTAGGACAGTACATTCTGGAATTCTACTACAACCCATGATAGAACAGCACTCTCAATGCTAAGGGAAAGCGTTACGTGATTTGATTATTCAAAATGATGCTTGAGACGATCCATCTATTTAACTCAATTACAACATTTCACAACATATTATGTATCAAAGAATTACATATCTCTCCATTAATAGAATTTTATGTGCCAAATTAAAGTAGAAAATAAATATTAAAATGATAAAAGGAACAAGATAATTGAACATATGACTCAGAAGTAAGAAAAATAGGTAATAAATGACAAAAGAATAAATTGCAGTATTTGGGGGGAGAAATATAACATGAAACTATAATAAAATAACATTATATATTTTCTCAGTGAGTAAAGAATACAAATTTGACCAAAACATCTTGTTCTGGAAAACAGAAGAGTGACAGTACATACATGCAGTAAAGGACATAGCAGAATGATGGTGCATACATGTAACATAGTTCACAGCAGAGTGGTGGTGCATTCATGTAACAGTACACAGCAGAGTGGTGGTACATACATGTAACATAGGACACAGCAGAGTTGTGGTACATACATGTAACATAGGACAGAGCCAAGTGGTGGTACATACGTGTAACATAGGACAGAGCCGAGTGGTGGTACATACATGTAACATAGGACACAGCAGAGTGGTGGTACATATGTGTAACATAGGACAGAGCCGAGTGGTGGTACATACATGTAACATAGGACACAGCAGAGTGGTGGTACATATGTGTAACATAAGACAGAGCTGAGTGGTGGTACATACATGTAACATAGGACACAGCAGAGTRGTGGTACATATGTGTAACATAGGACAGAACCGAGTGGTGGTACATGCATGTAACATAGGACACAGCAGAGTGGTGGTGCATTCATGTAACAGTACATGAATAAATGTACTGTTTAAAACAAAATAAATTTAAAGCCATTACATACACTGGAATGCCAAGGAGCAAGAGATCATGAATTAGTCATATTAACTCCCCATGTTAAAATATACATACAATATTCTATTTATAGAAACCCAAAGAAAAAAYACCAAAGCAAATGATCAATGCTTTTATAAAGTGGYTTATCTGTTTGAGTGTAGTTACATGAGCCTGTGCACACAAGCGAAGTCAGAATATGTTAACTGACTGTCTGCCTCTACGAGCCTCTACCTTTAGAGCAGGTCCTTCCRTGAACCTGGGGCTCATAATTTCTTGGCTCACTGAGAGCCTGCAATCCCCAGAAGCTCTTTGCCTCTGTGCCCATCAGAGATGGCCTTATACATATTTACAGGGTCCCCAGATTGTTACATGAGCTCTGGGTCCTAAACCCCAGTTCGCATTATTGCAAATCAAGTGGTTACTCTTACCCACTGAGCCATCTCTCTAGCTGAGTGTATGGGTTTTTAATAAATTATGAACATGATGTTAAACATGTGAAAATAAAAGTAAAGAAATAAATGAATTTGAAGTTGTGATTTATCTGCCTTACTTGAGAATGAGTGGAAATGGATTTCTAAGGGAGAGTGCGAAGATTGATAATGTTCACTTATACAGTTGTGTGATATGTATTTACACATCCCTTGAGAATGCTCATTTGCCTATTRTCTATCCTGTGTATTTGCTACAATATTTWCAGTTGACGGGTTCTAGGGGAGGGTGAGTTTTCCTTAAGGGTTAGGCCCCTGTTAGGTTAACCATGTTCCAGTGGATGAGTTTACTCCAAGAGGAGATACAAGAAACACCAAATAAACTCAATGGGTTATTTTTTTAAAGGACACAAAGTTGGGAGAGGATGTAGAAAAATGAGGATGGATTTTGGGGAAGAAAAGGAGAGGAAAAGTGAGTAACTGTGATCAAGTTCATTTTATAATACTCTCAAATAATAAAAATAAAACCAAAAAAGATGAATTTATATAATCTTGATGTAGTGAGTACAATTGACTCTGAATGTAATATGCAAAATCAGTGGAGAAATAGGAAGGATATTTACAACTTTAACTTGAGTATGTGCCAAACACAGAAAATAACTTGAGTAGAATCTCATATATGACCCTCTGTCTGTGACCTCCACTCAACTCCATTTATTACATGTTGAGTGACAGACTAAAATATGCATAAAACATACACAATAGCTAATTATTTGTATTAGTTCTATAAGCATTTGTTGAGACCTAAGTATATGTGTAATAATATGTTTGGTAATAACCACTTTCTTTCAGAAGTTTTAAATATAACCTCAGAATGTCACCCTCTCCCATGAAGATGAAATCCAGTCATCTTCCTTGTGGCATCCTAACCCAAATTTCTATCAACCAGAAGCTAATGTAGTACCCAATTTATGAGGAAAGTTTAAGTTAATGTCTCTGATCATATAGTTTCTTGCATGTTTCAGAYGCTATCAGGCCCAATCAGGTTGTTAAAAGATCACAGTTCACCAAGAGGTCAAAAGAACAGCTAGGAAGAGATTTCCAGAGAGGATGGGTGGCAGCTGATTTGTTGCAGTCAATATTACTCCATGTAACAATGGTCTAGCTAGCATTGGTCTTTTTTGTGTGAAAATAAAGACTGGAAATTTAATCTGTCTTCTCCTGGATTTTCAAGTGATGAAAATTCTATCTGCACAATAGTTAATCTTTAGTATCAAGTAGACAGAATCATCATAGAAGCCAATCTCTGGTGTGTCAGTAAAGGATCTTCTATAGTTGATAAACTGAGAGAAAGACCACTCCATGATAGGCAAAGAAAACACCAGGGCTTACTGTACTCTGCTTCCTCACTGAGAATGCAATGAGGAGAGTGTGGTGCCTGCCCCTGCCACAATGTCTTCCCTACCATGGCAAAAAAGTTCCCCTAAATATAAAATTAACCAGAAAAAAAAAAGACTTCCTGTCTTAAGTAGCTACTTGTCAAGTATTTTGGTCCAACAATAGAGAAGTAACTAATATATTCCATTTTCAAAAACACAAAACACCTGATGATTTGTAAAATAAACTCTTTGCACCAAAACTGCAGAGGGATTTCCATGCTAACTTCAAGAACTGATGCCTTCCATCTCCCTCC
>BDUI01000226.1:157300-167433 GCA_002335545.1 Apodemus speciosus
CTGCAACAAATTAAATGACCAGTCTCAGACCAGTTACACTCTGAATAATTAAAATGACATTAGCATGTTTARTTTCACAATTTCCCCTTGTTTACATTCAATCTCACTGACCCTTGTAGTTTTTCAAACTCAGTTGACACAAGCTAAGTGACGTTGTCTCTCAGATGGAATTACTCTGTTAATCACCATTTTGAAGGGTTCCTGAATCTTACACCTGGTCAATGATAATGGTCTACTGAAGCTATCAAGTCACAATTTCCAAGAGCTACAATATAATATTTATGGGTGGGGGTAGGGTCTTGTTTGGGAAGCTTGAAGATTAGCAACAGAGGTGCAAAAGGCATACTAAGYTTACATGCTATTATATTTATAGAGCTAGACTGGACCTGAGCATAATTTCCTTGCTTATACCATTTCCTCAAGTGGGCCGTTTACACAGAAGCCACAGGGACTCTAACACAATCACAGCTGCCCAGCTCCATCTTATCCACTGGCTTCACAGCATGCTTAGAATAAAGCTGGGCCCAGTCCTTCGTGCTCCAGGATGGCCTGGCCTTAATCAGTTTTCCATCTTCTTTCTCTACTACCTTCTTTTTCTCTTCAATGCAGTAGACCTGACACATGCTGAGGCTCTCAGGATCTAAGTGCTGYTCATTCTCTTCTTCTGCCTGATACCTCAGGCCTGATATCTCCCAGGCCCTATGGAGCTAACTCCTTTCACAAATCCCCCTTCCATGAATTGTTATTGCATATCTGACCACACATTTTAAAATGTTCTCGGCATCCTGCCTCTATGTTCTATATTTGAARCCATTTACCACTGTTCTGAAATCATAATTTTTCTTCTACATTTCTATTTATTTCTCCTAAGAGTAAAGACTGTTCAGTCTTTATGAAGACTGCTCCTGTATCAATTAGCCTAATGTGTGATGCAAACAATGTGCATCCATAAAGAATGCTACACTCCTGGAGTACTGATGCTGAGACATCCTTGAATCCATAATGCTACATGTAGTTGCCATACTACTGTTAAATTACAATCAATCGTCTTGTAGCCTAGAGAGAGAATTTCACCTGAATTAATAGAAAGGCCAAGATGAAAAGGTGAAAGGTCAAGTTAAGAGGAAAACACAACATCTGAAGGCACTTCAAGCCAATTCTTTAAAAGTTAACTGAAAAGAGGGATTAAAGGGATTAAGATTTTTGTCAACTACCAAATAGGAACCAAAATATGAATTATTACCTTCATATTTTGAAGACACTTTTATCATGGAAATGTCAAGCCTTTATCTGTCCAGAAATGAGAAAGGAAAGAAACAAATCTAAGTTCATGCTTGTGATAGTTAGAATGAACCAAAAACATGGTCAGCAAAGAGTAGGCCTCTGAACAGACTCTGAACAGAGTTAAACGTGGCAAAATTCTGACAGAAATGTTTAAAAGACAGATGTTGAATATATGGAAAAAGTCTAAGTTGATTGAAAGTGGAGTTATAAACATTTTCAGGTAAAATTGAAGATTTACATGGAAAATATTTCTGATAAAATTCCAATTTTAATGTGTTTTCCTACGTATTTCTTAGAAAGGTTTTTTATGTCTACCATTTTATCTGTATAATTTTTCTAAATTAATTGAAGGTGGGATTAAAAACATTTTGTGATAAAATCAGAGATTGACATGAAAAACATTTCTGATAAAATAGAAGAAATATATAGAAAACATGTTAAAATCAAAGATTATCATGAAAAATAATGCAGACTTAATGGTAAGCGTAAAAAATTACTAAATTAATTGAAAGAGGAATTACAAATATTTTCTGATAAAATTGAAGATTTACATGAAAAATATTTCTTTAGTCTATGTCTTTTTATTGGGGAATTGAGTCCATTGATGTTAAGAGATATTAAGGAATAGTGATTGTTTCTTCCTGTTATTTTTGATGTTATTTTTATGTTTGTGTGGTTATCTTCCTTTGAGTTTGTTAGAAGATTACTTTCTTGCTTTTTCTAGGGTGTAGTTTCCCTCCTTGTATTGGCATTTTCCATTTATTATCCCTTGTAGGGCTGGATTTGTGGGAAGACATTGTATAAATTTGGTTTTGTCAGAGAATATCTTGGTTTGGCCATCTATGGTGATTGAGAATTTTGCTGGGAATAGTAGTGTGGGCTGGCATTTGTGTTCTCTTAGGGTCTGTATGAGGTCTGCCCAGGATCTTCTGGCTTTCATCGTCTCTGTTGAGAAGTCTGGTATAATTCTGATAGGTCTGCCTTTATAAGCTACTTGCCCTTTTTCCCTTACTGCTTTTAATATTTCCTTTGTTAAGTGTATTTGGTGTGTGCCGGGAAGAATTTCTGTTCTGGTCCAGTCTGTTTGGAGTTCTGTAGGTTTCTTGTATGTTCACGGGCATCTCTCTCTTTAGGTTAGGGAAGTTTTCTTCTATAATTTTGTTGCAGATATTTACTGGCCCTTTAAGTTGAAAATCTTTGCTCTCTTCTATACATATAATCCTTAGGTTTGGTCTTCTCATTGTGTCCTGGAGTTCCTAGATGTTTTATATTATAAGCTTTATGCATTTTGCATTTTCTTTAACTGTTGAGTCAATGTTTTCTATGGTATCTTCAGCACCTGAGATTCTTTCTTCTATCTCTTGTATTCTGCTGTTGATGCTTGCACCTATGACCCCGGAATTCTTTCCAATGTTTTCTATCTCCAGAGATGTCTCACTTTGTGATTTCTCTATTGTTTCTACTTCCACTTTTGGATCCTGGATGGTTTTGTTCAATTCCTTCACTTGATTGTTTGTGTTTTCCTGTAATTCTTTATGGGATTTTTGTGTTTCTTCTTTAAGGGCTTCTGCCTGTTGACCCACAATCTCCTCTATTTCTTTAAGGAAATTTGTGTTTCCTATTTAAGGGCTTTTACCTATTGACTGATGTTCTCCTGTATTTCTTTAAGGGAGTTATTTAAGCCTTTCTTGAAACCCTCTATCAGCATCATGAGATANAACCCTCTATCAGCATCATGAGATATGATTTTAAATCCAACTCTTGCTTTTCCAGTGTATTGGGGTATCCAGGACTTGCTGTGGTGGGAGAACTGGGTTCTGATGGTGGCCTTGGTTTCTGTTGGTAGGGTTCTTGTGCTTGCCTTTCACCATCTGGTACTAGTTGTTATTGTTGTCTCTGGCTGGAGTTTATTCCTCCTGTGGGCCTGTAAGCCTATGTCCTTATTCCTCTGAGCTCAAAAGTGAAAGCACTGCTGGGAGATCTCTCTCTCCTGATGGGCTATGCACAGAAGGCTGTGGAGTTTCCTGGATCCCTGGTGCAAATGGTGGAGGGAATACGTCTGTCCCAGATGCTCCACTGATCTCAGGCCCTGTGTGTTCCTAGCTGGCCCCCTCCAAAGAGAAGGTGGAGATCTCACCTCTGTGCTCAGAAGTGAAAGTGCTGCTGGGAGATCTCTCTCTCCTGGTGGGCTATGCACAGAGGGCTGTGGAGTCTCCTGTCTTCCTGGTGCAAATGGTGGTGGCAAGACTTCTGTCCCAGCTGCTCCACTGATCATACCATTTTGTGTTTTTTAACGAGAGAGAAAGATCATAAATTTGGGTCTGTAGAGTACCTGGCAAGTATCTTAGAAGAGATGGAGGAAAGAAAATAATATGATGAAAATGTATTGTATGAGAAAAAATTTGAGTTTTGAAAGTGCATTCATATTAAATGAAAAGTCAGTAAGTAAAGCATATGCATATTATAGATCTGTTTTTGAAAAGTAGCATGAAAATAAATCTAACCAAGCACAAAACAGGGAAAAACTTGGGAAACATCATAAATTAATTGAAAATAAAAATGATAAGTATAGAACATAAGAAGCATAAAATATTTAAAACTATGTAAATCTTGCATACAAAAATTTATAGAAATATGAYAGCTCAATAGCTGTAACTTTGAGAGGATTTAACAACTAATGTCCAGATAACTGACCACTTATGAAAATCACTGAAAGACTGGATCCCTACATCACATAATTTATGAAATTAAATTTAATTTATATTAAAGACATACAAGAATTAAAGGAAAACATTAAACCTTTTAAARACCAGAAAAACAGTAATAAACATGGTGAGGAGCAACATAGTAAAATGGCTCAGTGGATAAAGTACTTAACACACATATGCAAGTTTCTAAAATCCAAGCAGGCATGTAATTCCGGCATTAGAGACAAAGACCCCCATAGCAATCTAGTTAGCTAGACTCACAGGAATTGCTGAGCTCTGAGTTTAGCAAGATACTGTGCTTGTTATTGAACGTAACTGTCATCCCGATGAAGTCTAGAATCAACTGAGAGGCTTCTCAGTATGTGTAGGGGAGGAAACCATCCTTATTAAGTAAACTAGGGTGGAAAGATCCTCCCACTGTGGGAGGTGTCACTCCCTAGTCTGGGATTCTGGATTATATAAACAGGAGATAGTGAACTGAGACCAAGTACTTGTTGCTTTCTGCATGTTGACCATGCRCGTGACACCCATGGGACAGACAATGACAGGAGAGAAGAGAGAGAGACTGGCAGACACATATGCACACACATTCTTTCATGCACAAATATGTACATGAATATTAATACACATAAATAGATATTAGGAGAAAATAAAGCATATTTTTTATTAATTTGTATTTATTTTAGTATTCTAAATCTGAATACAGATGCTCACCAAGCAAATGGAAATAAACAGTACAGGGATGCATTTCTCTACTAATCAAATTAAACTTTCTGCTTAAACTGGAAGATATTGCTGAAGGGCAGGCCATGTGAGGGAAAGGACATTGACATACAATTGTATTGTACATTTTTAAAGAACGTTTTCCACTTCAACTTTTTGATATAATAATATTTCCCCTTTCCCTTTCCCTTCTCAAACCCTCAAATATACATCTCCTTATTCTATTTCAAATTCATTGCCACTTTTTACATTAATTGTATCATGAAAGTGTGTGAGTGTGTGTGTGTGTATGTGTGTTTTATTAAGGGCTAGACCAATAAAACTTGTTCCTTGTAGYGTGCAATCGTTTTTGGTTTGGGGKTTTTTTTGTTGTTATTGTTGTTTTRTTTGTTTTTGGTTTTTCAAGACAGCATTTCTCTGTGTAGCCCTGGCTGTCCTGGAACTCACTCTGTAGACCAGGCTGGCCTCTAACTCAGAAATTCACCTGCCTCTGCCCCCCAAGTGCTGGGATTAAAGGCGTGTGCCACCACAGCCCAGAGTTCCTGCTAGGTGCCTGCATAGGTGGTCAAGCCCAGCCCCCAGAGCCAGCTTGGTGCCAAGCCAGAGCTGCCAAGTCGCTCCTTCACCAGCCTGACTGCTGATGCCTTGGCTGCCATGTAGCTGCACCCTCTCACTTGCCCACCTGAATCATTGCGAATGGAAAACACAAGACAATCTTAATTTTAAAATTAACCAAAATGACACAATTGCTGGGAGTGGAATCTATTGTCCTAAACTCATCATCTATTCTATGTTGAAAATTCTTCTGGTGGCAGAAGCCAGGTTTGACAWTTCCCCCAGCCTACATCCTGCAAGACCTCTCACTCCTGCCTTTGCTGAAAAGGCAGCTGTTCTCTCTTCTGTGTCTCCTCTTCCTTTCTGGGACCCAGAAAATCCCTCCTCCTTATGGTCGCCCAGCGATTGGCTTCTTGTCTTTATTAGCCAAATCAAATAATTAGTGGAAATCCCCCTATAGTCTCTTTCATGTTAGAGTAATTTGTGTCATCTTTGTTCAGGTCTTAGTCCTAAAATCATATACATGCATACAAGTAACATTATGTGAATTAATGAATGTGTGTGTAGTTATATACATAGGAACACACACACACACACATACACACACATACACACACACACACCCTAAAACAATAAGAAAAATATGTTGCTAAATTGAAAGAGAGACTGGAATTAGTACAATGAAGAAGTAACATGACACAAATGTATTTTAATTTAAAATTAAAGTACTTATCTTTATGTTTTACTTTGTGTATGTTTATGAGTCTCTGGGCATGATTTCACACATGCSCAAAGCTTCCTACTGAGTCCAGTAGACAGTGTCAGATATGCTAGAGCCGGAGTTACAAGCTGCTGAGAGCCACCTGATCTGGGTACTAGGAACTAATCTCATGCCCTCTGGAAGAACAGCAAGTGAGCCTATCTACTGAGTCACATTTCCAGACCCTGGATTGTAAGCTAATATTCAAAATAATATTGTCTATTTAAAAATATGGCTTCAGGGTAAATAACGACAGGTAAAGGTGCTTGTGGCAAACGGTGAATGGACGTCAATCCTGGATAACCATGTAGTGAAAAGAAAGAACCAAGTTTTATAAAGAGCCCTCTGACCTCCATACATGTATTATCATACACACAAGAAGGCATGTACACAAACTCACACACGCTCTCTCTCCCACACACCTGTGTACACACAAAAATTTATCAAAAAGGGATAACTGTGCTGCTAATAGTCAATAACTATGAAAATCTAAATTAATAAATATGTATATAACATCATTGCTACTGATGAATCTTTATATTGATCAACATTGGACTAGTTAAGAAAATGCAGGATTGAACTCTATTTACCAACTGTGCCACCAGCATCTTGACCTGTGGTTTACTCATTTACACTTACATACACACATACATGCATGAGCACACCCTCCAGGTCTGTATGCAATTCCTGTGTACTCTATTTATGTTCATTTTTAACAGAAATATAAAACCCCAACCCAAGTGTCTGTCTGCACTGTGCTAGTGAAGAAGAAAGCTGGCACCCAGGGCAGTGGACAGGATTTAGCACTGGACAGAGTACTGGGCTGCTTCCCACAGCAAAGACAAATGCAGTTCTCAGTGTCAGATAACTAAAGAACCTAATTTGTTCTACTAATTAAAACCTGAACATTTTTTGTCATGAATACAGGATGTTTACTCTCGAGGGAAGAAGGGTAAAACCAAGTAACACTGAAATGGCTAAGAGCCCCACAGCCTTCCCATGATTGGTACATATGCTCTCAATAGTGTGTACTACTGTGGCGCTAAGTCCTCTGTCTCCTCAGACATTAACAACCCTATGAGTTCAAAACCTGTATCAGCAGTTGTCAGAAATCATGGAGGTGAGATGTTCTTGCCACAGATCATAAAAATGAACTTATAAAAGATTGACATGCAGGTCATGTAATTCATGTGTTTATGAAAGTTGTGACCTATCCATTGTTAGAAAGAAATCCTCTTTGCTTGAACTCTCACTGCTCAGAGCCACTCACCTGTGCTCCAGGGAGAGACCTACAAGGTCTGGTCCAGAGACAGAGCTGATTGCTCACTGGACTTGTTAGGCCTATGGCTCTCTGGAAGCAACCTTGGCCAGCATTGTGGGCACTCACAACCATGAYTGGCTTCCTGCCTYCCAGTGTTTAAGGAAAAAGAGCAAATGCAATTGTTCATACCAATCAGGCATACTAATAATTAAAATTTTGATGTGTTTAAGCTTCATGAATCCAGCTGGGCCTCAACTCTAGGAAAACTGCCTCTGCAGAAACTGAAATAAATGATTTCAGACCACAAAGCGTTAAGTTCAGAGACTATACAGAAAACATGCTCCAAGTTTCTTAGGGAGTTAGAGCTAGCTCAAGTTTTTTAGGGGATAAAATATGACAGAAACTCACAGATAATGAAGACATTTGACAAAAGGCRTGAATGCTGGCTGAATACACTCRGGACGGTATGAAGGGACACTGCATTGAAAATGGTCACTTCACAATTGCAGGCCTTAAGATTATCAGCATYACTTTTGCTAAAGATGTATTCATAATCCTCCCTACGTCTGAGAAATCCAGGAAGCAACTACTACTATATTAAAGATAAGACAAGGTAGAAACCTTTCCACATGACTGGATGAAAAAAAACACAGAAACAAGCTCACTCTGAGGTGTCTACTCACTAGAGCAGAATTCATTTGGCACACTCTGTTCGGGCTGTGGTTATATGTTCATAGGTTGTACAGTTAATGTGAAATATATCCCTGTCAATCACTTTCTACAATCAAATGTTATAGAACTGAGGTGAAAATCTATGTACTCAAAGCTTTAAGTAAAAAAAGGACCCACTTAAAATTTTAAATTTTAGCAACAAAATATATAACCAAGTAACAGTGCAGAATTATCCACTGTTGGCAGGAATACAGGAGACCTACTGCAGCTCTCACAATCTTCTTTATTGCTTCTCTCAGAAAAACTTAAAGCAGGGATTACCAGCTCCCYTGACAAACCTGTCAACCTCCTCATTCCTAATCTTGCAGAAAACAGAAATCTGGTGCCACACAGCAGCCTGTGGAGGGGGCAGGATTTCTGCTCAAGAGATCAGAAGAACAAAGAATTGCATTCTTCTTAGAGAAGGCCTTGCAAAGTTTCTGCTGAATTGAGCTTTACATGCATGTGGAAAACCTAGTGTAAGGGATGTGGTTGCATTAATTATAAGATTTCAATTTGACAGTTTAATTAGGAAAAGGAGAGTTAGTGTAGGGYTTGCAGAATTCATGATGAATCACATACTCCAATAGACTTCATTTTCATATTTCAATTACACACATTTCTAACTGATGAACAGCAACATAGCATTTTCTGTTTAATAAATGTGATATCTGTTGGAATTGATAACATTAGTTCAGTAATTACTGAGCCATTATTGTCAGCCTTTTAAAAAACATGGGAAGAAGACTTAGTTATTAAAGTTTAGCATCAGCACAARCTACGTTTGAAATGTTCTGACTACAGAGCTTTGAGCCGAGTATTAGGCAACCCTTAGAGAGGAGAGAAGAATTCATTAGCAGGTGTTTGCATGAGGTTGATTTTGATCTAATCATGCCTGAATCATTCCCAGACATATCACTGCAGTTACTATGTTCTTTTTACATCCTTATCTCAGAAGAAAACAAAAAACAAAATACAAAAAAGACAGGAGCAAGACGTTGGTTTAAATCATGTAATTTAATGTGAGATCAGGCAGAGATTAGAGCTTTGTCTAATAATTCTAACAAAGTAGGAAACAAATTATTTTCCTCTGTCTAAAGATAAATGTCAATTGAAAGAGGATGGAGCATTAAGTTGCCAGATCCATCAAAACATATACAAACCAATGTGTCCTTTCCCAGGGAGGATGTTCTGAGAACTGGGAGCTAAAGTGGAAAGCCAAGAATGCTTGCTTGTAGATATGAGTCTTTTCTTTCACGGGTTTCAAAGAAACAGAAGTTCATTAAATCAAGTGCAGATGTTGGTTTCCTCAGGGACTGGGACAAAGATCTTGCCCTACAGTAAGCATAACCAAACACGCGGGAAGTGAAGCATAATTCTGTGGTTTAACTTACGTCCCAACCTGTTTATATGAATCTTCATGTGAACAATACCATGAATTCTATATGCTTGAACTACATACCTGTTTCTACATAGAAATAACCCTGTCATGTTGCATATTTAAGTTTCTGTTTGTGACATGAACATTTTTAATTATGCCAGGCCTAGACAACAGACGAGAAAGCAGAATGTCACCTTGTCCACAGTAGGATTATACATTTTGTATTTAAAGTTTCAAGTTACTCATTTTTAGCAATCCATTTCCAATGGTTTCAGGAAAATTGCATAATTAAATATGTTTTCATTGCTTTAGGAAGTTAAATAAGAAAATGACCATAAAATAGTTAGCACAGCACATAGCTTGTTGCTTAGTAAATGGTACCTACTCAAGAACTGGTGATTTCACTGTTCCTTCAGCAAAGAGAGCTTTTGTATATAATTACAGAACTTAATAAATATAGGAAAAGATCATATTCTAATATAATGAACAGTCCAGCTTATCAACAACTGTTATAAGTAGATAACAGAACTCTGGGCATATTTAAGAACATTTCATTTGATTCATAAGGTCAAAGCTAGTCTTCTACCCTTTATAAKATATGTGGATAATTTCATATTACTGATAGGAAAACATGATAGCTAAAACTTTGGAGCCTGTATAAAAGCTATGTTACCAAGGTACACAAGCATTTTATTATATACTCTTTAGTAACACCCTGTCAACACAAAGAATTCATAAATTAAAAAGCTG
>BDUI01000226.1:202476-213560 GCA_002335545.1 Apodemus speciosus
GCCGCCATGCTCTTCAGTTCCTTCAATCCTTCCCATAATTCTTCCAGAGAGGTCTCTAACCTGTATCCACAAATTTCAGGTTTTTTTTAAAGGCTGAAAATAAATGTGCCAAAGTGATTTGAGATGACCATAGAAGCAGTCGATGTTTCTAGTTGCATTTAAAAATCTGAAGCTTAAGCCAGAAAATGTGTGTCTATGTGTGTGCATGCACACATGTGTGCTTATATGTGTACATATACAAATAATAATTAAAGAAGATGACATCATACATTTAGGAAGTCATTGCTGGGGACACTGAAGTCATTGGTGAAGAAAGGGTCATGTAAATGTTATTAAATACATGATTTGTATATATATGTATTCATACATGAAATTCTCAAAAATAGAACATTTAGATTAATTCTACCACTATCACAAATAAAAATCAAAGTAAAACAGCTAGCMTTATATTATATTCTAATAAACTCTTTTCTCACAATTTTTACATTTTTTCTGGCCTCAAAATCTTCTACTTAAGTTTATATTATACTGAAAATTTTTGTTTTTGTTTTTATGAGATATCATTAAAATTGAAGATATTGAAGTAGGTTCTCAAGAGGCAGAGAAGTTTACACAGAATTTGGGGTTGTGTAAGAAAAACAACCTAAAACCAATAAGTATCAGAACATCTAAATCAAGAGAGTTTAATCCACATCTTGAAAAAGTTTCCAGTTTGGCAGAGTATTTCCTTTAAAATACTAAATTCCTAATTAAAAATAAAAATAGATAATTGTGTAAACCAATATCTTAAGCAAATGGATGCTAACTTTGGGGTCTGAGTTTTAGTTTTAGTTTTTTAATAATATTACAGATAAAAATAGGCTTTGACCTAGAAGCTATGAYAGACAATGGAAGAGAATTTAAAAGCCATCGAAGACAGCCTAGAAACAGTACTGTTGCTTATCATAAAAGCCTACAGTGTTGACTTGTAGCTTCACCGTAGGACTGGAGAGTACAGTAGAGACCCCTAAGACCCAACAGTGGTTAAAATATGTGCATGAAATGGTCAGAGTGGGAGGGAGACATTTAAGAATTTAAGTACTATGAGCTCCAATGTCTTCAATGTTGTAAGAGGAGATAGACATAGCATGTTTAGCCTGAAAATAATCTTCCATTTAATGTTTGGATTGCTGAGATGTACCACTGAAAGAGTACAGTCAGACACTATTGAGATACAGAGTTACAAATCTGCAACAAAATAAAAAATAATTTCTATATGATTCAAAATCAAAACAAAATGAAAAAACAAAACAAAACAACAAAAAAAGCTCTGATCCAGAGAAGAAAAGTAAAATAAAAAAAAAGCCTGATCTAGTCTGCTGGTTCCACTAGAGGTTGCTGTTAGCAGTTACTCATTCTAAATGTCACTTTGCAAACAGACGTAAATGGGTCTTTGGGAATTCATCTGAAGTATAAATAGAAGCTTGGTAAGGAGGAGGCCTATCAGTATGGGAGTTAAAGTCAAAACCATGAGTCATGGTTGATCTAGGGAAGAAGACAGAACAGAAGGAGAAAGGCCAAGCATTGGGATGAAGGAATATTCTCATAGATAAGAAAGAATTMCAGAAAAGTACTTTTCAATATAGAAAACTCAGAGACGTAAGGCCATATTCACATTTCAGGTCACATAGAGAAATTCACACTTGAACTCTTGAGTGAAAAAGCCAGAGAAAATTGAAGATGAATATTTTTCATGAGAATTCTGAGTGTGCTCCTTGCTGAAAAACAAGAACACCATTAAAATCAGCCGGCCTATACTATATGTCACTGAAGAAATTTATTGGTTATACAAAAATTCTCTGGGGAAAATAAAAGTAAAAATCATTTTATATTCTGACTGAATCAGTTGTGRTTTAATCTTTGCAAATTAAAATAAGAAGTTCTGATGGTTAATCAGGATGTTCAGATTGAAAGGATATAAAATGGCCTAGATAAGGTCCTTGGTACTCTAGGTTARGKTAAGTCAGGAAAGAAACGCCACCTTAACCTTGGTCTAAGTGAGGTAGCACTCCATGTTCTAGGACCTGAGTGGGGGCATTCATGTCTCTGTCATCCAACTGAACCACATCAAGTTCCTGCCACCAAAATTTCTCTACCATAAAACACATGGTTCTATACCCATGAGATAAATTAAGCCTTTTCTTTCTTGACTTGTCTGTTGCAAGCATTTTGCTCATTCAATTTGAAAAGTAACCAGTAGAGAATAGTGCTACCAAGAGTAAACTTGTTGTTGGGAAAAATGAACCTTGTGGCTCTTGGGTCTTAGGAACTGTTTTGCAGAAAGGATTTGGGAAATTTTGAATTAGAAAGGCCCTTGAATAGTATGAGCTTGAAAATTATAAGCAGAGCTTAATGGTCCATTCTGATGAGCACTTGGAAAAATATGAATAGAAAATTAATGACCAGTTCATGGGATTTGTTTTTTTAATCCATTTATTTACTTATTTATTCACTTTACAGCCTTTTACTGCTCCCCACTCCTGWTACCCCCACTCACACAGTCGTTCCTCCATACCCCCTCCCTTTTTCCTCATGAGTGCTTCTATTTCCTTAGGGGTTATAGTGTTGCTTATATAATTTACCTGATCTTGATTTAACTTAGTAAGTGGTATCTAACTAGAAATTCATCCACTTCATTTATATTTTCCAATTTTGTGGAGTACAGGCATTTGAAGTAAGGCATAATGACATTTTAAATTTCCTYACTGCCTGTTGTTATGTTTCCCTTTCCATTTCTGATTTTGTTAATTTGGGTACTGTCTCTCTGTCTTTTGGTTAGATTGACTAAGAGTTTGTCTACTTGACTTTCTCAAGCTCTTGGTTTTGTTGACTCTTTGTATCACTCTCTTTGTTTCTAATTTATTGATTTCAGCCCTGTTTTTGATTATTTCCTGCCTTCTACTCCTCTTGGGTATGTTTGCTTCTTCTARAGCTTTCAGATGTGCTCTTGCTAGTTTGAGATTTTTTCCAATTTCTTTATGAAGGCACTTAGTGCTATGAAATTTCCTTGTAGCACTGCTTTCACTGTGTCCCATATATTTGGGTATGTTGTCCCTTCGTTTTGATTGAATTCTAGAAGTGCATTGATTTCTTTCTTTATTTATTCTTTGATACAGGGGTCATTGAATAAAGAGTTGTTCAGTTTCCATGAGTTTTTAGGATTTCAGTTTTTCTGTTGTTGATGATGTCAAGTTTTAATCCATGGTGATTGATAAGATGCAAGGGTTTATTTCAATCTTCTTGTGTCTGATGAGGCTGGCTTTGTGGCCAAGTGCATGGTCAATTTTGGAGAAGGTTTTATGAGATGCTGAGAAGAAAGTATATTCTTTTTGTGTCTGGGTGAAATGTTCTGTAAATATCTGTTGATTCATTTGATTTATAACCTCTGTTAGTTTTACTTTTCTCTGTTTATTTTCTGTTTTGATGACCTGTCRGTTGGTGAYACCACTGGAGTGTTTAAGTCCTTTTGTTATTAATATCCAGCTTTAAAAAAAGTCAGTGTACTAGAAATAAAGTTCCTGTAAAATCCCAGAATTAATCTTYGTGTATATTGAATGGACATTCTTTTATTTTGATACAAGCACTTGTTTTGTTGTGTCCACAGTAAGTTTGCTTCACATGTTAACACACAGGAATGTTTTTCTCCTCATTGTATGTATGGTGGCCTTACAGAACAGTGGTGAGGAGATCAGATCTTATGATAGAACACGGGTTGATTCAGTACATCTCATTTTCTGTTGGACCATGAAAGGCAGTCTGCATTCTGGCTGAGCTAGGTCTAAACCCCAGGGACCCGGTAGAGAATAACAAGGGATAGAAGGTCTACTTGCCCATGTTTCCACACACTTAGGTTCCTGCCACAAGACTTCAGCTCTCCATAATTCTGAGGCCATCAGTCACACATAGGGCCACACCCCAAGCCCCTATTTTTCTGGCTGGACTCCACCCCCACAGTTACCTGGCAACAGGTAGGCCCAATCCACTATAAAAGGAGGTGCTTGCCCCCTCCTCTCTCTCTTGCTTCCCCCTATTACTCTCTTACTCTCTTACATTCTGGTCTCTTGCCCCCTTGCTCTCTCTCTCTCTCNGGTTGATTCAGTACATCTCATTTTCTGTTGGACCATGAAAGGCAGTCTGCATTCTGGCTGAGCTAGGTCTAAACCCCAGGGACCCGGTAGAGAATAACAAGGGATAGAAGGTCTACTTGCCCATGTTTCCACACACTTAGGTTCCTGCCACAAGACTTCAGCTCTCCATAATTCTGAGGCCATCAGTCACACATAGGGCCACACCCCAAGCCCCTATTTTTCTGGCTGGACTCCACCCCCACAGTTACCTGGCAACAGGTAGGCCCAATCCACTATAAAAGGAGGTGCTTGCCCCCTCCTCTCTCTCTTGCTTCCCCCTATTACTCTCTTACTCTCTTACATTCTGGTCTCTTGCCCCCTTGCTCTCTCTCTCTCTCTCCACGTGGCCATGGCCAGTCTCTATTTCTCTACTTTCTCCCTCTCTCTACTTCTCCACAATAATCACTAAAACCAATGGACTGCCTCTTCTCATCTGGACTCCCTGTGCTGAGCAATGGAATAGGCCTTCTCCTGAAGAGCTGCATCTAATCTCCTGCAGGAAGGACTTCCAGCTTCCCAGCCACAGCTGCCAGACCAGACCAAGGACTGGCCCGTGCACCCGCTCCCCTTTTCCCTTCAGCGTGGGGCCACTGCCGACCTGGGGCCCCCACTCGTTCTCAGCTCTTCCAAGGTATCCAGGAGCGTGCTGCAATGCCCAAGAGCTAGAACCTCTCATCCCAGGTCTCTGTGAGGCCTAGGGACCCCGGACTCTGCTTTCTTCACACCCGGAGCAGATCCGGAGGTCTTCTGGCCTGCTACCCATCCTGCAGCGGCCTGTGGGGTCATACGACAGTCTCCTGAGTCTGCCCGTGCAGTGCTGGCAAACTCTGGCTGACGGGACGCGGGATCCCCCATCCTTTATTTCCCTACATCCTGAGCCTTGTGTGTGAATGTAGCCTTTCTGGGCCAGGAAGCTATAAATTTCTAATAATAAAACACCTATTTCAAAGTATTGTTGTGAGGACTAAGACAATGGGTACAAATAATTTCAGCTAGACATCTGGAATGTAATGACTATATCACTGATGCTAACGGTTCTAGGAGAAAATTGCCCTGAAAATTGTAAATTATAGTATATACCATCATTCAGATGTTTTCTAATGTAACTAGCTATATGATCACCATTAAATATGTAATTATTTTATATGTATGTATGAGGTTATATTAATAAAATATGTCAGTCCCTTAGGTACCCAACTAACCATTTTCATTGGAAGTTTCTCATGTATAGAGTTATATAAATCAAGGTTAAAACCGAATGCATATTCTTTATATTAAAAGAAAAAACATTTTTTCTAAAAAAAAAAAAGAAGAAGGAAAAGAAGAAGAGAAGGAGGAGGAGGAGGAGGAAGAAGAGGAAGACATGGGCTCACCAACGGATTCATCTCTCAGCATCTCTCAAGCATTTGCCACCATGACGTTTTAAGCACTGAATCCTTGAATTTTGAAATAAACTGCTGTTCCTTTAGGTTGTTTTGCTGGGTATGTTGTCCAAGCCACATGTAAAGTACCAGATAGAATTCTAAAATTGTGAATGAGTATACAATAGACAGTTAGGAACACACATTTTACCATCTTTTTAATTTTTACTTGAAAAAGTAAGTTTTAAAGGACCCCTATTTTTTTGTACATCCCAAATTAATCTGTTCTCATATTTCTCATTCCAATTTGACACTGATTGTTGACAATAGGAATAGTACTTTATTCTTCAGTGCCACAGTTTCTTTGCTGGTAAAGTGAAACAAGCACAGTATCTATTTTATAAAACTGTACTTAAGGTGAAGTTAAATATTAAGTATTTTGAAGAACACAGTGAAATGTAARTAGTAATTGTTGCCAGCTAATGTTACTACTGTTATCATTACCATAATTCTTATTGTACCTTTTAGAAATGATCAGGTAGTTTTTGCATATTTTGTGAATCATGAGAGGTGTACCTACAGAGAATAATAAATCAAATGGATTCTTAAATTTACTCACTCTAGATCATATACAAGGTATTTATAATGGAACATAAGGTGGAAGAATAGAGGTTCTTTGGACAGATTCTTAAGGCTTTGTATTCCTGTTCTTTCTAAAGATTGGATTTGTTCAAGTTTATAAAGCTGGCATTTTTTTAAATGCACATAATATTCACTGTGTACAATAGTACAAACAGATATTGCTGTTAGCAATCTGACACTTAGAGGTTAGAAAGAATCGATCATGTAGAAGTTCAAGGTTCGAAACTCCTTTCTGTCCTGATGAGAATGAACTTTGGTTGGCGATGGCACCCCTACAGTGGCTTCTTGGAAAAATCAATGGCCCTCAGTAGCAGTCCTTGCCAAATCGCCCAAGCTCTGGAACTTTGCCTAATTAAACATTCTCATTAAACGCCACAGTTTAGCTTTTCTTTTCTGGGTCTTGTTGACAATTACTTAGAATTCTATTAAGCAGATATATTAAATTGTCTAGATTTAATAATTTTGTAATTTGTAAAAAAAAATAAAAAGATAGGATATGAATCCTACATACCAAATAGCTTTGCTCTAAAATATTCAACTTTGAGTCTTCCTTTTGTAAGGAAATGATGTAGGGTATCCAAAATCAGTATTAATTTATAATGTTATACTTAGATGTGAATATAGTATTATACTTAGTATAACGTTTTACATAATCTATTAGTCGTAATTGCAGTAAGAAATATAAATGGTAGGAAAACCCAAGAAACACACAAAATCTTGGGCAAAGAAGTTTAACTTATAAGCAAATTTAATATAAAAATCAGTAACATTAGCATATTCAATGTTTATTGTGTAATTTTGCTTTTCTATTAACACATYTCTTTTTATTGTGATGCCAATAATTTATAAGTATGTTTGTTGAAAATAAAGCAGATAAATATTATGGAATTTAATTTTCAGATGGTAAACAATGCTTTGCCACTAAATTTTATCCTTGGAGAATTTTATATCTTGTAGGTTTTGAAAGAAATAAAAGCTCATTAACAGAATTTTTTTACCCAAACCATTACAACTGCATCATTTTGAATCACAGCTCATTAAAACAATTATAATCAAATGTTTCATTTCTTTTTTCCCTTTTGAGAAACAGCTGAAAAGGTTATGTTTGTTGTTCTTAATACAAATCTCTGGGGTGACATAAACAGGCTACATTGATTTGTGGGCTGTTTCACATTTAAGTTTCAATGTGTCTCTGATGTTGGTTTGAGTTATTTCAACATTATTTCAATAGAATTTCAAAACTTGGCATTAGAAGCACAGTTAAATTAACAAGACATTTAATATCATCTTCTCAAAATTCAAGTATTGGCAGGTGATTGCTTAATGGAATTCAGTACACTTGCAGGTGTATTCTATTTTAGATCTTTCCAAAATTGAAAGAGGATACATTCTCAATGGTTAGTCTGCCTTCTTTATAACCTGATGTATACTATGATACACTGTTACAAGAGCAACCTCAAATATCAGGGGTAAAAATTCACTGTGGCTGCAAGTACCACCCTAATGCAATTTTAATTCAACCAGTTAAACATACCCTGTGTAGGAGGCAAAGAAAGGTAACTGAAAAGGAAACTTGACCTTTTCTTGTTTTTCTACACACATGTAAACTAAGTTTGAGCCTGAATTTAAGTTCCATTCCATTTCGCCCATCTGGGCCTCTGATTACCTACAAGAAAAGATCCCTGTCCTCTTGAATGTGTATTTAAGAGAAACTTGTCATCTGACTCCAACGTTTATTATCAATGCAACTAGCTCGTTGTGGTGACAAAACAGCATGACCGWAAGCAACATGGAAGAGAAGAGAGTCACTTTAATGATGTTTCCAGAGTGATAAATCTATTGTGATAGGGAAGAGATAGCAACAGGACAGAGAAGCATGGAGACATGGCCCACTAAGGACGGGAGAGGTTGTTCATTCGAAACATCATACCCTGTTAAGTTAAAAAAAAATACAAAAACAACCAAATACTTCATACCAAAGCCTAATATAGCATGGGCAAATATTTCATATAGTTACATTAAAATAACTATTATTTAATAAAAACTTATATAAGAATTATCTTTTGTAAAAGATTGTTCAAAGTAATACAGTAATCTTTAAAACAGAAACCCCTTTTCCTAGAGCCCATCAAAATTCCTTACATTACTGCAATTTTTTTCAAAAGTTGTCTCCAGTAAACTAGGTTATGAGTCTACATTTCATGATTTCAGGGGGTTAGGGACTAGCATTTTTGTGTAATTGGGGTTTTGGGTTGTTTTTGTTTTCATGTTGTTTGGGGGTTTGGAGGGGCTTTTGTGAGAAAGAAAGGGAAGATGGGGTGAACAATATGAGTGGGTAGGGAAGAGGGAGGACCTGAGAGGAGTTAGGGAGAGCGAAAAGCATGATAAAAATATTGTATTGTGGTTGGAGAGATGGCTCTGGGCATAAGAGCACCAGCTGCTCTTCCAGAGGACCAAAGTTCAATTCCCAGCACTCACATGGCTGCTCACAAGCTTTGTAACTCCTGTGCCAGGGAGTGTGGCACCCTTACATAGATACACATGCAGTCAAAACAACAATGAACATAAAACAAAAATAAATATTTTTTTAATTTTCTGTTTCTTTGTTTACATTCCGAGTGCTTTCCCCTTTCCCAGTTCCCCCCTCACCATATGTCCCATAAGTCCCCTTCCCTCCGCCCATTCCCCAATCACCCCTCTCCCATTTCTCTGTTCTGGTACTCCTCTATGATACTGGATCAAGTCTTTTCAGAACCAAGGCCCTTTCCTCCATTCTTCTTGGGAATCATATAATTAGCTAATTGTGTCTTGAGTATTCAAAGCTTCTGGGCTAATTAATATCCACTTATCAGTGATTGCATTTTATGTGTATTCTTTTGTGATTGGGATAGCTCACTTAGGATGAAAGATCTGTATGACAGGAACTTCAAGTCTTTGAAGAAAGAAATCAAAGAAAACCTCAGAAGATGGAAAAATCTTCCATGCTCTTGGATNTTTATATTATGATTATATTATATTATATATTATATTCTAGTATTATATAGTATTATATTTTTCTGTTCATAGTGTTTTTATAAAGTAAAAAAATAAGATTAAATTAAACTTAGAACTGTCATTGCTTCCACTTTAAACAATTACTGTTTATATGTATCCTGCAAGTCCCATTGACAATACTAGAACACTGATTTAACCTTTTTTCTCAAATGATATAGTATTTTCTTGCTCACTGAGACTTCAATGACTACATCCTGAATTTAATTGAAACATCTTGTTTTGCTAATTCCTTGTATTTGTGAAAATCATAAAAAAGCTGTTGCAATTTGAATAATCAGGCACTTGATTTTATGTTACTCTGAGGAAGGCTAGGAAAGGTGCAATTGATTTTTATAGATGCCCCTGCAATGGGAAGGAATATCTTCATTGAAATGGAARTTGACTTCCATGTTATATCTGAATCTCTAAAGACTGGGTCATCATCCATCCATTCATTCAGAAATCTGGATTCTTTACAAAGCAAAATGAGATGTCATCCAATGAAAAGCCACCTCAGRAAACACTTATGAGCAAGTGTTCTCCATTGAGCTGTGACTTAGAAAAATGTAAAATTTAGATAAGATTTAAAAATTAAAAAGTACTTATCAGAATTCTTTGTACCAATTCTTACTCTCTTAAATATTATACTAATTCAAATAGAAACATTCATTGGAACTAAGACTAAACTTTTAATATATTCAATATGAAGTCCTCTGAACCACCAGACATTAAATTCATTCCAGAGATAAATTAGTTTATCTAACTATGTCAAAATGCCTATCAAGTTGTCATACATAAATTCAGAATTGTCAAGTTTGATAAGAAAAGCAACTTCTAAAAAGAAGATATGATGGAATTTATGGGGCAAAAATTAAGTGGGCCTTTTGGCAACAATCTCCTAGGAAGCTTTCTTGGTGGCATGCTGGATGCCCATCTTAATTGTCTTACTCAACACTAAGCTTAATAAGCCGTCTGTTCTTTGACTAATACCTTGAGTATAAGAGACTATGCTGCCCATAGATCAGGCTGACCTGGAACTCACAAAGTTTCATCTGCCTCTGCCTTCTGTGTGCTGAGATGTAAATTCCCAGATTCTTTATTGTTCACATTTGAATAAATGTGAGTGAGCTGATTCCACACCTAACATATAGAATGTAATAAAATGGAATGCAGCACAATACTTAGGGGCAGGTACTTCACTCATTGTCAGAAACCCACACATTTCAGGTATAACGTATTTAAAACCATTCATGCCCTTTATTATCTTCTCAAGATATACTAGATCTTAAATTTACTATTTACAACACACACAAGAGCAATATACATAGATGTGTATAAATACAATTCTCTCTTTCTAAAGTCTCAGTAAAGAAGGACTGTTCCACTGGCATTGAGATTTGATTTAATCATTTTCATTGGAGACTCAAGCACCAAAAGCATGTATAAAATTGAGACATGAATGGCTTCTACCATGTTCATGTTAAAGCTAATTAATAGAAGTGTTACTACGAACAAGCAGTAATAGTTATTGTAGTGGTTTGAATGAGAAAAAATAAGGGGTTGTGGCCTTATTAGAGGAGGTGTGTCACTGGGGAGGGATTTGAAGTCCAGAGGCTTCACACCATTCCCTGTCTCTTCCTCTCTTTGCCTCATGTTTATGGATCGAGTACTGAGCTATTGCTCCAGTGTCATACCTGCCAGCCTGATACAATATTCCCCTCCACAATGGCCGCAGACTCTAAGCTTCTGAAAAAGTAAGCACCTGAAACTTTTCCTTCTATAAATTGCCTTGCTCAACAATAGGCAAGTAAGTAATACAAATATCCAGACTCATAGGTGTGTATATACATATGTGTATGTGTGTGTGTGTGTGTGTGTGTGT
>BDUI01000226.1:225726-239415 GCA_002335545.1 Apodemus speciosus
TAACCTCAAATGAGAAAATGCCTCATAAAGTTTGACTGTAGAGCATTTTTCTAATTAATCATTTTATTTGTTTACATTTCAAATGATACTCCCCTTCCTGAGTAACTCTCAATATTCCCCATATTCCATTCAGCCTCCCCCCCCCCTCCTTTTTTCCTTCTCCACCCACTTACCCACTCCTGCCTCTCTGCTCTAGCATCCAGCTACACTGGGGCATCAAGCATCAGGACCAAGAACCTCCACTCCCATTCATGTCAGATAAGGGTGTCCTCTGCTACATATGTAACTGGAGCCATAGGTCCAGATGTACTCTTTGGTTGGTGGTTTAGTCCCTGGGAGCTCTGGGTGGTCTGATTAGTTGACATTGCTCTTCCTATGGAGTTGCAGTCCCCTTCGGCTCCTTCAGTCCTTCTAGTCCTTCCGTTGGGGTCCCCAGGCTGCTTCAATCCTACATAGGAGGTGGAACAAAATAATCACAGGAGGTAGAAGGAGGGAGGACACTGGGAGGAAGAGAGTAGGGGAAGGGGAAAAGGGGGCAGAATCAGGTATTGAAAGGGACAGGAGAGAAGTACAGAAGGTCAGGAGATTGAATAGAAATATGTAGCAGTGGAAGATGAGGAACWTGGGGTAGCCACTAGAAAGTCCCAGATGCCAGAGAAGTAAGAAGCTCCCAATAGGGATGGCAATAGGTGAAATACCCAACAAAGGGGAAATAGAACCTGTAGAGACCACCTCCAGGAGGTAGGCATGGCCCCCAGGTGAGGGATGGGACAACCCACTCATCTCAAATTTTTAATGGAACAGAGACTGAAGGAATGGCCATCCAGAGACTGTCCCACCTAGGAATCCACCCAATCTGCAGACACCAAACCCCGACAATATTGCTGATGCCAAGAAGCACTTGCTGACAGGAACATGGTATGACTGTTCCCTGAGAGGTTCTACGAGCACCTGACCAATGCAGATGCAGATACTCAAGCCAATCATTGGACATTTTTTTTAATTAGTGATTGATGGGGAAGGTCCCAGTCCTTTGTAAGTGGTCCTGATTTCTATAAGAGAGCAGGCTGAGCAAGTCATGGAAGCAAGCCAGGAAGCAGCCCTCCACAGCCTCTGCAACATCTCCTGCATCCAGGTTTTCTCTGTTTGAGTTCTTGTCCTGACTTCCTTCAGTGATGGAATAGGATGTGAAGAGATAAGTGGGGGATGAGGGAGACACAGATTTTTTTTTCCTCCCACCTTACTTTTGTTCTTGGTGTTTATTACAGCGGTCATAAACTTAACAAGGACACCGTTAGAAAACATAAAGTGAACACCACAGCTGTATTTCTTTCATTCTTGAAAACCAGGGGTGGCTTTATGAACCCTCAACACAAAACCTGATGCCAACTGAGAAAAGAAACCTGAGTTTCTTAACCAGCTTTGTACTATTCTGCAGTGGGATCAAGATAGAGAATCTGATCCAGCAATTCTATGCTTTCTCTGCCCACCAAAGCCACTGAGATGGCCAGATTCCCCTCTCTGCCATATACTATATTTTGTGGCAGTCTTATAATCTAAGATTTGATGGATTCAGCAAAGAGTGGCAAAATTTATCTTCTGAAGTGATTCAAAGAAACTAGAAATAAAATAATGTACATTTACATAAAAGAGAATTTGGCAGCTTCAAGACATATAATGCTTACCAAGAACTTCATTAAAGATAAAATTTAAAAATTTTGGATGATAATTTAACTCAGTAGTGCAGCACTTTCCTAGTGTATATAAAATCCTGGGTTGGACTTGCAGCACCAAACAAAAATGCTAAGAGTTTGCCCTTATCACCTACTTTACAATTTAAACAAAATTCTCCAGGACTCTAAATCTGAAAAGAATACACTATTTAAATTTTACTACCTTGGCAACATTGTTGTATTTCTGTAGATTTTTAATTTGAAAACAGATACATTTTTAAACTTGTATAACCTATAATTCTTTTTACTTTTACTTAAAATGTTAGTCATTCTCTAAGTACTTTGTTTAGACTTTACTACATGAATATTTCACTCTGGTAAGCTGGTTGTCACATTCTATGGTAAATAAATCAATACTGATCAGTTATTCTAATTACATGTTTCAAAGCCTATGAATGTAGGTTTCAGTTGTTATAAGTAGTTTATTCTGGAATTATTAATTTTTATAATTGCTATAAAACTTAAAATATCTGCCTAATGATATTAGAAGGATTAGCAAACTAACCTGAAATTAGAAAGTAATAAAATATTTGAAGTTAAATATTACATTACAACATTTTAAAGGTCTTGATATAACAAGCAGAACACCATAAGAAGAAAAAATTCTTCTTCTTCTTCCCTTTAGAAAAAGAACAAACACAGAGGGTGTTATTTGATATAAACAAATGGGCTAAGAGCAATTAGTAAGAAGTATGGCTCACAAGATCTGCCTTCCTCATCCACTTTTCTGTTATCCACCTGTGTAATGTCAACCTTGTAGCTATAAAGGAACAAAAGATGATTATATCTGTAAGACTTTGGGAAATGGCAGGGACCTTTCATTGTAAAGGGAAAGAGGAAAGTCTCATAATTCAGGGACAGGAAGCTATGATTTACATAATGAATATGGCAAAGAGAGCTATAAAGAAACAAGAGTTCCATGGCAGAAAAATCACATTGGCTTTGCTCCAAGACACCAGGCACATCCCTGGAAAATCTGATGTGCCAGAATAGAACAGTATGTACTGTTCCCAGAGCCAGAATCAATGCAGCATTTGGCTTTCTACTTGAGCTTGGAACATGGGACTATTTTTCTCGCATCCTACCAGGGTTCCATTTATGTTTAGCACCTGAATGCAACCCAGGGGCTTGAGAACAAAATTTTATATATGGATGGGAATTGCTTGACAGGATCATTATTTTACAACTTAAATATATTCATTTCTGTAATTTCTATGTTCTACCACTTAGCAATCACGGGCATCAAAGTGTGATATACAGTTGAGCTGCTACTCAATTGTAGTAGCTCCATTCTAAAAATAGTTTCTACAAACTCCATCATTATACAAAGAATAAATTGTTCATCAGGGTAAAATACAAGGATGAAATTAGATGGTCAAGCCAAAGCTAAGCCATGCTGTATAACCAAGTTTAGAAACCATGCTCTGTATATAGCATGCTCATTCTCTGATTTGCTGATTGTGTAGCATTCATTATATAATAKAGTCAAATAACTATCAGAAGCCTCATCTTTCTAAGTTATTTCATTTAAAATACTAAGAKAAATATGAAAAAAGTATGACAGATATGAACTAGTTTCTCACACCAGACTTTGCATAAATTGGGAAATATTCAATAATAATCAATATGATGGGAGAGAGGCTGTGATCACAGGAGGTCCATACCACTCSTTTCTGTTTGCCAGTCATTCCTAGAACTCTGAAAAACAGAGTGGTGAAACATAGGTTTCTCCYTGCCTTGAGAAAAAAAAGAGGAAATGGAGCAATTGAAATAGCAAGGACAAGTGGGCACACATGAGCTACTGTAATAAGAAACCTCAAATGTTTCCAGAGCTGGAGACTCAGGGAAATACCAGAGAAGAAATGGAGGGTGTTACCAGTAGCACAGTTTTCGATGCTTAGAAACTGGGAGAAATGCAAGTATGAATTTCTTTCAYTTTCTTTTTTTGATATTTCAAAGCAGGGTTTTACTGTATTGCTGGCTGTCTTGGAACTCACTCTAGACCAGGCTGGACTTCAGTTCACCGAGATTAGGCTGCCTCTGCTGGGAATAAAGGTGTGTGCCACCACTGCCCACTGCTTCTTTCATTTCCTTTAATGCCATAATTCCCAGAATGGAGTTCTAGATTTGCAGAATAGAAAAATATTATAAGCTAAATTGTGTTCTCTCAAAATCCATGTGTTAAAACCCCTTACTACCTCAAACTGTGACTACTTTTGGATCAAGTTCTTAAGAGAGACCAGTAAATTAAAATGAAAGTATTAGTGTTTTACTCAGTTCACTCTAACATAATTAAAAGAAAACAAACAAACAAACAAACAAAAAACTGAAAGACATTAAGGGTGGCCCAATTAAAGAATGGCCCATGTTGTCAGAACTTGTCAAAGGCAGTCCTCTGCATTTTAAGTAATTTACTTTCTCTGTACCTAAGATTTTTTCCTTTTAAAACTGAATATTATGTTTATTTTATGTCCATTTAAAATGAATAAATATCTAGCTTGTTCAATTGTTGTAAATCTTAAGTGAAGTAAAGTATTAACATATCCTTTATGGACAGTTATAAACAATCATATTAGCTATATCGTTTATGTATTTTAAGATGTTTGAAGATGTTTCTGTCTGCCAGTAAGCGCTCCTGTTTTATAAACAGTGGTGTTGTGGAAAAAGCTTGGGTTAACAGAGGCAATTTGATCTGTGAAGTTGTGACACAGGCAGCATGCTCCATGTCTCCCCTCTATACTTGCTCATTGAGGTTGGAATGGAAAGTGTTTTCTTATTTGAAAATTGCCCACTCTCAGCCAGCCATTGAACTAAGCACAGGGTCCCCAATGGGGGAGCTAGAGAAAGGACCCAAGGAGCTGAAGGGGTTTGGAGCGCCACAGGAGGAACAACAATATGAGTCACCCAGTACTCCCAGAGCTCCCAGGGACAAAACCATCANTAGATGGTCAAGCCAAAGCTAAGCCATGCTGTATAACCAAGTTTAGAAACCATGCTCTGTATATAGCATGCTCATTCTCTGATTTGCTGATTGTGTAGCATTCATTATATAATAKAGTCAAATAACTATCAGAAGCCTCATCTTTCTAAGTTATTTCATTTAAAATACTAAGAKAAATATGAAAAAAGTATGACAGATATGAACTAGTTTCTCACACCAGACTTTGCATAAATTGGGAAATATTCAATAATAATCAATATGATGGGAGAGAGGCTGTGATCACAGGAGGTCCATACCACTCSTTTCTGTTTGCCAGTCATTCCTAGAACTCTGAAAAACAGAGTGGTGAAACATAGGTTTCTCCYTGCCTTGAGAAAAAAAAGAGGAAATGGAGCAATTGAAATAGCAAGGACAAGTGGGCACACATGAGCTACTGTAATAAGAAACCTCAAATGTTTCCAGAGCTGGAGACTCAGGGAAATACCAGAGAAGAAATGGAGGGTGTTACCAGTAGCACAGTTTTCGATGCTTAGAAACTGGGAGAAATGCAAGTATGAATTTCTTTCAYTTTCTTTTTTTGATATTTCAAAGCAGGGTTTTACTGTATTGCTGGCTGTCTTGGAACTCACTCTAGACCAGGCTGGACTTCAGTTCACCGAGATTAGGCTGCCTCTGCTGGGAATAAAGGTGTGTGCCACCACTGCCCACTGCTTCTTTCATTTCCTTTAATGCCATAATTCCCAGAATGGAGTTCTAGATTTGCAGAATAGAAAAATATTATAAGCTAAATTGTGTTCTCTCAAAATCCATGTGTTAAAACCCCTTACTACCTCAAACTGTGACTACTTTTGGATCAAGTTCTTAAGAGAGACCAGTAAATTAAAATGAAAGTATTAGTGTTTTACTCAGTTCACTCTAACATAATTAAAAGAAAACAAACAAACAAACAAACAAAAAACTGAAAGACATTAAGGGTGGCCCAATTAAAGAATGGCCCATGTTGTCAGAACTTGTCAAAGGCAGTCCTCTGCATTTTAAGTAATTTACTTTCTCTGTACCTAAGATTTTTTCCTTTTAAAACTGAATATTATGTTTATTTTATGTCCATTTAAAATGAATAAATATCTAGCTTGTTCAATTGTTGTAAATCTTAAGTGAAGTAAAGTATTAACATATCCTTTATGGACAGTTATAAACAATCATATTAGCTATATCGTTTATGTATTTTAAGATGTTTGAAGATGTTTCTGTCTGCCAGTAAGCGCTCCTGTTTTATAAACAGTGGTGTTGTGGAAAAAGCTTGGGTTAACAGAGGCAATTTGATCTGTGAAGTTGTGACACAGGCAGCATGCTCCATGTCTCCCCTCTATACTTGCTCATTGAGGTTGGAATGGAAAGTGTTTTCTTATTTGAAAATTGCCCACTCTCAGCCAGCCATTGAACTAAGCACAGGGTCCCCAATGGGGGAGCTAGAGAAAGGACCCAAGGAGCTGAAGGGGTTTGGAGCGCCACAGGAGGAACAACAATATGAGTCACCCAGTACTCCCAGAGCTCCCAGGGACAAAACCATCAGCCAAAGAGTACACATGGAGTTACCCATGGCTCCAGACACATAGGCAGCAGAGGATGGTCTTGTTGGACATCAAAGAGAGGAGAGGCCCTTGGTCCTGGAAAGACTTGATGCCCTAGTGTAGAGGAATAACAGGACAGGGAAGCAGGTGAGGGTTGACTGGGGAAGGGGAGATGGGTTATGGGATTTTCGGGAGAGCGGGGAACCAGGAAAGGGGACAACATTACCATCCTAGAAGCATTGGAGCAAACAGTAAGCACTAAGTAGAGAGATGAGTTGAGATGAGAGTGCTCCCATCTACAACTGCAAAGAGGAAGCTGAGAGAGAAAGCTCAAAATGGCAGGCCTTCATGTTCTCTAAGCCTATCTCCAGTGGCATGCTTCCTCTATCATGGTCACAAATCCTGAACCTATCCAAATAGGGCCAACAATGATAGACCAATTATTGAAATGCCAGGAAATATGGAGATAATTCCTTCAAACTATCATAATAATATCTGCAGGTTACAATTTATTAGAGAAGGTTGGTCCAGAGAAACTTAGATGCAAATAAAGCTAAACACAGAAGAAGGCATTGTTTTAGTGTGGTAAAATTTTGACATTTTGAAACATGGTTGAGGCATACAATATTTTTAAATTTTGATTTATGCATTCGTATGTGAGAGTACTTATGGTGGTATTTATGTATTTGTGAATGTGTTCCCGGTGCTTGTGTAACCCAGAGGTTGATGGCAGATGTCACCCTTAGTCATTCTCCACCTAATTGTCTGATAGCCTCTAACTGAACCTACTCACTTTTCCAGCTAGTTTCTCTGGCAAGCCCATGGAATATACTTACTCCCTCTCCCCTCCTCTTTGCCCAGGGCTAGGATTACACACATCTCCCACTGTGCTCTTCCAGACAAGCCAGGGATAGAAACGCAGATGCTTGCCGTGTAGTGACACACTTCACCAAGCCATTCCCCTAATCTGCCATATGATTGTTAATAAATACTTTCTGCCATTATTTCTCAGTTCCAGAGATTATTCTAAGTACATTTTATATTTCTTCATCTAATTCTCATCATAAGTTTATTAAATATATATGATTCATATGTCAGAAAACTGAGTTACAAAGAGATTCAATAACATACTCAAGCTTAAACAGCTAGACAATGGAGTTGGGATTTAAATGTTGGTGCTCTTAAACCAGAGTGCATGTTTTTATCTACTCCATATGCAACTTCACAAAACTTTATTGGGCAAATACATGCATTTTATTTATCCTGAAACACATTTAGTACAAAGAGTGTATTTGCAGAATAACACTGTCCTGTTCTTTAGTAGGTAAATTGATGTAAATACAAGTGAAACATATTGCATGATGAAAAGCAAATTCTCTGCTCTTGAGCTCAAATCCCAAATGTACACATTAACAATTTCTATAGGCTGAATTACGAGGGCCATTTGCAATGTGCTATGAACATGGTTGCTGAGGTATGAAAGTCAAACTATGCATAGATTATAAATATTCAGATTCTTAGGGCACACAGGGTACATTTGGAATACTAGAAACCATTCTTAAAGGGTAATACTGGGATCATCTTGGACTGTTTTCTGGTCTTGAATACTAAAGACAAAACTATTACTTCGTTTTTAGATTTTTTCTTTTTTTGAATTGGATATTTTATTTATTTACATTTGAAATGCTATCCCCTTTCTCAGCTTCCCCTCCAGAAACCCCTTATCCCATCCTTCCTCTCTCTGCTTCTCTGAGGGTGCTCCACCACCCACTTTCTCCCACCTCCCCACCATAGCATTCCCCTACGCCGGAGCATTGGGGCCTTCACAGATCCAAGGGCCTCTCATCTCACTGATGTCTGACAAGACCATCAGTGCTACATATGCTGCTGGTGACATGGGTCCCTCCATGTGTATTCTTTGGTTGGTGGCTTAGTCCCTGGGAGCTCCGAGGTACTGGTTGGTTGATAATGTTCCTCCTATGGGCTCTAAACCCTTTCAGCTCCTTGGGTCCTGCTCTAGCTCCTCCACTGGGGACCCTGTGCTCAGGCCAATGGTTGACTGTGAGCATCCACCTCTGTATTTGTCAGGCTCTGGCAGAGCCTCTCAGGAGACATATATATCAGGCTCCTGTCAACAAGCACTTCTTGGCATCTACAATAAGTGTCTGGGTTTGGTGTCTATATATGAGATGGATCCCCTTGCTCTACAGAACACCAATGGCTTATGCTCTAATATTAACAATTGACAAATGGGATCTCATAAAATTTCAAAGTTTCTGTAAGGCAAAGAACACTGTCAATAGGACAAAATGGCAATGAACCAATTTTGAAAAGATCTTTACCAATCCTACATTCAATAGAGGGCTAATATCCAATATATACAAAGAACTCAAGAAGTTAGATTCCAGAGATCCAAATAACCATATTAAAAAATAGAGTACAGAGTTAAACAAAGAATTCTCAGCTGAGGAATACTGAATGGCTGAGAAGCACTTAAAGAAATAGTCAACATCCTTAGTCATCAGAAAAATGCAAATCAAAACAACCACCTCACACCAGTCAGAATAGCTAAGATCAAAATCTCAGGTAACAGCAAGTGCTGGTGAGGATGCAGAGAAAGAGGAACACTCCTCCCTTGTTGTTGGTATTGCAAGCTGGTACAACCACTCTGGAAATCAGCCTGGCAGTTCCTCAGAAAACTGAACATAGTACCTGAGGACCCAGCAATACCACTCCTCAGCACTCAGAAGATGTTCCACTATGTTCATAGCAGCCTTATTTATAATAGCCAGAAGCTAGAAAGAACCCAGATGTCCTTCAACAGAGTAATGGATACAGAAAATGTGGTACATTTACATAATAGAATACTCCTCAGCTATCAAAAACAATGAATTTGTGAAATTCTTAGGCAAATGGATCAAACTTTAAAATATCCTGAGTTAGGTAACTCAGTCACAAAAGAACACACATTGTATGCAATCATTGATAAGTGGATATTAGCTCAAAATCTCGGAATACCCAAGACACAACAACTTCATACACCACATGAAGCTCAAGAAGAAGGAAGACCAAAGTGTGGGTGCTTCAGTCCTTCTTAGAAGAAGAAACAAAACACTCATAGGAGGAAATACAGAGACAAAGTGTGGAGCAGAGACAGTAGATTTTTTTTAATTTTATGTGTATGGGTGTTTTGCCTGCAGGTTTATATGTGGACCATGTGAGTGACTGGAGCCTGGGGAGGACAGAAGACGAGCTCAGATCACCCCTCAAGCTGAAGAAGCAGATGGCTGTGACCCACCATATGGATATGGTGAACCTGGGTCCTCTAAAGGAGAAGCAAATGCTGTTAACCAATGAGACATCTCTCTATCCCTGAGTATTCTGCTTTTTTATGAAATTAAAATAGGATATTCGAATAGTATATGTTGCAGGAAATTGAGGAGATGTGACTATGAACAGTAATACCTTCACCATGCTTCCAAGTGTGGCCAGTAAGGAATGCAGTCAGTCTATGGTAATAGCTGTAAAGAATAGCAAATAAAGAATATTCAAATACTATCACTCATTAAATGAGAGAGGAAAGTAAAGATAAGGTTAAAATTTCACAATTCCTTGATTCCATCAAGTACTATCAGGAGTAAATGTCAAAATATGATCCTGATTTAAAGAAATAGAATAATTTGCATTTATGAATTCCTGTTACAGGTAGGTGAAATGGCTCAGCAGGTGAAGGTGCCTGAAACAGTCTTGAAGACTTTGGCACCTAGAACCCACGTTGTTTAGGAGTGCATACTATGTATACCTCATGTATACCATGGCAATAACTCTCTACCCACAAATGAATAATAAAATTTAAAATTTTATACTATCACATTATAGTTTGTTTTTCATCCACATAATACATTTCACCTGTGTCTAGTTTAGAAAAACAGGCAGTGCACTTAAAGCTGTAATGATTTAAAATACTAGAGACCAAATAGAAGTACCTTTGAATTACAGATATACAAATTCAACATTATTCGATTTTAAGTGAGTCAAGTCCATAAGGAGATTGTCCCTCCAGGCAAACCACTTGCTGTTGACACAAATTGCTATTTGACAAGGGATTAAAAGGAAAAATGGAGCAGAAGGAACATTAACATGTAAACAGTGTCCGAGCCTTGTTGCTTGTGCCTTTTGCTAGGTGTTTTACAAATGTAAAGTTAATGCTGGCGGTTTTCAGAGTTTTTGTTTTGGTTTGTTTTAGGAGCTACTATATTTTAACTATTTCCAGAAGTGTGCTKCTCCAATACCAAACTCTCTAGATTTAGATTTGTAAAGATCATCAGCTGATTTGGGAATTGTTTGTACACTTAGAAATGGTGTTCAAAAACCCACATAAAATCTGTAAATGTTTATTTGCTTTTAGAACTTCCAGGACCACAAGACTTTTGCAATTGTTGAAGATCGTTTGCATGGTCCCTGGGAGATTGTTCAGTGGTGCATGGCTTTAGCATTATTCTGCCATGCTTTGTCAGGTTGGTACGCAGCTACAGGCACTGCCATGCACTTTGGTGTTAGCACAAGAACTCACTTTTCCAGTGAGTTCTGCTGGGGGCAGTCCAAAGAGAAATAAATCTGGGCTTGAAAAAGCTAATACATCACTCTGAATGCCATTGTTTTACAAAGTTGCCCATTCTAAAAGACAAATGTCAGGAAAAGTATTTATATGCATTGTATGCTGGGTTTGGGGGTATGGAGGACAGTATTGCTGCTTTTAAAAAGGAGCAAGCCTCTTTCCTGAATGTACTATGTAGCCAAAGATAAACCGCAATTTCTGATCTTTCTGTTTCTATTTCCCGAGTGCTAGGATTACAGGCGTGCCTTAACATTCCATCGTATGCAGTCCTGTAGGTCAAACCCAGAGGGCTTCACGTGCATGCTAGGCCCTCTACCAAATGAGTATCCCCAGCTCACACAGTAGGTTTTAATTACAGTTAGTAGCAAAGATAAGAAAAGTAAATTGAAATTTTTTTAACTTCCTATGGGCAGTGAGTGGGGGAATAACAGAATCTGATAAAACCCTTCAAGTGTCCCTTTGATAGTGCAGAAGAATGATGGTAGTTAGGCCATTTCAGTGCCTGGTTTAGCCAAATCATAATCAAATAGCACAAAAGCCAACATGTCAATAATTAAACAACCGCAAAGTTTCTATGTGAAACTATATTCACTCCTTTACTTATTCTGTTTCTTCTCCTAAACGTGTTTGTGCTTCCAGACAAAGGCACATATATTCTACATTTCTAAAATTTAGATTAACACTGTATGAAATGTATGTGACAATTCAGCCCAGAGTTGATATGTGACTAGAATATACTTTGAAATTTGAAAACAGAAACATGGGAAATAATGAATAAATAAATAAATAAATAAACAAATAAATAAATAAATAAATATTTTTGTTCAAATAATGTATTTTCAAGATTAGCATTTCTGTCCTCCTGACATACTTACATAGCAAAATCATACATGTGAGTATGTGAGCAGAAGCACATACTTGGACATACTTTATGCTTCCCTTTGTCATACAAAACACCACTGCACTCCCACTGGTATGCAAAGATGAGAATCTACATGTCTACAACATCTGTCTGTTCTGTTTACATTAAGAACAGGAAGAATCTAGTAATCAGATTTGGAAAACCAAGACCTACTCTGGAAACAACAGGCAGGTCCTCCTGTGAGTGCAGCTCAGTGCCCTTGGTACAACTCTTTCCCATTTGGGTCCCAACAGTTTAGGAAGATGAATAGACTTGTGTGCACGCAGGTGTAAATTCACAATCAGAGAGACATGGGGTCGGGATTTTAGCCTTCTTGCTGTTCTTCCTTTCTCCCACTACCTCTACTCCATTGCCTTGAACACCAGAGTGGTCTTTCAAATTTATATTTTGTATATCTTCAAGAGTTTTCACATATGCCCCCGGAGTGCAAACTGTAACCACCTAGGTAGGCTAACATATTGGTCACTGAAGGGAATGCCATATTTACTTTGGCTTCAAGTTTCTATCCCTCCACACCAGAAACTCACAAAGTGTAGATTAGAGTAGGCTCTACACAGTCTGATTACAACTTGCCGTTTTAATCTGTGTCATTCCTTCTGCTTGAAATGTCATTTCTCCCTTTTTCAGAGTCACACTTAGCTCTCTTTTAAAACCAATTTTCGATGTGACCCCTCGCAGGACAATATTGTTGACAATCCCAATTTAAATCATATAGCCCTTCATTCTATCATGAATTCAAAAATATTTTAACACCTACCCAGTGTCAACTTTATTTTATACTCTGCAAACTCAACCTTGCACATATTAACTAAAAGTCCCACCTAGAGGCTACTTACGCCTCAGGGAAAGTGAGGGAGAATGAATAAAACAAGGAAGTCAGGGCAGAAGACAGAGAATGGAAGAAAACACAAACCTGTTCAGTGTTCAGGATTCCTTGAGTAAGAGGGATGACAATGCATGGGAATCTTGAAAGTCCTGAAAAAGTAGGAACTGACAGGAACTGGTCAGTTTTCAAAGGAAGTGTTCTACAAAATGAGGGAAAACAAGCCCAAAGGCTGGAAGGCAACTTACTTAGGTCTCATTTGCATGGTATGGGTTTCCCATTTTATAGAACTTATGTGAACTCTAGCATCTACTAGGAATTAAGTACACTAAAAATGTGTCTGTTGAAATGCCTTACTTTGTTTTAGATTATGCTAAAGGTAGGAGAAAACCCCAATAGATCAGGTAATAAAATCCAAAATGTCTTAGAGAAGAGATAATAGGGTCACCTATTATCTCTTTTGCATAGTTTCTAGATGTCTGACCCATTGATTTCCTGCTACGGTGCATTTGTTTTAATAAACCATTGGCTTCCTTGAAAGAAGAAAATAGTGGCATTTTATTGTAAGTTACTGGCATTTTACAAAACAACAACAAAAAATTGCCAAACATAGTGGTATAGTACCACCCACCTGTAATCTCAGCACTTAAGAGGCATTGTGAGGCTTCTGGAATTAAACAGCAGCCTTGGGTACACAGCAAGTTCAAGTAAACATAGGCTACATGATTATCTATCTATCTATCTATCTATCTATCTATCTATCTATCATCTATCTATCCATCCATCCATCCATCCATCCATCCATTAACCTATTCATCTGTCTTCTCTATCTATGTTTGTGTGTCACCCATACACAACTATAAATACACGTGCACACATAATTCTTAGTTTTCTGAATAAATCTAATGAGAACTTTTACAAATACTGAACCCCAAAGAAGTCCAAATATCTTGTATATTGAAACACAAAATTCTACCTAAGTGAATTTTTTTATTGAATATCATCTTCATTTGCATTGCCATGGTAAAACCTTTCCCAATTTCCCACCTCCCCAAAGACCCCCCAACCCCTCCTCTCTCCC
>BDUI01000226.1:244998-257696 GCA_002335545.1 Apodemus speciosus
ACTGTTTAGATGATCTATTTGATCCTGATTTAATTTTGGTATTTGGTATCTGTCTAGGAAATTGTCCATTTCATCCAGATTCTCCAGTTGTGTTGAGTATAGGCTTTTGTAGTAGGATCTGATGATTTTTTTGAGTTTCCTCAGTTTCTGTTGTTATATACCCCTTTTCATTTCTAATTTTGTTAATTTGGATACTGTCTGTGTGCCCTTTGGTTAGTCTGGCTAAGGTTTTATCTATCTCATTGCTTTTCTCAAAGAACCAGCTCCTGGTTTTGTTGATTCTTTGTATGGTTAGTAGAGAACATTTTTAAGAAAGACAACATATTTTGGTTTTTATTTCTTGATACTTTAGTATATTTATGTAATCAATTTTAAGTCTCACTCCCAACTCCCTGCTTCTCCAGCTGAAACTTTCTACCAAACAAATGCCTTTTTCCATTCTTGTCTTCTTTTTATGTGTGACCCACTGGATAAATTGGAATTTTGAGTTTTCTTGCCCCAAGTAAGGGTAGGATGTCATTTACTGGAACAAGGGAATGTATCAGTGGTTGAAACTCTATGGAAGTTAAATCTGCTTACAAACAAGTAATAGCCAATAATCTGTCTGCAAAGAACAGGCCTCATAGGTTAACTTTAATTTTGTAAGTCATTCTTTTTTAAAAAATAGATATTTTCTTTAGTTACATCTTTAATGTTATCCTTTTTCCTGGTTTACCCTCTGAAAACCACCTATCCCACCCCCCCTTCCCCTGCTCACCAACCCTCCCACTCTGCTTTCCTTCCCTGGCACTCCCTTACACTGGGGCATGGAGCCTTCACAGGACCAAGGGCCTCCTCTCTCATTGATGTCTGACCAGGCCATCCTCTGCTACATATGCAGCTGGAGCCATGGGTTCCTCCATGTGTATATTCTTTGGTTAGTGATTTAATCCCTGGGAGCTCTGGGGGTACTGGTTGGTTCATATTGTTCCTCCTATGGGGCTGAGGAACAACACTATGAACCAACCAGTAAGTCATTTTTCAAGCTTTAAGATCTATTGAAATATATAGTTTCTGTGATATTCAAACAAGCAAATGCATGTTTATTTACTTAGCAAATCTTTGTTTTCCTTCTGCCATGTTTAAAGATTAAAAAGAAAAGCCAATATTCAAAATCTGTCTGCAAATGTTTCCTTCTGCCATGTTTAATGATTAAAAAGAAAAGCCAATGATAGATAGATAGATAGATAGATAGATAGATAGATAGATAGATAGATAGATAGATAGATGATAGATAGATGATAACTAGAGGGGAGAGAAAAGAGAGAGCACTATGTAGTGGCATAAATGACTAGGTATATATAATATTTTTGACTTTTAGACTCTGAGCATGTTGTAAATAAAATACACCTGCATGAAAAAGAAATAGGAATGACTCATACCCAAAGAGCTTGGAAACATTCATGGAACTCACTAATGACTGAGTTAAATCTTATGACAGTCAGGTGATAATGAATTCTTCACATTTGATAAAATCAACAGAAACCATCCTAATAAAAATGACTCTTTAGTCACCTTCTCATCACCTGCCTGGAGGGACTGATGTGTCTTGGTGTCTCACTCCAAAGCACTCCAGGGTATCTCAAACTATGTACCACTGACTGAGTGAGGGTTGGAGGTGGGGGTAGTTGTCTTTCTTACATTTGGGGGTTCTCCCAACCCCCGAATGATCGCCTACTAGACTGATCAGAAGGAAAAAGACCAAGCTCAGTAACAGGCACCTACTCATAAATGTTTGTGTTTGTCTCTCTGTCTTTGCCTTTATGTTTCACTGGCAAGCACGGTGTAGGCTGGAAAGCCTCTGGTCTGGTGTGGTCAATTCCAGCAGGCAGCAGGAGCCAACTGAGTCTTGCTATAACCTGGTTTCTGTGCCTGTGGTAGGGGTGAACTGTGTGTTGATTGTCCTCTGTGTTCTTGGACTTGGACAGCAACACACAGTATCAGTGGGAGCTGACCAAGTCTCTATGTGCCTGTGGCAGGGGCAAACTCTCCGTGTGTTGATTGGCTTTCTCTGTGTTTGTTAGTGTTGGTTATCTTGATCTGTGTTCTTGGACTGACTTTTTTTTTGGACTGACTGTCCCATTTTTGGACATGGGGCAGACTGAATCTACTCTGTTAAACATCCTAGTTTGCCACTGAAAGGAAGTTAGGAACAGATAAGAAAACATGTCAGTAGTAGTAAAGAAGGACAAGTTAGTCACTCTCTGCATCTCCGAATGGCTTACCTTAGGAGTAGGGTAGCTGCCTCTAGAGACCTTCAACTTGCAGGTGATCAAAGCAGAAGAATAAAGAGTCTTTAGGCCAGGATCCCTTGGGCACTCAGACCAAGTGCCTTATATAGTTACCTGGAAGAATCTTGTGGGGGACCACTAGATTTCCTCCCTCTCCTGGTAGATAAAAGCCTTTCTTTCCCCAACACCCACCTCACAGGTTCTGGCCATCAGGAAAAGGAAACATGGAGGAGGGATCTGGACCTGAGAAGAAGTCAACTGTCCAAGACCCTTCAACAGCAGACATGTTAGTCCAAGACTCTCCTCCTCCATATCCCCCTGCCTTTGCCTCCATAGGCCCACCAGCACCAGAACCAGCTCTGGGATCCTCATCCCATAAGGACTGGGACCATTGTACCTCCCTTTATTGGTGGGAGTAGGAGGAGACCCCCAGCTTCCCAGATCCTCCAAGGGGACCCAGAGTATGAGGGCCACCTCCCATGTTATCATGGTGGCTCCCCTGCAGAAGGCATATGGGCCTCTAGATGACACAGGGAATTGGGCTATGCAATATTGGCCCTTCTCTTCAGCCAACTTGTACAACTGGAAGGCCCAACAACCCCCTCTGATTAATCTCTTTGAGACTGTTTTATTTACTCATCAGCCCACCTGGGATGGTATCCAACAGCTCATGGGAGTGGTTCTTCATGACCGAAGAGTGAGATGATAATGCAGGAAGCCAAAAAAATGTACCTTCAGACACAGGGGCACCACCTATTGACCAGGCTGTCATTAACAGCGAGTTTCCACTGCCTAGACATGAGTGGGAATTTAATACAACTGAAAGTAAGGGGCACCTGAAGGTCTACCACCAGTTTCTGTTGGCAGGTTTTAAGGGGGCGGCACAATGACACACCAATTTGACCAAGGTACATGAGGTTAAGCAGGGACTATATGAGTTGTCCACAGCCTTTCTAGAGTGGCTTGTGGAAGAATTCTGCCAATATACACCCTATGACTCCAGTATCGAGGAGCACAAAGCTACTGTGACTATAGTTTCTATAGACCAGGCTAGTAGAGATATTAGGAAAAAGCTTCAGATCCTAGAGGAACTACAGGATAAAGAGTTGAGGAATGTTGTGTAGGTTGCTAAGAAAGTTTACCATAACAAGAAGACAGAGGAGAAGGAGAAGCAGAGAACAAGAAAGGAAGATGATGAAAGGGCAATGCAAAAAGAAAGGCAACCCCTAATTGTTCTCCTGCTACTGTTGATCTTTGGACCCTGCATATTAAACAAGCTTATAGTTTTCATAAAAGAGAGAATAGGAGCAGTGCAGCTGATGGTCCTGAATATGAGACCCTGAGGGCGGGACCTGAAGAATATGAGTTAGTTACTCAAGACCCCTAAGAATAGTGCCAGGATTTTTAGCTTGTAGAAGAAAAAGGGTAAATGAGGAACCCTAAGGGGTTTTCCAGCCCTATACCTCCTTAAAGCTTCCCCCTCCCGCCTGGAGTCAAGACTATGCCAAGTTCCATTCTCCACCCACAAGAACATTCTTGAGTAAAAAGAATTCTCAAAATGTACTAATGTACCTGACCCTCTGGAAAGTCCCAGGTAGAGTTCAAATGCATGTTGTGCTTAATAGCCAATAGATTTAGGGGTCAATATGCTTAGCCAATAAGTTTGAACTGTAACCTTGCTGATGTAACCTATGCCCCTAAAAAGTATAAAAACTGCTTGTAATAGCCATTTGGGGTAGCCTTCTTAGTAACTCACCTTGAGGGAATGATTGAGGGTTGACCCTGATGCACCGTGAAATAAATCTCTTGCTTTTGCATCGAAAATATTGACCGCTTAACTTCAATTTTAATAATATACCTTATTACATGATTTGTTACATATAGCTAAGAAATAATTTAAGATAATACAGTAAGAATCTTTACATTCATATGAATATTTTTATCTTTATGCTTACAGAAGTGCTACTCTCTAACTTGTCAGGCAAGAAGAAATTTTTCTCCTATACAGTGGCTACTACAGTAGGTGATCATGGAGTGTTTGATACCAGTTAACCCTCTTACAATACCATGTTCCATAGGGAACATCATGGAAGAGGAGATAAAACTATTTTAAGAGCAACAGAATGACAGGACTACTGCACTCGTGAAATCCCAACAATGTGGTTGTCTAAACAAGACCTGAATAACGACAACACCAATCATCATGTCAATATAGATGGAGGAAATTTCTCAGGCTTCTAGATGAAGAGCAATAGGGAAATAGCTACTAAGAGATGGAAAGTCCGTCTTTGGGAATGATCCTTCTGGTAGGTTACCTAATCCCAGATTGCCATYCCTAGATATATGTACATAAGAGCAACCCCAAAACACTAAATGGGCTCCATTGGTGGTGTGTGTTCATGTGCATACATGTGTAACAATAATAATTATATAAGAAGTTATAGTCTGAAAGAAAGTGGGGTAAAAACGGAAAATTTAGCAGGAAAATGGAATGAAGGAAAGGACTCAGGTTTAAGAGTCTCAGAAACTCACAATTAAATGAAAAAATACATTAGTATAAAACTTTCTTATTTTAGTAACAGCTAATGTACATGTAACTATGAATATATATGTTTTAAATTAATTTTTTAAAACATCTTTAAATGTTTAATAGTTTTCAGGATTTTATATTTGTGTATTTAAGCAGTTGTGTACAATAATAACTGGAATGACAATACATTTGAGTTGGCACTTAAACACTATGGTTATAGAAAGTGTATGTTAGCGTATTTATAAATTATTTGTATTTAATTGGAAATAATCAAAACAAGGAATACAAAGGAAAAAAATCCAATTACTATGATAAGCTCTCATAGGGCAAATCCTGTGAAATAATGAAATGACATTTTGAAACCAGACAGAAATTTTCTCAGCTATTAAGAAATGTTATTCATCTTTTAATGGGTTCTGGTGACTTCCATATCAATGTGGTCCTCAGATTCCATGGATACTTTTAAAAGAGTAGTGTTACCATCTAATTTTACAGAGACAATAATTACTATAAAACAGAAGTTTAGAGCAAATTTTGGTGCTAAAAGGACTTTAGACAGCTGCTCAATATTGTGGAAGGTTTATACAGACCACACACCAAGAAAGTGACAACCACTTCAAGACTATCTGCATCTTTCTCTTTTCTTAAATAAACAGAAGGGTCATCACCTACAGAAGAAATCTAACCAGATTCTCCATTTAGACCAAGTCTTCTACGGAGTGCTGAAGGAGAAGCTAAATAACATTTCCATTTGTGACCACAAGTTGGATACAGTAAAGATCAGAGAGTTTTAAGCCCAATTTCAAGTGAAAGTGGAAAAACAGGCTATCTTGCAAAGTGCTAACTGGAAGACAATTAATGGCTGAAAGTTCATATATCCTACATGCTTTATGAAGTGCATAGACAGATTCAATAAGCCACTATCCAATAATCACTGTCCATTTATCCCTACATTGTACATTTGAATTGCTAGAGATGACTACAGTAAATGCAGCTAAATTATACAGAAAGGCTAATTAATTTGAGGCTACACTTATGACAAAGCACACAGAGTATCCATGATATAGTAAAGCCATTCAAGCATGTATTCATTGGTTTAGCTGCAATAAAAAAGCCAGAACTCAGTTTCTACCCTCTCGACCTCATTTACATGGCATGAACATCTTCTCCATAGACAAAGAGCAAATGTTATAGAAAAGTTCCTTCCGTATATTTAAGCTTTTGTCTTACATTTTAGGTGTACTGTATATGAACTGCACATATTTAAAATGAACTCCTTGAATAGTCTTTGAAAATACAAACACCTGTGAATTTGCATGTAGATAAAAATGTAGAGTGTCCTGTGACGGCTCCATTCCCCAGAATAGGGGAATGCAAGTCAGGAAATTGGTGGGGAGGTGAGCAGAGGAAAGGGGGATGGGATAGAGGGTTTTTGCAGGGGTAACACAGAAAGGGGATACCATTTGAAATGTAAATAAAGCAAATATCTAATTAAAAATGTAGAGTGTCATGCATACACATGTCTCCTCCAAGTCTCCCATAACTCTCCATTCTTGTGCCACAGGTAAACACTTCCAGATCACTTTCACCCATCTTTTAACCTTTATAGAACAGATCTATACATGTTTCCTTTTGCAATGAAAAATGAAGGTAAAAATCTGTGAATGTGCCTCAGAGCATGCAAAGACAGCCAAGGGACATGAAAGTTATAGCAATCTTACATTTTCCTTTAAATAGCTTATTATTTCAAACTTAAGTTTCAAATTGGCTAAAATCAAATCTTAGGCAATTAATGATGACAGATAAAGATTAATACAAGCTTCCGAAAGGAAATCCAAAAGTTTATAGATTTGGCCAACTCAAGGAAGTTAATGGATTTGAGGGATACAGTTGGTTTTGCTATTTTGTCCTTCCTTCTTTCTCTCTTTCCTGTTCCTCTCTCCCTCCCTTCTCCCTCCCTCCTTCCTTCCTTCCTTCCCTCTCTTTCCTTATCTCCTTCTCTTCTTCCCTTCTTTCTGCTTTTCTTCCTTCTATTTCTCCATCCCTCCCTCCCTCTCTTTCTTTCTCTCTTTCTTTCCTGCTTCTTTTCTTTCCTCCCTTCATTCTCCTCCTTCATTCCTTCCCTCCCTTCCTCCCCCTTCTTTCCTTCCTCCATTTTATCCTTCCCTCCTTCTTTTCTCCCTTCTCTCCCTTCTTCCTTCCTTCCTTCCTTCCTTCCATTCTTCCTTTCTTCCCTGTGCTGTATTTGCAAATGTTCTACCTGTGAGCTTGAGTGTTTCTCACATTTTATTTTCAACAATTTACCTTTCATAATAGTTATAAGTGAAATTTGGAACATGCTGTGCACAACTCATAGTCAGCCACAGGAGAAAAAAGTAAGTTAATAAGGAAAAGATGATAATAAATATCCTTTCATCTTTGCTGACTAGATACTCAAAAATTCACAGAAATCTGAAACTCTTGGAAAACTCAGAGGCTGCCCACAACTTTCAGCAGATGTCTTCAGTCCTGTCCCTATCGAATAAGTTAATGGACCCTACTAGGTTCTCATACTATCAGCATAGATGATTCATTAGTGAAGCAAAATTACTAAAGCATTTTGTAATTATTATGTATTGGCACATCAGTTTTTATTAACATTTGCAAAACCTTTCTCTTGCTTCTGTAACAAAATTATCTCTAACTTAGTAAGCTAAAGAAAAAATGCATAAGTTCCTATTGGCAGGTAAAACATGGGCTTCCCTGGGCAGAACCAAAGTACTGGCAGTACTGCACTCCTTCTTAATTTGAATTTATTTATCTTTATTTTTTAATTGTGTATTTAATTTTGCGACTATAATTACATCATTTACCACTTTTGTTTCTTCCCTCCAAAACCTCCCATACACTCCCCTTGCTCGCTTTCAAATTCACAACCTCTTTTTTATTACCTTTCCGTATATGTGTATATGTATAAATTCAGAAACACTGGGTTCATAATTACAGGCTGTCTACTCTGCCCATTGTTACTTGTGTGTATATATTTCCAGAACTGACCAGTTGACATAGGGTAACTAATAGTTGTACTCTCATTGTGCTTCTCCTTGGAAAAAGACATTCTCCCCATTTCAGCATTCCTTAATTGCTACAGATTGTTGTGTATGTTTTGAGCCTTGTGGGCTTTCCTCTACCTACATTACTATGTCCTTCTTCTCTTATGTTTTATCTTTTTCATATATTTTGTCATATTTTCCCTTCATCAGACTCCTTCCAGATCCCCCCCACCTGCCTACCCATGTCATTCCTCCATTTCTTAAACAACAGAAAAACAATCATTTCTTAAGGTTCTAAAGACAATCCTCTTCCTTGCCTTTTCCATGTTTTGCTGCCTTTTTGTTGTTTGTTTTTTGCAGACCTCGCCTTTTGGCTTTTTTGTTGTTTGTTTTTTTGCAGACCTCGCCTTTTGGCTCCCTTTCTCTGCTTTCAGAGCTACCTATGTGCCTTCTGGTTTTGAATTCAGCTGAGAAAAGTTCCCACCTTTTAAGGAAACTTGTAAATGGTTTGAGTTCACCTAGATAAACTCATCATAATCTAATCTTAAAGTTCTTAATCAAAATCACATTTGTGAGATTATTTCAACCATGGAAGAAAACAGTCATAAATCCCAGGGAGTAGGACATCTTTCAACATCCATTTTGATTGACATCCTACACAATTGTGAACTTTCTGAAAGTAAAGAGCATCCCTGTCCACCTCCATGCTTCCAATATTACAAGTGGATCTAATCAAGTGGAGTTCATTCAGTGCTGGTCATTAGACATGAACTTGAGATAAATTAAAATAAACAATATGAAGAAACCAAAGCCACAAAAGAAGAACCTCAGACAGGGTATACAGTAGAATTAATATAATTTTTAAGGAAAAGATTTACTAATAAACCAAATCAAGATCATGGTGGTGAAATGAAATAAAAACGTAAGCTGCTTCTTGAAAGTTTGATTCAGGGAACATCAAGGAAGACAGAGTGGAAAGATTGTGAGAGTAAGAGGTGATGGAGGACTGCTAGAGACATGTCAGCACTGGGACACTAGTTGACTCTTAATAGCTGACCATGACAGGATGCAAAAGGTCTGGACAGTGAGAATCTCACATGTACATGGAGAATCTCATAAGATTGCAACCCTAGCTGAGGAGCTATCAGTAGTTGACAGCTTCTGGAGGAGGAAGAGCTAGGTTTCTTCAAGGATGTGGGCTTATGTAGGCAGCCCATGCTACAGTCCATAACACCAGCCCATATTCATATTTGCAACATTAATTAGATACTGGAAGAACAGAACCTTGCTGCATGGGTGTAGGTTCAGAAAACAAAGTAGACCTTGTCACATGGTAAGTTACACTGAAAAAATAGAAAACTACTTCACTATTACTTTTACAAAAAAAGATAAATGATAGATACATAAATACATAGGTAGATTATTGATATAGACATAGTGCGGATAGATGATAGAGATAGACAGAGACAAAGACCTAGATAGTAATAAATAGAACATAACTAAGTGCCAAAGAAACTCAAACTGAGGTCTATTTTATTTTATACCCTTGATAACATGCTTGAAAAGTGTTATGGTAAAGAAGGGAAATATTAAGACTGAGGAAATATCCCCAAACACAAGAAATTCATGACGAAAAGGGAGCAGGGGTGCCTGTTCCAACTTCAGGCCAGATAAAGAACAGCAGCCTGAAATTGGAGAAATTTGAATAAGATCTATAAATTAATTAATATTAATCTATTAGAGTTCATTCCTAAATTTGATAACTGTACCAAAATTATATAAAATGTTACTGCCCAGAAGATTGTTAAAGAAGTTTTTATTTTTGCAAGTGTTTGTGTTATCACAAAATATATTTATTAAACTTTTAAATAGACTTAGTTCAGAACAGGGGATTGTTTTTATTTTGATGATAGATGCTCTTCTAAAAATTTCTCCTAACTTTATGTTTTCTGTCATCATGTCCTTTCTAATGGCTTTCTTTCCCATGGCATGAGTGTCCTTACTAAGAGTAAGACATAGAAACTCAGCATCCTTCTTCTCGCTGTACTAAACCTAAGTTGTGCTCACATGTCACTGCACCTGCAGAAGAGAAATCTACCTGCTGAGATTTAAACATTGTTCAATAGCATTAAACTTCTAACATCATTTAAATATTATAATAATGATTCTGGGCATTGTAGTTAAATAATAGTTCCTGGATGGTAGTTATTCAACATAATGTCCTTAAAGTACTATTCTCGGTTCTATAATTTTATTGGCTCTGTTTTCCTTTATGTTTTATCTCTGGCTCATGCTGACACACTTCTGGATTGTGTTTAGCCTTTGTGTTCATTTTTGTTTGTTTGCTTGCTTGCTTTAGAGGATTTTGTTTTGTTGTTTTACTATTCACTACCATGAAACCATACCAGTTTTCAAGAGGTTGCTCTCTATTGATTAATTATGCACTCATTGATGTATTTATGTGTGTGTATGTGTGTGTGTGTGTCAGAGAGAGAGAGAGAGAGAGAGAGAGAGAGAGAGAGAGAGAGAGAGAGAGAGAGACTATGAAGTCAGAAGCTAAGTTTATTATATCAAGTGAATTTTCTCTATTGACCTTTAAGTAAAGCCTGCAAATGGAATCCAGGCCATGTAGAACTGGCAGAAAGTATTTTCCTCCCTGGGCTATCCTATTGGCCCCCAAGTGATTTTTTTTCCTTTTCTTTGTATTTCTCCTCCTCTTCCTCTTCCTTTTCCTCATCCTCCTCTTCTCTTCTTCCTTTTATTCAAATTCTATTAAAATATATTTTTAAAAAAACTTCCTTCTCTTTACTCATTCTTTAGTGTAAAGTCCATTGTGGAGAAAGTTCTGATAATCAGTTCTACTTTCCCTCTTTTCTTTCTCCTATGCATTTTATTTTATATTTAATATTTAATATTTTATTTTTAATTCAAATATAAATTATCTTCACACCTTCCCTTTTCCTCTTCCAGAACTTGCTATGAACATTCTGCTCTTCTCACTCTCAAAACCATGGCCTGTTTGCTGTAGCTGCTGTTGTTACACACACATATGAACACAYATCTAAATATGTTAAAACAATGTGGTCATTCTATCTAATGTTATCTGTATTAAGACAATGTCCTTTTTAATTTTATTCATATGCAAAAGGAGGAAGGTTACAATTTGATGGTTTTCTTAGTTCTGAAGAGGTGCTAAAGGAACACATTCCTGTCTCAAACCACTGTCAGACATTATTTGAAGTAATTCTCATAGGATACAAACAAAAGTATCAGAACCATTCAATGCCAAAACTCAGAACAAAAGCCAGCACAAAGAACTAAATAAAATATGTTTGAGTCTTAAAGAACTTGCTTATCTCTTATTAACTCAACTGTCCAGAACACAGCTTTTCATGGAAAAATATATAAATAACTTGTCTCCAAAGTAAGAAACTTAGTGTTGTAAAAAATCCATGTGTTAAAGTTCGCATGCTTCAAGTTCAGCAGGCTTTCCAGGATACTGTCAGCAGGCTTTCGAGTTCACTCTTTAAGGGAAACGTCACCAGAGGAGAGACAGTGTACTGACGAGGTCAGGTGAAGAGGAAAGAAACAGAAATGTCATAAAAAGCAGATGTTATACTATTAACTTATAAAAGAGTTAAGGAATAAAAACATTCTGTTTCGAAATCCTAACATATAGGCTGTTAGGATTAAATAACACTGCTATAGGTTGTCATTTTGATATGTTCAGTGTGACTACTTTTAAATAAAAGGGAAGAAGTAAGTTTTTGTTGAATATTTTCTGTTATGTTAACAGGTTTTATTTATAGGTTATATTCTGCATGCAAAAATATTTTCTGTCTACAAACACAGTATCTTTGTTTTGTCTTGTAGAATATAGGTATTTCAGTAGGATACATGGGGGCAAACTATACGGGGATTGTAGCAGAATTATTTTTTCCCAAGGTTTAGTGTAACAAAGTACTTAGGCTGGATCGCCAATAAAAGCATACTAGTAGTGATAATTTTATTATTTCACAAACTTTTCTCCAAATGTTGTCATTTAGGATTCTACTAGATGTGGATTCAATAAGGTAACAAAGTGTAAGTGTTGAAGAATGCCTTGGATGGGTATCAGATGGACAGACAGACATTTAGTAAATACTCAGTCCCCTTTAATTCCTGCACTCATGATGCAGAGGCAGGTGGATCTCTTGTGAGTCCCAAGTCAGCCTGGTCTAAGTGGTAAATTCCAGGTCAGCCAGGGCTACAAAGTATTACCCAGCCTTAAACAAACAAAAGCCTTTCACTGCAGAAAGATGATGAATACACATAGAGAGGTTTTAATATCCTCAGCACAATTTCTGTATAAAAAAATTCAAAACAGAAGAAACAAACAAGGAACAGCAAAGGTATCAAGGACAAGTCAAATAAATAAATAAATACATAAATACACAAATAGAATTAAGACACTAACTATGGCAAGGCCAGGAGAGCTATCACATTGTAGTTGCTGTCATAGTAGAGAAAGAGAAGCAAATGTCAAAACAATGGAGATCGTCATTTTTTAATAATTGTTTTATTTATTTACATCTCAAGTGTTAAATCCTCTCCTTCAGGCCCCTCTCAGAGTTCCTCTACCCATATCTCATCCCCTTTGTCTCTGAGAGGGTGTCCACTCACCTGGGTATCCTCACACCTTGAGACATCATGTCTCTACAGGATTAGGTGCATCCTCTTTAGCTGAGGCCAGACAAGACAGCCCTCTGCCATGTAAGTGCCAGAGGACTTGAACCAGCCTCTGTATGCTCTTTTGTTCTCCTCTGCTTCCTTAAAGTTTAGGGTAGCCTGGAAAACAATTAAAAAATATATTGGTACAGAGACAGA
>BDUI01000227.1:94588-107917 GCA_002335545.1 Apodemus speciosus
CAGGCTGGCCTTGAACTCAGAAATCCACCTGCCTCTGTCTCCCAAATGCTGGGATTAAAGGTGTGCGCCACCACTGCCCAGCAAATAATTTCTTAATAGTCCCCTTTTAGTTGAGACCTTTTAAAAGTCACATCAGTTATAGCTCTCGCCTGACTAGAGATAGGTTGAATTTTTTTCTTTTTCTAGATACAGGGTCTTATATTGCCSAGGCTGACCAGAAACTCAAATGTATGACCCCATGCCTGGTGCACATAACTTTATGTTATTTTGCTTATGTCCATATGTGACCAATGTGGCCAGGAGGGGGGGTATCAGACCCCCCCGCCCCCGACTTCCCCGGCAGCTGGAGTTCCAGGCATTTGTGAGCTATCAATGTGGGTGCTGGGAACTGAATTCTGGTTCTGACAGAACAGTAAGTGCTCTTAACAGTTGAGCATCTCTCTCTAGGCCCTAAAAATGTACCTTTTTAATAGTACTTTTTACACACCAATAAATGAAATGTGATAAATACATCTATATAACAACTTTAGTTAAATAAATAAATATGTAAGAGGAATGGATAGTTTAAGAAAGCAAGAAATATATAAATTAGAAGGAGTTGTCTAAGTATTAATCCATTCAACTTATTTTAAAAAATATAAGAAGCCATGTACAATAAGTCAGAAACTTCTTTTTTTCTTGGTCTGGAGCTTGTGAAATAGACTAGGCTTGTCTCGAGATCAGAGATTGCCCTGTCTCCTGTGTTGATTAAGGGTATGTGTGACCATGCCTGGCTGAAAGAGTCCACTCATCAAACAGGAACTTCTGGCAAATGGCTCTTCCCCAACTGTTGTAAAGACAGTTATTCACCCACAGTAGAGGTCTATGTAAACTGCCTGTAAACCTTTTTGTTTAAAGAAAAGAAAAAGTTGTGCCCTGGGTTAAGAAGGCACCTGGAAAACTTTCAGACAAAAAAGTCCACAAGTTCATGCTTGCTGTTCTTGGTGGTTTTTTCTTGGAGGGGGCAGGGGCAGGGGCAGGGGCGGGGGCGGGGGCAGGGGCAGTTTGTGCTTGCAATGCACGTGCTTTACCACTTGAAGTACTCCGCTAGCCTATACCTAGTACATATGTAGGCTTGCAAGGCCTTCATCTCTTCAACAATGAATCATTCCCTGACTGTGAAAAGAGAGGTGTCTGCAATCAGTCATCACCAGAGATCAAGTATATTGCTATAAAAACCAAAGCTTACTCTTACTAACTCCTTGGGACCAGACTGCATGTATTAACCAGAGGAACAAGATTCTTCCTTCCTTCTAACCCACCAGTGTTTTCCCCAAGTCTGCACAGGAAAGTCTGACAAGGCCCAGATTGGGGCTTTCTAAGGAGAGACCCACCAAAGCTACAGCAATCCCAGGCTTTTACTTAAGGGTAACAACTTCATGTGACCTCCTTACTATAATGTAGAGGTGACTTCTAAGATGTTAATTTGCCAAGAGCAGGCCCAGTTCTGGGTTTGGGACAAACAGCTAATACACGTCTCCATTACAAGCCCTTCCTTGACATCTGTGTCAAACAGCAACAATTGCTCTGTTTTCTGTGATCTGTGAACTTGGAAAATACTAATACATGGTTTCTAGGATCCCAGCAAAGAAACCGTCTCCCCACTTCTCTTAGCTGCCTGCCTGCACCGCCCCACTGGTCCGCGTCTATAAATCCTTCCTGCTTCCACAGATCCCTTTTATAAAGGTAGAGTTAGATACACAGCACATTGGAACCATTCCTTCTTTCAGCTGAAGATTATCAAACAGCTAAGTCTAGGAAGTTTTGTTTTTTTCAAAGAAAAGTCATGAAGATGAAAGCTTTAGGCATGAAATACCAGACTAATTTCCTTATCTGGGCTCTGATGAAGCCTAGATGCAAGCTTCCTAGGATGGCCTCAAACTCAGTACGTAATCAAAGAGAACTCTGATCCTCCTGAGTGCTGGGGTTACAGGAATGTACCAGCAAGCCCAGTTTGTGAAGCACGAGGGATTGAACTCAGGGCTTCGATCATGTGAGGCAAGCAGTCTTCTTCTGCATGAGCTACATTCCCAGCCACTGATAATGCCTCTTAAACTGCAAACATAAAATCATAGACGTGCACACGGCCCGTGACTGGGAAGACTAAAACAAACACACGGAGGTCTTCTGAGCAAGGTGTACATCTTTTTTCCTTACAGGACTGTTCTTGAAGGTTCTTTTATAGTTGGCCTACACCTCCCTGTACAGATACTCAGTTCTGAGGAGGTGGACTGTAAACTTAAGCCATCCAGTATTTCACTGTTGATGCCAGGTAACAGGGTGTGTGGAGCCTCCCACGGAAGCTCAAGTAGACAAAAGCTTTCAGAAAAGAAGACTGGATTTTGGACAGCCTCAAAAACCTTAGTGTAAAAGAATAATATACCCATTTCCTTGGAACAACACTGACATACAATAAAACTGAAGATACAGTAATCAAGGGGACCTAGCTATGCTTGCAGGAAAATAAAAAGAGCCACTTGTGGTCTCTCCTTCAGAGTTAACAAGCTCATCCAATCAGCACGCTGGCATTCAGCGAGTACTTGGTAGGTGAGGGAAGGAGTGAGCTCAGAAGGTACATTAGAAAGCAAGGTATGTAACCAGAAGAATGCATCGAGAAATGACTTAGCTAATGTCTACATGAAGTCACATGCTGATTCATTTTACAGTGTGTTTTTATTTACCATAAAAAATATCTTCCCATTTCCCCCTCAGTGGGAGAACAGAATATAGTGAGGGAAGGGAAATGCGCTGAGCCTCAGCAGTCTGACATTTAAAAATTCAGGAAGGGATAAATGTTCTCTTCTCATTTCTCACAGGAAAGGAAAATTCCTTAGCAAGCAAAGTAGGAATGTAAAAATATAATGGAGATATTTTACCTTAAGGGAATACATCTTTTTCATATACTTATATTTAAAGGAATTAATGTGCCAATATAAAGGACACTGATCTACTAAAAAAACTGCAGTGATTGTATATACTTGAAATTAATATTCTATAATCATACTTTTTATTGCTTTTCAATTATTTCAGGTTACTACTTAGTTCTTCATTGTTTTGTTTTTTTGTATTTTTGGAGATAAGGGCTGACTATGTGGCCCTGGCTGGCCTGGGAATCACTCAGTAGCCAAAGCTGACCTGAAATTTATGGAAGTCAGCCTGCCTCTGCTTCCTGAGTGCTGCAGTTAAAGCCATGCACCATCACTTCATGCCTTCTGAGGTCAATTTTAATCAGCTGAAATATTTTTATCATTCTATCTTTGCTCTTCCCAGACACCTACACTCTTTTTCTTCATTGGTACTCAGGGTTGAACCAACTTTAAAACTACTCTAGGAAAGTTCAGGGTAGCAAATATCCCAAATAATTATGAGTAGGAAAATCTCATTTGGAAATTAATTAGCAACAACTTATATATCCTTTTCTATTTCTGACTATTTTTTTTAGCTTGAGCAATGTGCCTCAAGCTAAAAAAAAAAAAAAAAAAAACCAACAAAAACAAAAACAATCTTTTATTTGACAGCTTTTCCCACATTGCAATCAGGTAAAATAAATCAAGTTTGTCAATGTTTGCTCCCAAATGAAGGAGAAAACCAAACCTAACTTCCAGAGAAGCCCTCCCTCCTGTCTACATGTAGAAACCCACCTAAAGACGGTCTTTAATGCCCATTGTATAAAATACTAAATATTCTAAAGTAGAAAATAGTGTTCATGGTTTATTGGTAAAAATCCAAACTCTATGGAATTAATAGTTTGGTTGATATAGTAACACATTATCTAAATTTCTGCTAATATCACAAAGAAAGAGAAAAGCTAGATATAACTATAAAAACACCTTAAACCCAACATCTAGGCAAAATGCAAAAGTTGCACACAAATTGCCAATAAATATGAACATCACTATAGAAAAATTAATCTTAAAAATAAACTAATAATTGCTATTAAGACACTATAAAAATGAAGAAGTTTAATTTGCAAACAGACAGAGCTCACCCCAATCAGAGCAATGTTATTGACATTCTTATATAATGCTGCAGACAAGGTTACCCAGGGGTGGTGGTGTCTGTGTGTTTTTAGTATCTTCTGGAGGAATGGTCACCAAATTCACAAGCAGGAATTGGTTAAGCTGGCCATTTAGCTGTTTACTGCTTCTTGCTGTAGGAAACACCTGCTAGCTTCCTAACAGATGACTGAGTTCCTAGTGGGTTTGAATGATCTCACTTTGCTTATTCCCACAGCCCAGACTGCATTTTCTTCCCCTAGTGCTAGGGATGAAGTCAGGGCTTTGCATATGCTAAGCAAGTGTGTACTCTTCCAGTGAGTAGTTGTATACCCTCAGACTACGATCTATTGTTAAATAATCAACCATGCCCTCTTCCTGTCATTTTCCACAGTCCTTCCACCCTAAAAATCAGGAATCATTTAAAACAGTCATTACTGTCTAAAACCAAACTTTTCCCCTAAGGGCTGAGCTGTCATGTGGCTTTCTCTCCTAAACTGGTCTCAGTGATGGAGCTTTTCCTTTCTAAGCACCGTCCTCAAGGGAGAGCCAGTAGGAAAGGTTAGGTCAGGAGGGAACCTGTGCTGGAAACGGAAAAGCTCCTCCTAACACACAGCTCCTGCCATGACACCGTTGCCCAGGGGGACCTCCTCCTAGATCTGTTATCTTATATATATTAGAGATACTTCAAACATAGCTGAGAATTAACAAATTATTTTTCAAATTTACAAAATCAACTGAGTGAACATTAACTTAGACACGTAGTACACCTATTTGGTCTCTAGACCAAATTCAAGACAACAATAACACTATACGAAACTGACATATTCTTAGTATTCTAAATTATCATAAAAATGTTTAGCTTTATGTTGTTTGAAAAATAAAAATCTACAGCACCATCTTCAGAAAAGGCACTTTCTAAGAACCACCTTGCTTTTAAAAAATGACCTAGTGTCTACCCTGAAGAACCTCTTTACTCAGACCCTAATGCAAAACAATAGCAGATTCTGGTGACCTTAGACAGGGATTTGAAAAATGAAGAGGGCCCCACCAGCTGGCCGGTGGTTTGAGAAAATCCTAATGCTGTCATGTGTCTGCTGTCTAGAACTTTAACATGGTCTCCTCTTTGGGAATGCATGGGAACCCAGCCCTCTACACTGAGCTTCACTGTCCTTTCATTTAAGCTAAAGACATTAACTTTCATGCTTTAAAAACAAAAGATGTCCCCCCCCCCGACCCCCAGACAGGTTTCTCTGTATAGCCTTGGCTGTCCTGGAACTCACTCTGTAGCCCAGGCTGGCCTCAAACTCAGAAATCCGCCTGCCTCTGCCTCCCANTCCTGGAACTCACTCTGTAGACCAGGCTGGCCTCGAACTCAGAAATCCGCCTGCCTCTGCCTCCCAAGTGCTGGGATTAAAGGCGTGCACCACCACGCCCGGCCAAAAGATTCTTAATACAATCACCGCCATCCCCCAGGACTCAGCCTGGGTTTAGTCAATCACAGCATCATATTTATCATTGCCAATATGCTTTAGAGACAACTCTTTCTTTTTGCTTTGATTTTGTGTTTTTCTTTTTGGGGACAGAGGGTTTGGCAGAGTTGGGGACACAGTATTACTATGTATCCTAGACTGGCCTCAAACTGCCTAGGTTGGTCTTGAACTCCAGATCCTCTGGCTAGGATCATAGGCATGCACTAAGCCCAGCTGCTTTTCTGATTTCTATAGACTTAAAAATTACAACATTTAAAAGTACATTTGTGAGTGTGTGTGTGTGTTCGCGCGCACGCGTGCATGCACTCATGTGCCTGAGCCTGATGGATGTTGCTGTGGCATGTATATGGAGGTCAGAGGGCAAGTTATGGGAGTTGGTCTGTCTTTCCACTATTTGGGTCCCAAGGATTGAGCTCAGGTTTTCAGGCTTGCTGGCAAGTGCCTTTACCCGCTAAGCCATCCCCCTGTCCTCTGTATTGACCTTTACATAGTTATTCTTGGCTTAGTTTTTGACTCATAGAATCACAGAAATCTTACGTGTTAAGTAAAAAGGAAAACGGAGACTCTCAAGTCAGGATTATAACAAGAGTCAGGAAGATCTCACTCAAGATAAAGTTCTCCAACTATTTTTATTAAAGCTTCAAAAATATCTATGAATTTTCAAAAAGGATGAAAGGGACTAACACTTCACAGATAAAGCAGCTGAATTAAGCATGCTGGACAAGTGAACTGTCTTTCTTTGAGGATGTAATTTATAAGAGACAGGTAAACTACATGGTACTGTTAAGAGTAGCCTTTTTCTGCAGCAGGAGAGTACCTGCAGGGACGAGGTAAACAAGTGTTTGCTGTGTCTGAGACATGGTCTCATGTTGCTGAGGCAGGCTTTGAATTCCTGATGCTCCTGAGGGCTGGGGTTATAGATGCACCTTATACAGGCTTAACTGAACATATAACTTAGTTTAATGATACCCAGTGAAAATTATACAGAGATGTCAGTTAAACTTCTTGGCAAAACATTACTCTAAAGGTTTGAATCAGAGGGAACAAACTATTCTACCAGCGTCCACAGTGGCTAGCTCCTTGAACTTCTGAGGAATCGAGCCTCTGAAGAGCCCACCACATGCTGGACAGACATGTGTCAGCCTCACTTCCACGTCACACTGCCTGTGACTGAGGTCTTGAAGCCATCTCTGCTCAACAGCAGCTGGTTTTTAATTCCCCGAGACACACTTCAAGCTTGCCACCCCAAGATCTACAAGACACTATGAAAGTCGGTATTAGGCTACTGGAACCATGGAGAGCCTGGCTTGGGAAACTTGTTGGGTCTTTTGAAGGTGAGGAGTCTCTTTGTTAGAAGGTAGAGATGAATCTTTATTCAAATGCCTTCTAAAACACACAGAACATTCCTACTGGAGTCCCTTCTAGAGTCTCTCTAGGAGCAAAATACACTAATAGGTCATAAGCAGAGGTATTTCCAGACTATTTTTTTCCTGGAAAATTGTTAAAAGATAATTATCAATAAAACAAAAGGTCATTGTATTTCTGTGGAAATGTGCCAGAGCCCAGGCCTGAGAAGACTGAAGCACTCTCATGTGTGCACACATCAATGTAAAAACCCTACATTTCTAAAGCAAAGGTATCTTGTTACTAAACTGAATCCAGAACTGTTTCAAGTACCTGCTGTTTGCCACCTTCATGTTTTATGTCCCTAAACTTATCTAAGAAACCAAAAGTGTCTGACACTAGCCTGGTATCTGCCTTGTCTTATTGTTTAGTGCAGTAAATGTCAGACTCTACCTCAATAAATATAGCAGCTACAGAATTATTAATATATGGTCTCAATGCCAGTGCTTACTGTAATACAGACGTGTAACATACACACTCTACAGACACATTGCCATCAAGAATAGACATTAAACGCGCAACTCTTCTTCACACAAGAATCAATTCTACAAGCTGTTCAGACTGACGTTTTAGTCAGTCTTATAAGCCATACCATAAAAAAAAAAAAAAAAAAAAAAAAAAMAAAAMAAAACCACAAGCCGACATTCACCAGCTAGGAGCAAGAGTACAGTAGAAGAGAAACATTATGATGGCTTCATGATGTTTAAACTGAAAGGAACTTAAGAAAAAGATTAGGAATTATACCCAGAAATGGAAAATAGTATAAATTTCAAGAAGTATTTTCTATAGGCCTTTTTATCTTAAAATTCTAAGCCCAAAGTTTGTTGGCATTGTTTGTTATAACAATTTATTAGTAGGCAAAACAGAAATACACTATATATATATTTTAAGTTAATTATCTTAAACTAGCAAGACTGAATAATATAAATGCATTCTAAAAAAGAAACAATTTAAATGATAAAACCTTATATTTTAGAAAAAAATTCTTCCCCTTAAAAAATCCTTTTAAATAACAGTAAAAATAAGGGCTTCACTCTGGCATGTGTGAGATCAAAGATCAGGAAAGGGACAGGGTGTCTGCCCATGCTACTCCCTAAAGCTCCTCACGTGAATATGTGCAGGGGCCAAAAAAGATGTTTTACTTCTACTGAGCAAACACAATCCAGTCAGACTTTTACCACGGAGGCTGTAACATTCTATTCTCTTGGCCATGTTCCCCAACAGCCACGCAAGATGGTAGGAGGCCAGCGGTCCCAACTACTAGGGAGGTTAAGAAGACTTCTGGAGCCAGGCGGATGGACGCCAGCATGGGCAATAGAGAGAGACTGTCTCCAAAACAAGCGAGCAAAGAAACCAACCCCAAATATGCTGTAAGGAGTTTTCTCTTGCCAGGGTTGAGATGGGAATATTTTGGAAGGAAAAAAATGTATAAACTACACAAATATCCTTTGTAAAGTGCTTTAAAACAGTATTGAGAATTACATTTTAGATACTTCAAAGCAATAAACATATAAAATACAGTACTTTCTTTAGTATTCTGGCAAAGGGACAGAAGAATTCATGCCTGTAGGACATGGCTCAGGTTTTAGATTCAAATATAGTAAATTGGCAACAATGTGGACTAACAGTAAGAGAGCAAATGAAGACCCAACTGCATTCCTGTTCCTGGCAGGCAGTTCTGAAAGGCTGACAGTGCCCACCACAAACAGCGGTAGTGTCTGTCCTCAGAGCYGGTGGGAACAAGAACAGAGAAAACTCATACGCAATGTTCATAACTTACAAAGCGCTAATCTCGAACCTGCCATTACTGAGAAACTCAGCTTTGACAGCTTTAAAGTTACTAACTAAAGTTATTGATTAAAGTGGAGAAAACTAAGTTTTTAAAGAGTTTTCACTGCATTTAGCAAATTTACTAATGTTAAATGATCAAAGTCCTAATTTCCTTCATCATTGCCATCTTATTTTTTTTATTATTTTTTTTAATTAAAAAATATGGAACACTTCACGAATTTGCGTGTCATTCTTGTGCAGGGGCCATGCTAATCTCCTCTGTATCATTCCAATTTTAGTATATGTGCTGCTGAAGTGAGCACACTGCCATCTTATTTTTAAAGAGAAAGTTACACTGGTAAAAAGATAGAAAAAAAAAACCATCCAGTATGTTCTCAATTCCTTTTAGTCAAAGGAGCACAATTCTTCAATAAGTAAGATATATTTTCAGATAATTTAAAAATATATTTTCAGATAATTTAAATCTTAAGCTGCTCATATCATTTTTAAAAACTGAAGTTCAACTATGTTTCTGATCTTGGAGCTGAGGCTCCTTTAGTTGGTTTTACTCGTTTGGATATAATTGTTTTAAGGAATTGCTTTAAAACTGAAAATTATGAAACTCTCCTTCTGAAATAAAGGCTGCATTACTGTATTCCCTTTAAATGATACATGTCTGTTTTTCCTGTTATCCACAGTGGGGATGACAGACACGGCTTTCCTGTAAAATTGCTTAGTGCACTAAAAAACAGAGCAAAAACTGTCTTAGTTCTTAACATGATTATAGTTCTATAAAAGATGTAGCCAATACAGTTTATAATTATTAATGCACTATTCTAATGAATATAAAGGCAAAGAGAGCTACACTTCAACATATATGCTTATATATATGTGTGTATATATATGAGAAAATCACATTAAGGTATGAGGGCAGTAAGTAAACTAGCAAAAACAAAACAAAACAAACCCCAATTCCTTCCTTTTCCCATCCTATACAGTTTCAGATTTTTAAAATATTTACTCTTTATAAAAGCTTGAAGGGATTTCCAGGTATAACTCATACAAACAGAAGGCTTCAGAACATTTGCCACTGATCAGAAAGATGTCTGACAAGGTTTTGTATTTATAGCAGCTTTAACAAACTCACTACAGAAAAGAATCCTCGGTTGCCACTGTCTCTGAACACAGCGCACACATGGTAAGTCCAGAGCAAAAAGGAGCAGACACTCACAAACGTGGCGTCAAAGCCGAGGACTCCTGTGTGTGAGATAGGAGCTAGGAGGAGGTACATAAAATAAAACCAGAAGTCTAACTTGCCAAGCCTTCCTTCGAATGAACCATACGTATGAACATATGAACGCCATTTGTAGCTCTAGGGACCGAAGTATAGATGCTGAAGGCAAGGGAGGGAGTGAAGGAAATGAATGCAGTCTAAGGAGGGATACAGGAAAGAGAGTTCCCCAGGGGAATGAATTATAAAATATACACACAGACACATATATATCAGTAATCTAGATCTAGATACATATGCACATGAAGTAATGTGTGGGTATTGAAAATACAGACTCCTTTACAAGAATAGATGCACATTACTTTTTCTGCACATATAAATGAACAATCATTATTTGTGTAAGTATGTGTTTTTAAACCACCATTCACCTTTTCTTTTTTCTTTTTTTTGCAGAGATAGTTGTGCTGCTAAGCAACTTGAGGTAAAGGCATTAAAAGGGTTAGACTGTAAGAAGTGAGAATAAACAACGGTGATGCTTCTTCTACAGGAAACTGCAAAAAAGCAGCGGGCTGGCTCCCTAGTGCACAATGGCGCTGTGCTATCTGACAGAGTAAACAACTTTCCTTGGATCGACATAAGGATGAGACCTCTATATCGTATTGGCCTCTGTATGGCTGGAGGCCTCCCCAGCGAACTGACTCCACTGGAAACATACATGGTATGTTGATTCGCTTTTCTTCTCTTCCTCTGGGAGAATAAACTTGGATTTGTTAAGCGAAGTACATCGTGCGTAAGGTATCTTGGTGAATCTGTACGGCCTTGGCAAGAGCTTGTGGGTCTCGTCCATTGCTCTGTCCTGAAACATGGCTTCCTTCAGCACTATAAGAGATGGGTTAATGAACACAAACATTCTGCTCCAATGTAATAATACTGAAGAACATTACATGTAGGAAATTCCAAAAATACTAGAAAATAGAGACTTGTGTAGTAAACTTTGTGTTTATCCTTTAGCTTCAATATAGCCAATTTTATTTTGACTCTTTCATTTTCTCAGGATTAATTAGAAACAAATCTCAGAGATCATATCATTTTGTCTAATATATAATATTTTCCTTGGGTAATTTGGGGAAGCAACTAAGTTACTAGATCACTCTGGTTTTTTGAAGAATTTATTTAACTCTTTTCTATGTATGAGTATTTTGCCTGCATGCACGTAAGCACCATGTGCATGCTCGGTGCCATGGACCCCCTGGAACTGGAGTAACAAGACAGTCGTGAGCCACCGTGTGGATGCTGGGTATCGAACCCGGGTCCTCTAGAGGAGCAGCCAAAGCTCCCAGCCATGGAGCTATTCAATTCCCCAGCCCCAGAACTTTCAATCACTAGTAAGCCCACACAGTATTTTTAGTAGAAAACCATATCTTGGGCCATTAACTGTCATCACTTTTAACACGGTGTACTGGCTGCCAGACAGTCTGTGGAACTTATTTTTTTCAAAATTAAATTATTTTCTTTATTTACATTCCAAATGTTGTCCCCCTTCCTGGTCCCCCAAACAGAGGTACATATGTACATTAAAAACCTGCCCAGCTGGGCAGTGGTGGTACATGCCTTTAATCCCAGCACTTGGGAGGCAGAGGCAGGCAGATTTCTGAGTTTGAGGCTAGCCTGGTCTACAGAGTGAGTTCCAGGACAGCCAGGGCTACACAAAGAAACCCTGTCTGGAAACCCCCCCACCCCCAACAAAAATGGCCCAAAGAAACCATGCTCTATTTGGATTTGGTTTAAAAAAATCCCTACTTTTCATGGCTTTATATTACCTGTCATGTTCCTTGTCCACAAGATGATATCTGGCTCTGAACGCCACCAGGTGAGCGTAATATGCTGGTGCGGGGATAGAAACAGATCTTGTACAGCGTACATAAGTGTGACAGAGCTGGTAAGTGAGTAGCTGAAGTTCATCTGCAGTGAAGAAGTTGTCATCCCATAAAACATGATAGTGTGAAGGACGGCTGGTCCCCTGTGCAGAGGAAATGATATAGTCTGTTCATTTCTAAACTTTTTCTTTTTAAGGTTTTTTTCATTGGTGAGCTGGCAAGATGGTTCACTGGCTACAGGTGTGTGCTGCACAAGCCTGGTGAACTGAGTTTGATTCCTAAATCCCTTGTAAAGGTGTACAGAGAGAACAGAATACAGAAGGCTGTTCTCTGACTCCCACATGTGTGCAATAGCATGCTAATATTCACATACATAGCCCATACACTGGTGTATATTCACTGTGCACGACCTTGGTCCATAAGAACATGTCCATGTAAGGATGGACCTTACTCTGAGCATCCTGCCTGTCCTCCCTTCCCTCTCCCCACCTTTCCCTTCACCCCTCTCCACTGTTCCCCCCATCTCACCTCTACTTTCACGCCACTTATACATTCATRATTTTACATATCCTCGTAACTCTAAATGCTTTTTACCTATTGCTATCACTTTATGTGTGTGGGTGTTTTGCCTGCTTGAAGGCCTGTGCACCATGTGATGSCTGGTGCTCGTGGAGGCCTGAAGAGAGCACTGGATCCCAGGAGCTTATGTTCCTACAGATAGGGGTTAGTCACCATGTGGGTACAGGGAATTGAACCTAGTTCCTCTGGAAGAATAGCCAGTGCTCTTAACCTCTGAGCCATCTCTCTAGCCCCTCTCTACAAAATCTGGGACTCCTGATCCTCCTGTCTTCACCTCCTAAGTGCTGAGACTACAGGTTTGTGCTACCAGACGTAGCATATAAGCAAAGAGGGATTATGATGCTGAAAGTCCTTATGTTAAGCAAAATAAACCAGATTAAGAAAGATAACACCAGATATTTTCTGTTATATGTGGAATCTATATTTAAGATTATGTATGTATGTATATGCATATATATAAAATGTGTATATTTATATATTTACATGTGTGTGTAGATATAGGTCATAAATCTAGAAAGAAGGGAGGAAGAGGTCTTAGGGACAGCAAAGGGCAAGGAGGCAGGAGGTTGCTGGGAAGGAGAAGGAATGGTAACAAAGCACGAGACATACATGCATGAAAATGTGGCAAGAAAACCTATTATTTTGCTGGGTGTGGTGGCACACACCTTTAATCCTAGCATTGTGAGGCAGAGACAGGTGGATCTCTGAGTTCCAAGCCAGCCAGGTCTACAGGCAGGACAGCCAAAGCTACACAGAGAAACCCTGTTTCAAAAAACAAAACAAAACAAAACCCAAGCAAAAACAAAAGGAAAAAAAAACCATTTTGTATAGTAACATTAAAATTGATAGAAATAAGTAATTTTTTAAAAAAGTTTTGCATTAAATTTAGGATTTTGTTTATGAAGATTCAGTCTATTAAGCTAATTCTTTTTTTTTTTAAA
>BDUI01000227.1:128701-144928 GCA_002335545.1 Apodemus speciosus
AAAAAAAAAAAAAAAAAAAAAAAAAGCTCATAAGTTAATTAATTAAAACAAAATAAAAGACTAGAAAACATATCCTTTGTTGAACCAATATGTTCATTTTTTTTTCTAATGATAAGCTAGTATTTACTGTTTCTGTTTGCTGTGGTCTGTTGATTTTAAATTTACTATATTAGTGATACACAAATTCTAGTGTGGCTAAATTTAACAATTTTTCTTTGTTATTTCTTCCATTTTTGTTTTTGTGATGGTAGGAACCATCTCATAGCCAAGAATTTGCTTATTGAGCTTCAGACCCCCCCTTTTTTTTTGTATTTAGTTTTTTTTTTGAGACAGGGTTTCTCTGTATAGCCCTGGCTGTCCTGGAATTCACTCTGTAGACCAGGCTGGCCTGGAACTCAGAAATCCGCCTGCCTCTGCCTCCCAAGTGCTGGGATTAAGGCGTGCGCCACCACCACCACCCGGCATTTTTAAGTATTTTTATTTTATATTAGTGGCATGGATGTGTTTGCACCACATGCATGCTTGATGCTCATGGAGACTGGAAGAGGGCATTAGATCCTCAGGAACTGGAGTTACAGAAAGTTGTTAGCTGCCATGTGGGTGCTGAGAATTGAAACTGGGTCCTCTGGAAGTATTCTTAACCACCAAGTCGTCTGTCCAGGGCCCCCTCCCACTTGCTACCCCCTCTCAGTATGTAGAGGTGCTCAAGCATATATGCATGTGTGTATACACTTGTGTGTGCATATGTGCATTTGAGTGTGGATGGCCGGAAGTTGATGTAAGGTGTCTTCTCCAATCGCTCTCCACTTTGTTTTACGAGGCAGTTTCTCATTGAATGTAGAGCTCACCACTGGATTGGCTGGCCAGCAAGTTCAGAAATGTCTCTTTGTGTCTCCAGTGCAGGGACTATAGGTGCATGCTGCAGAGCCWGACTTTTTATATGGGTTCTTGGGGATCAAAATTAGGCAAGCACTTTACACTAATTGAACTATCTCTCTACCCTCACTTCTGTTGTTTCTAATATGAAATTATTTTACTACATTCAATGGTTTACAAGCTATTATTTTCCTAAATATTTTTTCATGATTCAAGGTATTAGATTTCACAAAACTTTACTTTGTATACTATCATATAGGGTTAGGTATTAAAGTATCCCATCTCCACAGGTGAAGAAAGTAAAGCTGTGTGCAGTTACATAATGGGTTACATCACGCAGGCAGTATAACCTGCAGTATCTGAACACTGAGCAATAGTATGTCTTCACAATCTGTGCTGTAACCCACTACCTRTCCTGCTACACAAGTTATTCTGATGTCATTTCATTACATGATTCTTCTCTGAAGCACTGCTTGGGATGTCTCTTTTAGGAACTAAAAGTCATTTCTCAGAGTCTCCTTTTTACTATTTAGCTTATAGGCTTTGCCTTAAAGTTTTTCTATTTTTTGTTTGTTTGTTTTGACATGGTTTCTTTGTGTAGTCTTGACTGTCCTGGAACTCATTCTGTAGATCAGGCTAGCCTAGAACTCAAGAGATCCTCCTGCTTCTGCATGCCAAGTGCTGGGATTAAAGGCGTATACCACCATCGCCCGGCTAACGTGATTTGACACTATGGTACAAATATATTTTAGTATTTGAAAATTTTAGGTTGGGTTGGAGAGATGGCTCAGTGGGTAAGAGCACTGACTGCTCTTCCAGAGGTCCTGAGTTCAATTCCCAGCAACCACATGGCTCATAACCATCTGTAATGGGATCTGATGCCCTCTTCTGGTGTGTCTGAAGATAGTTATAGTATACCCACATACATGAAATAAGTAAATCTTTAAAAAAAAAAAGAAAATCTTAGGTTATCTAATTCTAAGAACAATGTTAAGCAGRAGAAGGGAAATCACAGTAAGTCTGTTGTTGCAGTGCTGGAGGTCAAATCCAGGTCTGTGCACATTTTAGGCCAGTGCTCTAGCAGTGAGCTAAACTCTCACTCCTGAAAAATGCAATTTTTTTTTTTTTTTTTTGGTTTTTCGAGACAGGGATTCTATGTGTAGGTCTGGCTGTCCTAGAACTCACTCTGTAGACCAGGCTGGCCTCGAACTCAGAAATCTGCCTGCCTCTGCCTCTGCCTCCCATGTCCTGGGATTAAAGGTGTGCACCACCACTGCTCAGCCTGAAAAATGCATTTTTAAAATGTCCTTACCATACACAGGTGTCTTCCCGGGCAGGATGACGATAATGAGTTGTAGTCCAGAATATGTGTTCTTGAGATGTCGGAACATGGGCTCCACGCTGTCCGCCCCCTGTGCGTATTTGCAGAAACATGGCTGACCCTGGATGGGCATCCCTGCATCCTTAGAAATCTTTCGCAGCTGGTCTGTGAAACCTCTGAAGGTGAAACCAGAAAAAAAGCTCTGTCTAGACATCAAAATGCACCAAATATTTTATCTTTGTGTGTATAGTATTGAGGATTGAACCCATGGCTTGTGAGTGCTTAGCAAGTATCCTGCACTGAGCTATAGCCCCAGCTCCAAGCCTACCAAACAGCAACGAAAAGGTTTTTTGTTTTTTGTTTTTTGTTTTTTTTTTGGCTTTTTGTTATTTTGCCTTTTTAAATATTTTTCAGAACTGAGGACTGAAACCAGGACTTAGTAAGCGCTCTACCACTGATCTAAACCCCCAATCCCATGAAAAGTTTAAGCAAGAAATTGAAGCTGGGTGGTGATGGAGCACACCTTTAATCCCAGCACTCGGGAGGCAGAGGTAGATGGATCTCTGAGTTTAAGGACAACCTAGTTTAGAGACTGAGTTCCAGGACAGCCAGGGCTACACAGAGAAACCCTGTCTCAAAAAAACAAATCATTAAGGAAAAAGGAGGAGGAGGATGAAAGAAGAGGAAGAGGAAGAAGAAGAGGAGGAGGAGGAGAAGGGAGAAAAGAAGAAATAGCAGATGAAGGAATGATCTGGGTTTTTGCTCGATATAGAAAAGGTCACCAGATTATTAAAGTTAAAGCCCACAGACAGTACCAGTAACCTATAGTAGCCTTCTTTTGTCCTCTGTGAATATGTTCAAAGACTCCCTAGTGCAGTGGGGAGATGGCTTAGTTGGTAAAAGATTTGCTATGTATATCTATACTGTCAGTACTGAGGAGGTGGAGACTGGATCCCTGGCGTTGCTGGCCAGCCAATCTAACTGAAGTAATGAATTCCAGATTCAGTAAGATGCCCTATCTCAAAACATAAGGTGGAAGGTGATTGAGGAAGATCCCTAAAATCAACTCTGGCCTCAACCTATCTGCACAAACATAGACATGCATGTATACATACATATTCACATACAAGACTCCCATTGGATGTTTAAAGGTATGGATGGTACTAGACTCTATAATGCCTTTTGATCTCAAACAATGGGTATAATTTTTGAAGTCCCAGGTCTAACAAGTAAATTTATACAAATTTCCTTCCTTCCTTCCTTCCTTCCTTCCTTCCTTCCTTCCTTCCTTCCTCCCTCCCTCCCTTCCTCCCTCTCCCCCTCTCTCTCTTCTTCCTTCCTTTTATTTTTTGGTTTTTCAGACAGAGCTTCTCTGTATAGCCCTGGTTGTCCTATATCTCACTCTGTAGACCAGGCTGGTCTTGAACTCAGCGATGCCTTGGCCTCTGTCTCCTGAATGCTAGGATTAAAGATGTGCGTTACAATTCTCACCTTTATAATTTCAGAATAAAATACTCATTTTTAATGTACATCATTGAAACTTCAGCACACAATTTTTTCTTTCCTTATTAAGCTGACAACCTTTGTCTTTTCACTTAAATAAGTCAATGGGTTCCAAGTCAATGAGGCCCTGGTGAATAGTGCCTGATAACTGACGTTTTTGGCTGACTTCTGGCCTGTACATGCAGAAACATGCATACCCACGCACCTGCAAATGGGTGGGCACACATGAACACACACACATTATTGTCAAGACTGGGTCTCATTAATTTATGATTCTCCTGCCTCAGTCTCCCACATAACTGGAATGATAGGTGATCCCAGCTGAATGGAAGTTTTAAAGGTTCACTGGTTAAATATATTCCATATAGAGGCAACATCTGTTAGAACACGAGATGAATCACTTAAAACTGCAATACAGGGCTTGGGTATACAGTTCAGGGAAGCAGCCCAATGGATGTACAAGGTCCTGGGCTCACCCCTAGTGACATAAAACATTTTTTTTTTTTTAAAAAATTCAAACACAAAGGTTCCCAGACCAAATCAAAGAAACACCTTACTTCAGTATTTCTTCTCTGCACTGCCTCTGCGTGGCAAAGCAAGCGATAGCCCACATTTTGATCTCGACTCCTGTGTGGAACTGTTTTCCTCGCATGTCCCACACTCCATGGCTGGGTGTTGCTACTGTTCGGTTCTTAAAAGAGAAATGACATGGCAAAAAACCAAAAACTTTCCCAAATAATACATTTCAGCTGAGCTCAAGTAAACACTTCAAGTTCTGAACTGGTAAGTCCTTAGTACTCTATGTGGAGTTGACTGCTCTAAATCAGCATTATTTATACTGTTTAAACCAGAGTCCAGTAAGAGACCAGCACAATAGTCCAGCAGGTCTTTCCTTTACATGCGGCTCTTGTCCCCTTGCATGCTGACCTGAGTTTGACACCTCACCACACCCAAGAACTCATACAGTGGAAGGAAAGAACCCAACTCCCTCAAGTTACCCTTTGACTTTAACATGTGCACCCCCACAATAAATACATAAGTAAATGTAAAAAAAAATTAAGCTAAATTCAACTAAAGCAATTCACCTTGAAACAAAATACCCAATGTATTGTTGGAATGACAAAATAATAGTTCAAAACTTTTAAGATTTATTTATTATATATAAGCACACTGTAGCTGTCTTCAGATACACCAGAAGAGGGCATCAGATCTCAATATAGATGGTTGTGAGCCATCATGTGGTTGCTGGGATTTGAACTCAGGACCTCTGGAAGAGCAGTCAGTGTTCTTAACCACTGAGTTATCTCTCCAGCCCCCATAAGTTCAAGATTTAAGAGTACCATTCTCTCCATAGTTAGCAAATTAATTTTTTTATTTTATGTATGAGTGCTCTGATGCATGTATACCTGCATGCCAGAAGAGAGCATATAATTCCTTTATAGATGGTCGTGAGACACCATGTGGGTGCTGGGAATTGAACTAAGGACTTCTAGAAAAGCAGTCAGTGCTCTTAACCCTTGAGCCATTTCTCCAGCCCCATACTTGGCATATTTCTGTGTATGATTAGAACATTACTGATAGGCTTTACCCGTCCTCCGTACTGGAGCATAGGTGCTGGAAGTACTCGTCCGGTCACATGGGCCATTTCATCCCGCACTTTAAACTGAAACTCCTGAACGAAYGGATCTGTTTCATAATTTGCGCTTCTTACCTAACAACAGAAAAGACTTGTCATTATTCTCAGACTTCCCTTAACCTGTCACTATACTCTGCTTTTCTTCTTCTATGCCAACCATATGTTTTGAAATAAGAATGAACAACGGTGCCCTGACTATAAGGCAGAGAATATTGTCCTGCAGACTGTGAGTCAGGGGCTGTAGGACATCTAGGAACACCTTGATAACTTACTCAGAACTCAATGTAGGTATTAGGCTAATAATATACTTCAACTATTTGTGACCCATGAAAATGGTGATTTTAAATAACTAAGCAATTTCTGGAGCGAGGATACCTATCTAAAATGGGAGAAGAACTTCCAATTGACACCATGGTACACACGTTAATCCCAGCACTCGGGAGGTAAGGCAGGCAGCTCTCTGAATTAGAGGTTAGCCTGGTCTACAGAGTGAGTTCCAGGACAGCCAAGGCTGTTATACAGAGAAACCATGTCTTGGAAAATGAAAAACCAACCAACCAAACAAAAAAGAACCTCAGACTGGACTCATTGCTTAGTTAGTGAAAACCAAAACAAAAAAACCTCAGATAATAAAGAACCTAGGAACATAATAGTGAAATTTGTTTCATGTAAAGTTTGACAGTAAATATTAAAAACAAACTTTTTCTAACTACCTGCTTTATATGTTATATAATTTTATTTCTGTATTTTCAGGCATATTACATCATATAAGTTTATTTAAAGAGAAATAGTAAGAACAGATTTAAAAACAGCATGAGTTATAGATTATAAATATCCACGCTCAGAGTCAAAGAATATATGGTTCTTCAGTACTGTATCTTACCTAAGGTATGCTATTAGCTATTTTCTTTTCTTTCTTTCTTTTTTTTTTTTTTTGTTTTTCAAGACAGGTTTCTCTTTGTAGCCCTGACTGTAGATCAGGGCTGGCCTTGAACTCAGAGATTTGCTTCCCAAGTGTTGGGATTAAAGGTGTGAACCACTATCCCTGGTTCCATGATCTCTTTTAATTCTGACAGTTTATAAAATGGAAATGTAGCATCAGCTGGTAAGGACATGTTTGTTTTCTTTTTCTTTCTTTTTTTTTAATTGGTTATTTTATTTATTTACATTTCAAATGTTCCTCTTCCTGGTCTCCCCTCCGCAAACCCCCTATCCCATCCCCCCTCTCCTTTGCCTCTAAGAGGGTGCTCCCCCACCCGCCCACCCACTTCTACCTCACCCCTCTAGCATTCCCCTATACTGGGGCAACAAGCCTGTATAGGACCAAGGGCCTCCCCTCTCACTGATGTCAGATAAGGCAATCCTCTGCTACATGTGTAGCTGGAGCCATGGACCCATTCTTGGTTTCTCTTCAGATGGTATAAATCTTTTGCCTTTATAAAAAATGTATTCACTTTATATCCTGACCACTGCCCCCCACTCCCAGTCCTCCCCTCCCACAATCCTACCCCCATCGCTTGATCCCTTGAGTGGCTCACCCTAATGCACTTTAAATCACATTTTAGAGTTTTGTACTAACCAATCTGCTAATTTCCTCTTGTCTATCTGGTGCAGATCTTGCTGTTGCCTTAATCATAGTAGAAGTCTGATTGTCTGTTAGCTTCTTGATACACCTTTGCCCAGCTACAATATTACAGACCTAGAAATAGAATAATTTATATAATGTATATATTTTTGTTAGAACTCACTTGATTAATGCCAATCACACGTTAAATATAATTTTAAAGTCTAGTTTATTAAATCACTTCTTTTTACTGTATGTTAAAGTAAAAAAGTAGAGAACAAATTACACATGATCATATAATTATTAGACAGGTAAAAGGCACACAGGATAAAGACCAAAAGAAAGACAGCAAAAATGCTAACCAATGGTAGAATTATGGGTGAACTTTTTCCTACCATGTTGGCTAGTTTTAGGTCAATTTGACACAAGCTATTGTCATCCTCAGGTGAGGGAACCTCGATAAAGAAAATATTCTATAAGATCCTGCTGTAGGGCACTTTCTTAACGAGTGRTTGATGGAGAAGGGCCAACCCATGCGAATGGTTCCATTCCTACGCTGGTGGTCCTAAGTTCTATAAGAAGGCAGGCCAGGCAAGCCACGGGGAGCAAGCCAGAAAGCAGTCCCTCTCCATGGGCTCTGCATCAGTTCCTGCCTCCAGGTTCCAGGCTTGATTTAGTTCCTGTTCTGACTTCCTTTGATGAAGAACAGTGATTTGGAAGCATAAGCCAAATGAACCCTCGACTCCCCAAGTTGCTCTATGGCACTCTGACCAAGACACATACTATTTTATTTAATGAAATTTTAGAAAAAAAAAGTAGAATTAAAAAAATGTTCAAATTCTAAAACATATGTGAGACTCAGATAAATCATAGGCCATGAAAGCCCCTAAAAGAATAATAAGGCCAGGGAGATGGCCCTGAGGGTGAAGAGCTTGCTGCATAAGGACCTGAGCTCAGATCCCTAGCAGTGTACAAAACTAGGCATGGTGGTATATGCCGAAACTCCAGTGGTGGGGAAGAGGGAGGGGAAAGGAAGATGGAGAAACAGGTCCAGCTGAAGTTCAGGTTCAGTGAGAGACCTTGTCTCAAAAAACAGATGAATAGCAATTATCAAAAGACTCTTGATGTCATCCTTTGGCCTACACAAACACGCATGCATGGCATACACACACTCATACACTTACATGTGCACATACACACACGTGCAAACATATTCACACTTGCACGCACATACAGAAAGATGAACAGAAGCTAAGCTAATCATAAGCAGTGTAAAGACATTACTTCTAGTGGTAGGTATGTATGCTTCTGCTCCTGCCCCACTTGCAGACAGGGAAGGTGTGGGTACTTCAGCTGAAGTGTGTACTTTTCTCTGAAATACTGAGCTACAGTTCTCTCCACAGTTTGGCCATTTTCTAGCTGTAAAGGAAAGCTGGAAAAAAGAAGAGCTGACATGAAAACTCGTATCCCATATGAGTTGGCCAGCTCCCCAGCCCTTACTCGGAGTGCACTGCCTCACGTCACTGCTGTGGTGTACGGCAGCTTTCCTTACGTTTGGTGGCTGGCAGGCCTTCTCGTTACATTACACACACGGTATTTTCGTCTCATTGTTCCACAATGAGTCACTTCAACCTTCAGACCTGTTCCCAACAAGAAAAATGAGTGTTACAGAAATTCAATGAAAAATACCCAGTCTGTTCACTAAAGCCTCTATTCTGAGCAGACACAAAGTCTGTGACACAAGCAACATGATATCAGAAATTCTTACATGATATTGCTAATAATCATAATTATGACAGACCTAATATCAAATTTTTTTTTACACTATCAAGCTCTATTTGTTAAGAAAGAAAATTCTGTAATTTGCTAAGTCCAAAGATCAAGGAACAAAGTTCTCTACTAGGAAAAAAAATGTATTTACAATAAACTCAGGAATTTGTAAAACTTGGGAATGAGAGCTTAAGTATTTGAATAGCCTCTCATCACATAGTGACTGAAAATCAGGGTTCCAGAAAGTTGAAGAAGGAAGTCCTTTTAAGATTTATGAAGCAGGCAGAAAATAGATTTGGTCCTTTGTTAGAACCAGAGTGACAATTTTATTAAGTATTTTTTCTTTATTAATTTTTTTCTCAAAAATAGTCATGACTAGAATGGAAAATAGTTCTTAATTAAAAAATTATATTTTGTGTGTACTCATTCACACATGAATATAGAGATAGAAAGACAATGTAAAGAAATTGGTTCTTTTCTTCCACCATGTGGATTCTGGGGAGCAAACTYAGGTTGTCAAGCTTGGAGGCAAGTGAATTTGCCCATTGTGCCATGTTATCAACCTTCCAAATAACTTTTTTTTTTTTTTTTGAGACAGGGTCTCTCTAGATAGCCCTGGCTGTACTGGAACTTGGTATGTAGATCAAGTTGGCCTTGAACTCACAAAGACCCCCATCTGTCTTTGCCTCCTGAGTGCTAGGATTGAAGGTATGGAACACCACTCTTTGGCTCCTTTAAATAATTCTTCCCCTGTCCCCCCAGACAGGGTTTCTTGGTATAGCCCTGGCTGTCCTGGAACTCATTCTGTAGACCAGGCTGGACTTGAACTCAGAAATCCGCCTGCCTCTGCCTCCTAAGTGCTGGAATTAAAGGTGTGCACGACCATCGCCTGGCTCCTTTAAATAAGTCTTAAAGTGGGTGATCTCTACTTTCTCATGGAGTCATTGACCCATTTGAGAATCTGATGAAAGCAATAAACTCTCAGAAAAATATATACATAATACATATGTGTGTGTATAATGTAGCAAGTAATTTTAAATATTTCTAGCTCACTGTAGTGCATTTATGAACTTTAGTGATTCAAGAATTCCAGCTATTCTAGAAAGTAAAGAAATGGGCTTTGACTCCTCAGCTGAAGAGAACCCTTGCTTTGCAGGTACTCAGGTCCGTGTGCACACAGGCACGTGTCCTACCACTGAGCTCTTAACCCCATCCTTTCTGCTCTTTGTTTCAAGACAGAGTCTTGCTGAGTTGCTCAAAGTATTCTTGAATTTATTTTCCTTCCTTAGCTTTCTGGGATTATGGGAGGTGTGCCTCCATGGCTGGCATATCAAGAAACCAGGAAGGTTCTTAGGTTTTTTTTGTTTTGTTTTGTTTTGTTTTTGAAGGTAGAGGATGATGACAGGCTCTCTCTGTGTAGTCCTGACTAGAACTTGTTATATAGGCCAGGCTGCCCTTGAACTCACAGAGATCTCCCCGCATCTGCCTTTCTAGTGCTGGATTAAAGGCATGCACTACTATGCCCAGCAGGAATTTTCTAAATACTGATGAGAACCAGGATTTCCTGAGATGATTGATGTTTCACACTTGTGCTAATATGGCAATCATTAATAACACGTTACTGAGAACAGGAAACACAGCTAATATGCCTGATAAACTCAAAGTTTAATTTTAATTAAATTAAATAGATACACAAGCTCCTGGCTACCGTATTGGCCAAAGTAGTAACCCAGGAGTTAAGAAATGGACATATAATAGCTATTCTTTACAGAAAAACAGACCCATTTCTAAAGTTTGGCTAGGCTCCAAAGAGTGAGTCTAGAAAGGTACAAATGGAGTTTTAGTTTCTGAACAGAATAATGGTTACTATACTTTAAGTAATTTTACTTTTATATTTATAATTTCTATAGTGCAGTAATTCTCATCTGGATGTGATTTTACCTGCCCCTCACCCTGGAACATTACCTGAGCATGTGCGTGTGTTGCTGTGAGCAAATCTAGGGCCTTGGCACACATTAGGCAAGTGCTTTACTAAGTTACACTCCCAGCCCCCAAGAAGATTTCTGTGACAGTTACAACTGGGTGATATCAGCTAGTGAGTAGAGGCTGGATACTTCCAAATATTCTAGAATGTACAGAATTGCACCCACCTATCAACTCAGCAAAGAATTACCCAGTACAAAATGTCAAGAGAAACTCTACCACAGTATAATTTGTTTTCTTATCTAATTATTAACTATAGTACCAATCACAAAGTTCACTCATAGTAAATGATATTTTCTCTTGACATATCAATATGAATTAGGATAGTAAATGATTTTTCTTTAAAAGTATTCTTAATAAAACTTAAACCATTGAGAAATAATTTTAATTTTAACTATATTTCTAAAATTAAATTTCAAATATTTATTATGTCATTATATTATTTACAAAAAGCCAGAAAATACAATGGAAGGCCTTATAAGAGGGAAACGGTGATACTATGGAGTAAGGAAAATAAAAATATTATGTGTAGGGGAAAAACAAAGTAAGTTTCTGTTGTTTGAAACACTTATCTATTTATTTTCAAGTTTTCCCCATGATTAAAAAAAGTATTTATATTAAAAATATAAATATAATGTTCTATATAGCTTATATAACAAATATTAACTAAAAGTAAATTAGTGCTTTTTTATACATAAAGTTATCACTATTTCTGCTGTGAAAGTACCATGAGTTATTGATTAAAAAAAGCCACTCCAAAGTTATTACTAACTAGTTGGAGGTAAGTTTAACTAGATTACAATCAATATACTAAAATTCATATTCATTATGGCATAATTTATAGCAGTATTTAGCAGCTATCATCAAATTCCGTACATAAGTTAAAACTTAAACCCAAACATCACTAAACAGAAAACTCTATTTTTTGAGTTCCTGTGATAGGATACATGGTGTACTTTAAAAAGTCCTCGCTTAAAAAAAACTAGTGTTCTTGAATTTGAATGGAGGAAAAAAAATACTAGTTTATTAATTAGATACAACCCAGACTTTCTACCCCAAATGTAAGATCATAGATCATAGCTAACAATTAGATCAAATCCAGGGGATAGCAAAAAGTCAAAATGATAAAGAATGGAATAGGTAATTCTCTGCCCAGGACCCTCCCCAAACCCTCCATCCAACCAAAAAGTTTGGCTTTAACAAATATTTAACCTATAAACTTGGCTTTACCTTCACTATAACATCAACTTTATAATTTCTAGTCAACTTTTCAGTCATTTCTTTGGGCCCCTGAGCAGTTGAAGTTAAGACCGAGTCCATGCTCTCCGGGCAGCAGTTGAATCCTTGTTCTGTACATCTTGTATTTTCTGTGATAGAGTGGTGATATGAGTTGATTGCATAGTTACCGCAGAGTAATGTATGTGACTGCATGAGATCAGAGGTGGTAACTAAGCAGCAACTCAGCTAGAAACCATGGCATTGAGATGATCACATATATAATGGTAGGTAATGCACTAACCTGGATGCTAACTGCAGTTAGAACAGATTATGAAAGGACAATGATATGGTTGCAAACAGTTATCTTTAACAGTTTCCTATTTTGGCACTTAATTTGCGATAGATGGATGCTTATTGACAAAACAGGAAGGGCTTTCCTTTCATGTTTTATTACAATGACTATCTCTTTTTTGTTGTTACTGAATGGCACAGAATGAATGATAACTGGAACAAGCAGGATGTAGTCACCTACTCTAATTGGTTTGGGGGACTGAAAGATGTTCAGTGAACAAACTCGAATGCTTCATTCAAACCACAAGCTGAAAATTATCTGCAACAAATAGGTAAAATCTTAAATAACAACATAATTATTTCTGTCTATTTAAGATGTAGCATTTAATATTAACAAAGTTTGTTATGCCTTACTAGATAYCTGTTTTTCTTTCATGTCTATATACTACACTAAATACAGTGGAGTCACATCTTAAGTGAGGATTAGATACTAAAGTCATAAATAAGGAAAGAAATTATATACCATCAAATTACGTTTTAAAAATTTCTGAAATTGCTGATAAAGCACAATTGAGTTTTAACCCAAAGCTGTAAATGCACTTTAAAATGTACAGATGGAGCAAATATGCACAGAATAAAYAGAACAATATAAAGTAATTTTAATTTGAGGGGCCATAGAGAATACCTTTTTAGTTTAATGACCATACACTGTAACACCACTGTAATAACTATTGCTAAGTAAGACAGGCACCTTTATTATATACATTAAATAGCTAAGTACAATCTGGAATAACACATGAAACTGGTGAACTACAATTTCTAAAATTCCAAAGAAATAAGATTTTAACAAACTGTAATTTTAGAAAAATAACATTAATTAGAATATATTCAAAGAGTGAGTCAAATTCTAAAGTAGCAATATCTTTAAGATAAGATTCTTACTTTAAAAAGATAGTATTAGAGAAACATTTTCGCATGAGACACTTTCCTCTCTCTAACTAGTATAGGACAGTATTTATAAAAACATAGCTGGATTAATTAGCATGTTCTTCACTCAACTACTACCTAAGTAGCTACAATAATGGATATAACATTTTATAATTAATCTATATTCTATTGGTCATATTACACAATATGATTCTAATTATAAAAACACTTCAATAGAAAATCATTTTTATCCATGCATTTTATAGTGAAGCTATTGTAAATACTAATTGGTAACAAACCATTACAAATGATATCTGAAAGTATAGTCTTCTGAATGCTAATTAACTCACCTTTTATCTCCTTAGTGAATTTTACCCGATGAGAATCAGTCAGGGGTCTGGGTTGCTCATCAATGTTGTGAATGTCAAGAACTTCACACATGAACTGAATTACAGGCTGTGCTTTGTAAAAGGCAGTGGCAGAAACTAAGAAAAAAAAACCCAAATAGTATAAATTTAATATTTAAAATCCAAGAAACTTCATTCCAGGTTTCCATAATTAACTGTGTACAGTTAAAAATGATCTTTTATGTTTATGTATGTTTTCCAAAATGAAGTAATTTGATTTCTGAGGTACAAGAACAGGAAAGCCAAATACTATAGTTTTTAATCCTCTAACTCACCAAAGGTAACTATCTTCACAATGAAGTGTTCTATGAAACAAGAACTTGTGAAGTCAAAGAATGCCCAAGTTCTTTAGCAGAGAAGAGAGTGAGATTATTTCTTAAACAAGGCTTCTTGGGCTGGAGAGATGGCTAAGTGGTTAAGAGCACTGACTGCTCTTCCAGAGGTCTTGAGTTCAATTCCCAGCAATCACATGGTGGCTCACAACCATCTGTAATGAGATCTGATGCCCTCTTCTGGGGTGTCTGAAGACAGCTACAGTGTACTCATATAAATAAAATAATTAAAACAAAAAACAAAAAACAAGGCTTCTTATGCCCTTCTAGAGACAGCTTTCTTTATCTTCTAAGGGTGTGAGATAACAGTGGTATTAAACATAAGCCACAGGTTATACTATGGGCTATCTGCCCAGGGGTCTGAGTCACAGGTGGTGGTTTACTAGCCATCTCTTTATTAATCAGCATGATTATTTTTAAAATAGTTTTTATTTCTAGGTTTTAGAACTATAAAATGGTTAGAAGACCACACATCTCATTTTCTTCTCCTTCTTCCTCTTCTTCCTCCTCCTTTGAAACAGCCTCTCATTGTGTAGCCCTGGCTGGTCTGGAACTCAATATGTAGCCCAGGTTAGCCTCAAACTTACAAAGACGCATCTCCCTCTGCCCACTTAGTGCTGGTATTAAAGGTATATACTACCATATTTAACCTTATATTCTTTTAAGATTAAAAAATTATGAATGTATATGTGTCTATGGGAAAGTCTGTGCATGCGAGTGTGCAGCGACCTCAGAGGATAGGAGAGAGTTTGAGTACCCTAGAGCTGGAGTCACAGGAGGTTATGAGCTGCCTGGTGTGGGTGCTGAAGATGGATTTCAGGCAGGAAGACTGCTCTTAAGTGTTGGGCCGCCTCTCTCCAGTCACTCATTCTATTCTTTTACTGAAAAACTGTGGGAACTTTGTGCCAGCAAAGAGGGAGGTGGTGGGCGACTCAGCCATTAATCCCAGCACTCATGGGGCAGAGGCAGGCGGGTCTCTACGGCCACATGGCCGGCCAGGACTACACAGTGAGCACCATCTCAAACAAAAGAAAAGAAAAGAAAASAAAACAAAACAAAACACAAGCAACAAAGGCCTCAAACCAAAAGTGAAAACATGCCAGTACAGTATAGACTGTATGCGTATTTTTCATATTGTTTGATTAGTTCAGCCCATGCTGGCCTGGACTACTTTTTAGGAAGGAAATAGATAAAAGAAGTGCATTGTGAAAAACCTGTGCTTTTACCTTTCCTTTAAYCCTACAGTAATTTTCTTCACTAGATACTACATCACACCTGMTGTTTCACAGGCCACAATTGGAACTGCCATATAAATGTACACAACAATTTCTTCTACTGTATTTTCTGTTACTCTTCTAATCACTCACTGTTACCATCTTCTAGACCACATCCAGTGACATGGGCATTTGAGATGAATAACTAAACCTTGTGATACAACGTTTTCAAAAGGATGGGTTAAAATCAATSAACACAGTTTAAATAAGGGTAACTTTTAGTGATTAGAGATCACTGGGGCTGTTTGTGGACCTTTCAAACTTTTGTTGTTTTTCATTGTTTAAGACACCATCTCATATAGCCCAGGCTAGCCTCACTTAGTCAYGACCTTGGACTCCTCTATTCACCTTATTTCTACTTCCCAAGTGCTTACTCTAAAACAAAGACTATACCTTCTTCTCCGCACCTCAAGGTACCTTCTCCAAAACTGACCATATAATCGGTCACAAAACAGCCCTCTACAGATGCAAGATTTAAATAATCCCATGCATCCTATCAGATCACCACAGACTAAGGCTGATCTTCAATAACAGCAAAAATAACAGAAAATCCACATACCCATGGAAACTGAACAACCCTCTACTCAATGATAACTCATCAGGGAAGAAATAAAGAAATTAAAGACTTACTGGAATTCAATGAAAATGATGACACAGCATACCCAAGCTTATAGGACACAATGAAAGCAATGCTAAGAGGAAAATTCATAGCACTAAGTGGGCTGGTAAAGAAACTGAAGAGATCCTACACAGGCAACTTAACAGCACACCTGAGAACTCTAGAACAAAAAAGAAGCAAACTCACCCAAGAGGAGTAGAAGGCAGGAAATTGTGAAACTCAGGGACAAAACCAACCAAATAGAAACAAAGAAAACAATACAATCAACAAAACCAAAAGCTGGTTCTTTGAGATAATCAACAAGATAGATAAACCCCTAGCCAAACTAACTAAAGGACCCAGAAATAGTATCCAAGTTAACAAAATCAGAAATGAAAAGGGAAATATAATAGCAGAAACTGAGGAAATTCATCAAATCTTACTACAAAAGCATATACTCAACAAAACTGGAAAATCTACAGGAAATGAATGATTTTCTAGACAAATACCATGTACCAAAGTTAAAT
>BDUI01000227.1:164598-177143 GCA_002335545.1 Apodemus speciosus
GGGTGTGCGCCACCACCTCCAGGTGAAAATTCATAGTTTTTGAATATTTTTATTAATGAGAAAAAAATTGAAGTTACTAAGTAGTTTAAAAGGTAGGAAAACAACTTTAATTTAGTTAGCCAAAGAATAAAAACCTTATAAGATGACAGAAAAATTTCAGAAAGCAAAGCTAGAAGAACTAGAATAAATAAACAACTATTAGCTCTGCTGCTGGGAAAAAAAACCAGGGGTTATGGAACGATGGCTCAGTGATGAAGAACACTGGAAGCTCTTGTAGAGGTCTCAGGTTTGAATCCTAGTACCTACATGGAGGCTCATAAGCATCTGTCATTCCAGTCCCAGGGACACCATCTTCTGATCTCTAAGGGCATCAACACATACAAGTGGAGCATAAATTTACATGCAGGTAAAAAAGTAATTTTAAAAAATCAGCTGACTAAACTACTAGCCACTAATAAATAGAAAAAAAGGAAAAAGCACAAATATACAAAGGTAAAAAATAGGGGAACCACATAAATAGACAAAGTTTGAAATAGAAAAACTGTTTTATAAAATTCTATACATTAAATAAAACATGGGTAAAATAAAAATTTTATAGTAAATAAATGTGACTTATGAAAGTAATCAGAGATAGCCTAGATACTTGATTTTTAATTAATTCATTAAATTAAAAAATGATTTATTTATTTTTATTTTATGTGCACTGGTATTCTGTCTGCATGTGTGTCTGTGTGAGGAACTCCAGGAATACCAAGAGAGAGTAAGCTGTATGTGAGGAAAGCTTTAAGACTTTTCTGAAACAACAAAATACAAATATATAGTATGTTTTTGGATTGAAGGCTAGATTCAACAACTTATAGAAGTCAATTTGTTCTAATTTAATTGTTAAAATAATGAGATCTTTTCTTCTTCTTTTTTTATTGGTTATTTTCTTTATTTACATTTCAAATGTTATCGCCTTTCCCAGTTTCCCCATTAAACTAGCCAGAGTGAGAGAAAAAAAGAGGTCTTAGTAAAATTGACCTGTCTTCTTACATACTGGGTATAGACACAGTATTTCTAAAGACTATATCATAAAACAAGTAAGAATGGTCTTGAAAGCAAGAGAGTAGAGTTATCACATAAGTCATAATGTATGCCAACAAGCAAACTTACATGTACGAAAACACAAATCAACAAGAAAAAATAACCACCCCCCATTACAAAGATCAAAAGACAAATAGAAGTTTAATTATAAGCCTTGATCAATAATGCTTTCTGCATTTGGCAGCAGCTAATGCAAGACTCATAACTGGTGCAAGTGCTGAGACTAAGTGACAGTGTGCTCAGCACTGAAAGGGACCTCCATATAAACTTGGAATATCACAAAAGAGAGGTGGAGGGAATGCATGAGCTGGAGAAGGGGAAAGCAATGTGAAATGCAGACTTCTGGATATGTCATGGCCATTCACTTAGAGCAACTGTGGTCACTTAGACAAGATCAAGTCAGTCACAAAACTTAGGAAGGCCTACACCTAGGAAGAGGAAGAGTAGTTCTCACTGGGGGCATGCATGGCTCCAGTGGATGGCCCTTACCCTTTCATAGAGTGGCAGCACTAACTGAAAACAGTATTAAAAAAGAAAGAGAAAGACATGAAGATGGGTGGGCGATGGAGTGACAGGGGGAACTGGAGTTAGGAAGTAAGGAGCAGATAGAGTCAAAATACATTTTATACACTTATGAAATCCTCAAAATACATTTTAAAAAGAAAGAAAAAAAGAACAAAATATGCAACCAACAGTTTATTAAGGTGTATGGCTAGCCAAATCCAGGCCTTAGGCTCTATTCTTAGTACTTAAAAACAACAAATATAAAAGTAAAAAAGAATGAATCATAAGTGGTCCTYGTATTAGTAAAGAACTATTTGTTTTGAGGCAAGTACAGTAAGTAATTCATGCTTCTAATCCTATAGCTAGGAGGCTGAGACTGGAGTACAAGGGCAGCTTGGACCATACAGGGACCGTAAATAGTCAATGGAATTTTAAAGAGAGGAAAAGACAAGGGCAGGGGAAGGAGAGTGAGGTGCAAATCTTGTTAATTCTGATTCAGATCAATTACACAGAAAAAGATATTTGGGATTACCAAGAAATTTGATTCTACTGGACTGCAGGGCTTCTGAAATATGAAATCTTGGGGAGTGGAGGCTGGGGAGTGGGGGACCCTCTAGAAAGTACCAGAGACCTAGGAGGTGAGAGACTCTCAGGACTCAAAGGAAGGGACCTTAGATGAAATATCAAGTGGAGGGATGGGGTTGCCATTCCACAGTCAAAAACTCTGACCCAGAATTGTTCCTTATAGACAGGTGTGCTTACAGACAGGAGCCTAGCATGGCTGTCCTCCGAGAGGCCCAACAAACACTGACTGAAACAGACTTAGATATTTACACCCAACCACTGGTCTGAAATTGGGATTCCTGTGGTTGAATCAGGGAAAGGCTGGAAGAAGCTGAGGAGGAAGAAGGCCACCCCATAGGAAGACCAGCAATCTCAACTAACCTGGACCCCTGAGATCTCTCAAAGAGCCACCCTCCTCAACCTATACAGCAGAGAATGGCCTGGTGTGGCCTCAGTGGGAGATGAGCCTAATCCTAGGGAATGGAGAGGTCTGTCGGGGTGGGGGACACGGCATCTTGGAGATGGGGAGGGGGTTGGGGGGTGGAATGAGGCACTGTGAGAGGATAGACTGGGAGGGGGGTAATGACTGGGCTGTAAAAAAATAAAAGTAATAAATTTTTTTTAAAAAACATTATAATTTTTAGTGGTGTATGTAGAATGTGACTTAAATATTTGCAGGGAGGAAAAAAAGCAAGATAGAAAATTTCTGACAAAATGAATAGTGACTACATACATATGGCAGTTTGCCATATTATTCTCTCTACTTATATATAAGCTTGGAAATATCTGTAGGAAAGCACCTAAAAATAAGAATGCAATTAGTAACATATTAGTACAACAGGAATGCCTGGCTATGATCACTAAGACCAACATTCTTCTCTTAAAGATATAAATTTTATAATGAAAGGCTGACTTAGGAGTAAAGAGAGCAAAAGGCAATTATTTGTAAGATAAAATTCTCAAATGATCACATCAGGGCTTTTACAAATTTTCATCTGCCTGCTTTACATTTAACAGCATTCTCACACAGGTTCTGTATTAAGGATTTACAAATGAAATATAACAAAAATATTAAGGTTTTATTAGGTTATCATTCTCATATATATGTATACATATGTATATATATATATGAATGAGTATCCAAGTATTACTTTAAGACAGCAGTACATATAACTGTATAAATAAAACCATAGATACAAGTCATATAGAAATTGACTACCCAATTCAGAATATGGTTTTAGTTCCCTTACCATCAATATTTAGCATCATTTTCCACATGGCAGGCCGAACAGACTGATGGAATCCAAACCATACTTCCCTGCCCCCTCCCAGAGGGTGGTCATATCCTTCTGGAGCTGAGAAAAAGGAACGCCCCACAGGCGTATATCTACAAAATTAAAATGGCATGTTCATTCCTTTCCTTCTAAGACTAATATATAAATCTGCAGGACAGGGGACACTAAAGCAAAGACAGTTTACTATAATGATATTTTTATACACATGAAAGTAAAAAGCTATTCTAAGTGAAGGAATTCATCAGCAGCCTTCTTTGAAATTGTCTATTTTCAGAATCAGTTTACAAAGCAATATATTTTACTTAAAAAAAAAAAAAAAGACAAAGTCTCACTGTGTAGCTCTCGGAAGCACAGAATTCACAATGTAAACCAGGCTGACCTCTAACTCATAGAGATCTGCCTGCTTCTGCTTACCAAGTGCTGGGATTGAAGGTGTATGCTATCTCACTTGTCCCTTAAAATACTTTGCTAAAAATAAGAACATTGCAACTTTAAAATGTTAAAGAGTAAGTTATTTCTACAAATATGTTCAAAGATATATATTTGACATATTTAAATCCAGAAATAYAAAATGCTAGTGTGATTTTAAAAACAGTACCTTTTTCTCCTTTTTTCCCATGCAGGAGTCCAAATGCAGGGCCTCAAGTATGCTGGGCCAATGCTCCACCCCTGTCCCCCATCACCAGCCCAACGGTAGCAATTTCAACACAATCTGACATTATTGTATAAAATATAAAATCACTTTTAAAACAGGTGACTTAAGTTCATAGTATATCTGAAAATGTCAGTTATTCAACACTTATAGGTCTCAAGAAAAAAGGTTAGAGATTTTTCTGTAAAATAATTCATTACATAGCTAAACTAATGATGGGTATTTTACATGATACTACTGTACAAATGAAATAATGAAAAACATACAGCATACAAAGAATAACCAAGAAGGCCTATACTACTCTCTTAGGAAGAAGTTCTTCATATTAAAGATCTAAAGCAGAAAAAGAGCCAGTACCACCTACTTCATAGAGGGCAGATGTCGGAGCACCACATCAACAGCATGGACCGGGTTAGTGCTGATTGGCTTGTCTAATTCCAGTGGCTCAGGCAAAGTCCCTCCAGTCAGTACTTCGTGTAGTAGGTGCCAACTGACTCGAGACACAAATTTGACTGACACCTTGAAAGGTCGATCTTTTCCACCTTCCCCAGGTAATGTAACATCTAAATCTACCTGTTAATGGCACAAGACCCAAGTGTAAAATGTTGAAAGAGATAAATGTAATTATTTAAAATTTAACTTATAAAAAAAAACACCAGGATTTTAAAAATCTTAATGCCAAATTGACAGAATAAAATTGCCAAGGCTGGTTGATATCTCCTAAGGAGAAAGGGGAGGGGTAAATGGGTAGGGAGGTGAGAGGAAGGGACTGAGGAGAGGAGGGAGAGGAAGCTGTGATCAGGATGTAAATAAATAACTTAATATAAAAAATTATAAAAAACTTAAATACATAGTTTATTCATGGCCGTTACAGTCATCATTCTAAATCACTGGAAACTACTTAAATATGCTAACATTTTGGCAGCTATAAAAAAAAAAAGAATAAAGATCTTTTGGAACTGTTATCTGATCATTTCTCAGCCATATTATTAAATGAACAACCCAAATATGAAAGACTATAAAGGACAAAAGCTGTTGTATGAGAAAAAAATGAGAAAATACTCATGAACTGCTTCCTTTTGTTAAAAAGAAACACAAGAAGGAAGCACGAACCAGAAACAAAGAAACTGGTTCAGTTCCTCCTCTGGGGAATGTATTGGAAGAGATAAAAGGAAGGCAATGCTAGTGTAATTTAGGGGTGGAATCTTGAGATTTGGGAACATTCTAAAATTCTAAATACTCAGGGTATCATCTTGGCTACTTGAGAGGCTGAGGCTAGAAAATCACTTGACTCATAAGTTCAAGATCAACAAGGATGAGCCAGATATGGTGATTCATGCTGGTAATCCCAGAGGCAGCCAGCTTTAATGGTGTGTGGTGGCACACAGCTTTAATCTCAGGACTGAAGATGCAGATGAAGGCCAATCTCTGTGAGTTCAAGGCCAGCCTAGTCTACAGAGTGAGTTCCAGGTCAGGTAGAGCTACACAGAGAAACCCTGCCACAAAAAAGAAAAGAAAAAAGAAAAAGAAAAAGAAAAAAAAAAAAAGCAAGCAAGTAAGCAAGTAGAGGCAGAAAGATCAGTGTAAATTCAAGGCTAGATTAGTCTACATAACAAATTCTAGATCAACCAGAAACAAACAAACAAACCAAAACCTAAGGCAAGAAAAAACTTCTAACAATGAAGAAAAAAAACTCTAGCATAAACAGAATCAAATGAATACAAACATATTTCAAATAAATAGAGAAAACAAGAATCCTTTTAAGTATAAATCACCAATTGCTAAAAAATATAAGGATAAGATCCTTAAAGGTTATTTCTTGTATAAAAACTAAAAACTCTGCATCTGCATCAAAGCGCACAACTGATTAGGGGAAGACAGTCCACAAAATATCAAAAAAACAACAAAAAAAGAAAACTTTGTAAAGTATATATGTGAAAAGGGGTTAGCATCCAGAACATTAAAAAAACAAAACAAAACAAAACAAAACAAAAAAAACTCCTGTAACCATTAGCTGCAAAAACAAAAGAAGCCTAATTTAAAAACTGGACAAAATATTTGAATGGACATCTTAATAAAAGTAAAAAATGACCAATGAATACATAAATATCACTAATTTGGAGGGAATCCAAATCACAATGCGATTGGACCTGGCTGTACAGACTTATAATACCAGCTCCTTGGAAAGCAAAGGCAGGAGGATTTTAAGATGCCAGCCTTGTACTATAGAAAGGGTCAAAAGTCAGCTCTGCATTATACAATGTGATCCAAGTGGTGTCTGCCAACAGAAAATTGATAAACAAAATGTGTTGTATAAATATAATAGATTTATTACTCAGCCTTGAAAAATAATTTTTATAGTATGGATATAATTTGAAGACTTAATGCTAAATGAAATAAGCAAGCCATGAAGGATAAATGCTTCATGATTCCATTTACTTGAAGTATCTTGTGGTGTCAAATTCAGACCCAGAAAGGAGAATGCTAGTTGCCAAGGGTTGATGGGAAAGGGCAATAAAGAATGTTTAGTGGTACAGAGTTTCCACAGGATAAAGACAGCTCTGTGGTGGATAATGTTAATGGTTATATTGTAAAGGTAGTTGACGGCAGTGAATTGTACTTGAAAAATGACTAAGATGTTATTTATACTTTATAAGTAACTACAAATAAAAAACCAAAACCAATACCTCCCCTTAAGATACTAAACACAAGGAAAAAAAGAATATCTTGGTAGAAAAAAACTGGCAGAAATCAACTTAACCAAGTGGTTAAAGCTAACATTACCATTAATGGAACAAATATATAGTATGTACCACTAGGTACAACCGCAGTGATAAAATAACATTCTTGCAATAGTATAGCCAAAAATACATAAACAAAACATAACCAGGGGGAAGGACACTCAGGGTCAGTCTGAAGAATAACTTGCCTATGATATCCTACCATGTTTACATCATAAAAGAAAAGAAAAAGGCTAGAGAATTGTTCCATAATAAAGATTAAAGATGTGATGCATGTTAGCATGATCCTGGACTGGAGTCTTTATCAGAGGGGAAGACACTAAATAACATAATTAGAACAATGAGCAATACTAGAATATGGATTGTCGATTAGAAAAAAGTCTTATGTCAATATTAAACTTAATTAAGTTGGTAAATATAGTTTTTATCCTTATTGTTAGGGAATAATATATGTTAAAGTATTATTAATGAGCATAATATATGCAACCCAAGTGTGACTGGATGTGGGAAAGGTAAGTATATATGCGTGTTTCTTTATATCAATATATCAAGCAATAGTGAAAGAGCAAAAGAGAGTAAGAAAAAATGTTAAAATCAGTGCAACAAACGTTAAAGGCATTAGTGAGTCTGAGCGAAGGGTATGTGAGTGTTCGGCATTGTTTTTGAAGCTTTTGCAATTAGATTAAAAAATGATCATATTGCAGAGGCATGGATACAGAAAATGTGGTTACATTTACACAATGGAGTACTACTCAGCTATTAAAAGCAATGAATTCATGAAATTCTTAGGCAAATGGATGGACCTAGAAAATATCATCCTGAGTAAAGTAACCCAATCACAAAAGAACACACATGGTATGCACTCACAAGTGGATATTAGCCCAAAAGCTCCAAATACCCAACATACAATTCACAGACCACATGAAGCTCAAGAAGAAGGAAGACCCAAGTGTGGGTGCTTCAGTCCTCCTTTGAAAGAAGAACAAAATACTCACAGGAGCAAATATGGAGACAAAGTGCAAAGCAGAGACTGAAGGAAAGGCCGTCCAGAGACTGAAGGAAAGGCTGTCCAGAGACTGTCCCACCTGGGGATTCTTCCCAGACACAGTCACCAAACTCTGACACTATTGTGGATGCTAAAAAAGGCTTGCTGAAATGAGCCTGATATAAGCTGTTTCCTGAGAGGCTCTGCCAGAGCCTTACAAATACAGAGTCAGATGCTCGCAGGCAACCATTGCACTGAGTGTGGAGTCCCCAGTGGAGGAGTTACAGAAAGGACTGAAGGAGCTGAAGGGGTTTACAACCCCAAAGGAAAACAACAATATCAACCGACCAGACCCCCCAGAGCTTCCAGGAACTAAGCCACCAACCAAGGAGTATACGTGGCTCCTGCTGTATATGCAGCAGAGGACAGCCTTGTCAGGCATCAATGGGAGGAGAGGTCCTTGGTCCTATGAATGTTCAATAGATGCCCCAGTGTAAGGGAATCAAGGGTGAGGAGGTGGGAGTGGGTGGTGGGTGAAGGGATACCCTCATAGAAGAAGGGGGAAAGGGGATGGGATAGGAGGTTTCCAGGAGGGGGGAAACCGGGTAAGGGGATAACACTTGAAATGTAAATAAATTAAAATAAAAATGATTATATTAACACAGATTATAATTTAAAATGGTATAAAATAATTTAAAGGGAGACATAGGGGCTGAGGGAATGACTCAGTGATAAGAGTACTTGTTCTTGCAGAGGACCTAGGCTTGGTTCCCAGCACCCACATGGCTGCAAACAACTAGCTCTAACTCCAATCACAAGAGAACAGATGTTCTTTTCTGGTCTCCTCGGGAACTGCACAAACATGGTGCACAGACACAAATGCAGGCAAAATACTCATATAAAATAAGAATAAATAAATCTAAAATAAGAATAAAATAAAGGAGACACAGCACAAGTATAGCTTTACATAAAGAAACACATCTTACCCCAGTGGTTGCCACAGGAAGTGGATTGGCTGTGTAAAGGCTTCTTTTTCCATCATAAACTGGTCTACGGTCTCCAAATATAGTCACTTTAAAATGCTGAACCATTGAATCAACTACTTCTCTAAGAAAGGGAAAAAATACATTCACATAACCCTCTGCAAGATGAAACACAAAATTATCAACTGAAATAGTTCCTGGAACTGTTTAATGACCTCAAAACAAGATTTGCTTTCATACCACAGCTTAAAATAGCAGAAAGACTGATTGCTGGCAAAGGATGACACATATTTTTCAGACCAAAAAAAAAAAAAAATGAATCCGACAAACCAATCATTTGGGGATACTGTTGATCAGAAAACTACTATTAGAATTTGATTCAAAATCTTTCATCTTTTCTAAGAGCTCCCCAACTATTTACCTTTCTCTCTCTCAAAAAAAATTCTTTACACTGTGCTAAACTACATCTTGTTTGTATTTCTATTTAGAACAGTCAGTCTATCATGTCTTAATTATATTCTTCATTCCTACAGTGAGTTCTTTAGAGCAATGAACACATCCTTATAGTTCCCACTCTTTCAATACMACCTAGTCAGTGAGGTGCTGTGAAATGTCCAGCTGGGGATGGTGCTCAGTAGTAGAACACTTGCTAGCATATACAAGGCCCTATGCTCACTCCCCAATACCACAAAGAAAAAACTCTAGTTTTGTTTAGCAAATATTTTGATCTCAATTTATAGTAACATGGAAAGGCATTAGAGACTTATATTTAAAAAATTTTTGTCTATAGAGAATTATACCAAATACCAACAAACCAATATATTGTTTTACTCACAAATACTTTAAGACAGTGAAAGATATCTAAAAGGATATATGCTAATTTATGTCTGGAAAGGAACTGTTTACACAATTGCAATACATCACAATGAGAGTACACTTGTACAGTACTGGTATGATTTAAAGTAGAATCAAAAGATTAAAATCTAGCCCAGACAAGTAGGGAGGAAAGGGAGAGAAGAAAATCAGAATTTTCCAGAACAAAAGAAGAAATCAAGTTGACTTAATTCCCAGGAAATTTTTCTACACAGAACAAAAAAAAAAATCTCTATTTCCCACCCTGTTTTTTGAATTTTGTGTTTTACTGAAAACTTTTAAAACAGTATCATGTCTTTCATGTGTAATATGATACCAAAGATTTGATTCATCTTGTTGAACCTTGGGGTTTAACAAATTTCAAAGATTTTGCGATTTAAAGTTTCCTTTTGTGGCTATTACAAAGTCCAATTTTTAAAAAATATGTATGACTGCCAAATAAAATCATACAAATATCATTTGTTAGACTTTTTTTTAACCCAACAACTGTTTTCAAGCTTACTAATAATTCCTAGAAACCCAAACCACTCTAAACATAAAAATGGTAGAGGATATTGAAACAGTAGGGCAAGAATATCTCAGAGATAAAAACATCCTGTTTTGACATATAGCACATAGTAGTTCCTTAATAAATTTTCTAGCAGTGGTGGATAGTCGATCTATTTCAGTGACCTTCCAAAACTGAGTATAAAACATCTAAAGCTGAATTGAACAACTTTTCTCCTGAGTGAAATCTGGTTTTATTTTGTTATTACTTCTATTTAATTAATGGTGCTTCCATATTCCTCAATTCCCCAATTTGAAACTTGACTGATCTCTTTACCTGATGACTTGATGATCCCCACCTCTCCACAGCATTAGTAACTTTCCAATCTGAGTTACCATCACCTTAAATTAAGACTTTAGTTCTAGCAGTTAGATTACTTAAGTTTTTTTGTTTTTAATGTCTTTAGATTTGTTTTTTCTCCAATCCTACTTAAAATATAACACTGCTAAATAAATCCTTATGCTATGCTTTTATTCCTAGAGTACAAAAGCCTGTGTTAGGGTTGGGAGTGGTGGCCCATGCCTTTCATCCCAGCACCTGAGAAACAGCACGGCAGGTGGATCTCTGTGAGTTCCAGGCCAGCCTGGCCCACAGAGAAAGAAAAACAAAAGACATCATCCTTGTCAGTTCTTGACACATAGACCACTCTAGCTAGCTGATGTCCTTCCTACCAGCTCTATTTCCTATGCCCATTCTCCTAAGTTATCCCTTCTGATGTGCTTGATGAGCCATGTACTCCTATGTGTTCTTACTGTTACCTTCTATATGTGATTTAAAAAAAAAAACCTGATTCATTCTGCTGTGGCAAGATCAGTTACTTTTTTAATAGTTATTTTTCAAAATTATTTTCAAAGGTTTCATCTGTGAAAATGAACTCACTTGGTTCATTTCTGATATAACATTCTCTACATTATTTAGCCATTCTCCCACCAAGTAGACTTTATTTATCTAACTGACAGCTATAAAGGAAATATAGTGCAATGCATCATTTCTATACATGTATCCTTATGAAGTGATGTAAGAATTAACCTCTGGTTATGTACCCAGAGAAAGGAGTGTAAGTCGAAGCGAATTTTATCAATGAATTACTATGAATAATGAACTACGGAATTGCTCTCCTAAATGGTTATAATAATCAACACCCTTTGATGTTCTATTTTATTATGTCTCAGTCAAGAGTTTACTTTCTAATATTTACTAGCCTGATGGGCATAACTTAAAATCTTTTTAAATTTAGCTCTCACTTACTACTAAGTAATTTGAACATCTGGGTATGTTTCTACTCTTCTGCAAATGCCCTGTTTGTTTCCCTTGCACCCATTGGAATTTTACATTCTTCCTGTTGAATCCATTTACATTCTAGATAGTAATTCACAGTCAGGATTAGTCCCTATAACAATCTTTGTCCACAATTGTTTTAACACTGACTACATACCTGCTTAACTGAACCCATAATTTTATATTACTGAATTAATCCATTTTTTCACCTGTGACTTCATACTTTTGAGTTGCTGTTCAAGAAACATGACCTCAATACAGACTGCATATTCCTTATCTGAAATGCTTAGAACTAGAAGCATTTAAATGTTTTAAATCTTTGCATATACATACATATGAGTATATAAATGTTATTTCTCAGCCAGAAAGAAAAACAAAATCCTGTCATCTGGAGGAAACGTGATGTAATGAGTCATATACTAAATGAATGAGCCAGAAACAGATGTACAAGAGTTACATGTTTTACTTTCATAATTGGAAACTAGAATTAAAAAAGAAAAGTATACATCCTGATAGCCATTAGTAGGTCAGGGGATTGGATAACATAAAGAAAGAAAGCAATCAGTATAAGAAGCAAGGTTGAGGAATGCTATGACTATGTGCAAGATACATATGGAGCTGAAGATAGCTCAGTAATAAAGGAAGCATTTGCTGTTCTTACAGAGAACCAGGGTTTAGCTTTTAGCATCCACATGGTAGCTCACAACTGTCTGTAAGCACACACGTGGTGCATAAACATTCATGTAAAACACTCATAGACATAAAGCCAAAAGATATACGTATATACAAAATCATTAATTGTGACTAGTTTTATGTCACCTTGACAAACTAAAGTCATCTAAGAAGAGGGAACCTCAATTAAGGAAATGCCTCTATAAGTTCAGGCTATAAGAAAGCCTGTTAGGCATTTTCTTAGTGATTGACGAGGAAAGACCCAGMCCGTTGTGGGTGGTGCCATCCCTGAGCTGGTGGTCCTGGGTTATATAAGAATGTGGGCTGGCTGGGCGGTGGTGGTGCACACCTGTAATCCCAGCACT
>BDUI01000227.1:313325-327738 GCA_002335545.1 Apodemus speciosus
TTATGGATATCATTGCAAAAATACTCAATAAAATTCTTGCCAACCAAATCCAAGAACACATCAAAATGATTATCCACCATGATCAGTAGGCTTCATCCAAGGAATGCAGGGATGTTTCAATATAAGGAAATCTATTAATGCAATCCACTACATAAACAAACTCAAAGAAAAAAACATGAAAAAAAGCATTTGACAATATTCAGCATCCTTTCATGCTAAAAGTCTTGGAAAGAGCAGGAATTCAAGGCCCATACCTAAACATAGTAAAAGCAATTTACAGCAAACCAGTAGCCAACATCAAAATAAATGGAGAGAAAATTGAAGCAATCCCACTAAAATCAGGGAATAGACAAGGCTGCCCTCTCTCTCTCCATATCTTTTCAATATAGTAGTTGAAGTTCTAGCCAGAGCAATTAGACAACATAAGGAGGTCAAATGGATACAAATTGGAAAGGAAGAAGTCAAACTATCACTATTTGCAGATAATATGTTAGTATACTTAAGTGACCCAAAAACCTCCACCAGAGAACTCCTACAGCTGATAAACAACTTCAGCAAAGTGGCTGGTTGTAAAATAAACTCAGACAAATCAATAGCCTTCCTATACTCAAAGTGTAAGCAGGCTGAGAAAGAAGTTAGGGAAATAACACCCTTCACAATAGCAACAAGCAATATAAAGTATCTTGGTGTGACTCTAACCAAACAAATGAAAGATCTGTATGGCAGGAACTTCAAGTCCTTGAAGAAAGAAATCGAAGGAGACCTCAGAAGATGGAAAAATCTTCCATGCTCTTGGATTGGAAGGATTAATACAGTAAAAATGGCCATCTTTCCCAAAGCAATCTACAGATTCAATGCAATCCCATTCAAAATACCAAATCAATTCTTCATAGATTTAGAAAGAACAATTCTCAAATTCATCTGGAATAACATAAAACTCAGGATAGCTAAAACTATTCTCAACAATAAAAGAACTTCTGGGGGAATCAATATCCCCGATCTCAAACAGTAGTACGGAGCCTCCGTGTTAAAAACTCCATGGTTTTGGTACAGTGACAGGCAAGTAGGTCAATTGAATAGAATTGAATTTCCAGAAATGAATCCACAGATGTATGTTCAATTGATCTTTGATAAAGAAGCTATAACCATTCAGTTGAAAAAAGATAGCCTTTTCAACAAATAGTGCTGGTTCAACTGGAGATCAGCATGCAGAAGAATGAGAATTGATCCACTCTTATCTCATCACACTAAGCTCAACTCCAAGTGGATCAAGGACCTCCACATAAAACCAGACACATTGAAACTAATAGAAAAGAAACTGGGGAAGACCCTTGAGGACATGGGCACAGGGGGAAAGTTCCTGAACAGAACACCAATAGCTTATGCTCTAAGATCAAGATTTGACAAATAGGACCTCATAAAATTACAAAGTTTCTGTAAGGTCAAGGACACTGTCAGAAGGACAAAACAGCAACCAACAAATAGGGAAAAGATCTTCACCAACCACACATCTGACAGAGGATTAATATCCAATATATACAAAGAACTCAAGAAGTTAATCCCCAGATAACCAAATAACCCTATTAAAAATGGGGTACAGAACTAAACAAAGAATTTTCTCCTGATGAACTTCGGATGGCTGAGAAGCACCTTAAGAAATGTTCAACATCATTAGTCATTAGGGAAATGCAAATCAAAACAACCCTGAAATTTCATCTCATACCAATTAGAATGGCTAAGATCAAACACTTAGGAGACAGCGAGTGTTGGCAAGGATGTGGAGAAAGAGGAGCATTCTTCCACTGCTGGTGGGATTACAAGATGGTACAACCACTATGGAAATCAGTGTGGCGTTTCCTCAGATAATTGGGCATGACACTTCCAGAGGACTCTGCCATACCACTCATGGGCATATACCCAGAGGATTCCCCTGCAGGCAACGAGGACACATTCTCCACTATGTTCAAGGCAGCCTTGTTTATAATAGCCAAAAGCTGGAATGAACCCTGATGCCCCTCAATGGAGGAATGGATAAAGAAAATGTGGTATATTTATACAATGGAATACTACTCAGCAATTAAAATCAATGAACTTATGAAATTTGTAGGCAAATGATTGGAACTGGAAAATATCATTCTAAGTGAGCTATCCCAATCACAAAAGAATATACATGAAATGCAATCATTGATAAGTGGATATTAATTAGCCCAGAAGCTCTGAATACTCAAGACACAATTAGCTACTCATATGATTCCCAAGAAGAAGGGTGGAAAGAGCCGTGATCCTGAAAAGACTTGATCCAGTATCAAAGGGGAGTACCAGAACAGAGGACTGGGAGGGGGGTCATTGGGGAATGGGCGGAGGGAAGAGGACTTATGGGACATATGGTAAGCCGGAACTGGGAAAAGGGAAAACATTCAGAATGTAAACAAAGAATATAAAAAATAAAAAATGAGCCGGGTGTGGTGGCGCACGCCTTTAATCCCAGCACTTGGGAGGCAGAGGCAGGCAGATTTCTGAGTTCGAGGCCAGCCTGGTCTACAGAGTGAGTTNTTTTTTTTTTTTTTTTTGAGATAGGGTCTCATGCAGCCAAGGCTGACCTTGAACTCTTCATAGTGTGGGGATGAAGCCTGGCTTATAGAGATAAAATCCAGGGTTTTGTGGACAGTGACAGGCATTCTACTACTGAGCTACAATTCTGGCCCCCATCCCTACTTTATTTTTCATTATATGTTTTATTTGCTGATTTATCGAGTTTTGGCCATTAGAATATGTACTTCTCAAAGCCACAAACATCGCCCCTCCCCAGGCGTAGCAGGTCTTTCCCTGTGCCTCTACACCTCTTTAGTTATGAATTCTCCAGGACAGGCTCCGGCAGTTCACCCCTGTGCACTTCTGTGTGGTGCTGRCCTGTCAGCCGAACACAAGCGCTTTCTCTCCTTCTTTTTCTAATCATATTCTTTCAGTGTTTTCAGACTAGCTCATCGTCTGAGGACTTACTGTGCTCAGTACGCCCATCTTCTTGGAAGACTCTTGCCCTTAGCTTCTCTACTTACAGCAATGTCAAGAGCATGCTGGGTAACAGTGGCGACTTTTCTGACTTGCATGGATGGTAGCACCTGTAGGGGTTCTGTTTTGAACAGCAGCCATTCCCCAGATGCCTACAATTTTATCTCTCCCATGTATTCATTCATATGTGGCCAAAGGAAATACTCCATGTTTTCTAAATAGCCTGGCTTGCACACACGGCATGCCGTTCCTCATCCTTCTTTTACTAAAAGTTTATAATGTCGGTGGAAAGGCAAGAAATCTCTGGTACAGATCAATACCTGCTACACTGTAAATGCTCAGCCCAGTTTGTATTGAGGCCAGGTATGGAGGCTTACACCCACAATTTTCTGTAACCATGTTCACTTCCTACATGGATCTCATTCAGTATCATGCTTTACCAACAATATACTCATGACTCTCAAATGCCTATTTTCAGTACACATCTTCCCTACATCAAATTTCACATATTCTGTAATCTAATAGACACCATGATCTTAGCATGTCTAGCAAGCATATCCTGGGGCTAAAGAGGTAACTCAGCAGTGAAGAGTAGTTAAGATCTGGTTCCCAGTACTGAGTTGGGCAGCTCACAACTGCCTGTAACTCCAGCTCCAAGGGAATCTGACATCCTTTTCTAGTCTCCATGGGCAGGAACACACACACACACACACACACTTATACAAATAAATATTTAAAATACATGTCCTCACTCAGAAGGCTAAAGCTGGAAAATCTTCACTTACTGTCATAAACTTCTGGTAACTTTGATTGATGATAACTAATGACATGTTCACTTAATCAAAGAGTATGTATTTATTGATAGATCAACGCTATATCCAGCAGAGCTGCCGGACCAAAGAGGATCACATCCTACACTTACTGCTAGGGTAAACAATGCCTACCTGCCGAGAGACTTCAGAAGACAATATCATACATAATAAACTGCCTGAACTATGTGTACTTAAAAGTCTACTCTTCCTGATTCTTACCTGTTGACTCTACGAGGCCGTTTTTCTGGTTTAATATCCACATCATAGTGATACACATCGATTTTAGGGATCTGAACCTGAAAATGATTGGCTAACAGTCGAATTGGTTTCCCCACAGTTCCAAGGCCAGGACGCCGAGGTGGCTGGAAGAGGCTGGTTGGTGGTCCTAAAGAGATTGAAAGACATACATTGTGCTATTTGGTAGTAAGGCAAATAAAGACAGTTAAAATTATTGAGATCTTATTTATCATTGAACATGTTCTGATATAAAAAAAATATCTTGGATCTCTGAGGCTGGTGAGATGGTTCAGAGGCTAAAAGCTCTGGTTGCTTTTCCAGAGGACTCAGGTATTGTTCCCAGCATCTACATGACGGCTTACAAGTTTATAACTCCAGTTCTAGGGGATTCGATGCCTCTCTTCCTACCTTCACAGGCATCAGGCATACATGGGTACAAACCTGCAGGGAAAACACTCACACATATAATTTTTTTTAAATATGACACTTTTTAAAATTTTTTTTATGCATATTGGTGTTTTGGCTGCGTGTAAGTGTATCAGATCCCCTAGAACTGGAGATACAGATGGTTGTGAGCTGCCATGTGGGTGCTGGGAATTTAATTCCTGTCCTCTGGAAGAACAGTCAGTCAGTGCTCCTAACCACTAAGCCATCTCTCCAGCCCCATATTTTTTTTAAATGAGGTGTTGAATATACTACTCTTACCTAGATTTCTAGGTAGTTAGTTAGCAATGTTGCTATTATTTTCAATATAAGGAACATCAAAGTTAGACAGAGAGTATGATGAATTTATCTCATATACAAGTTTACAAAATTAAATACATTTAAAAATAACATGTAGTCAAGGATAGTAACATAGTGGTACACACCTGGGATGCTAAGGGAGGAAAAGTAAGAGCTCAAAAACATAGCCCTGTCTCAAAGAATAGCAACAGGGGCTGGTAAGTGGCTTAGTAAGTAAGGACTTTACTGACAAGTTTGACAACCTTGATATCCAGGATACACACACACACACACACACACACTGAATGTATTGAAATAATTAGGGGGCTGGAGAGATAGCTTAGCCCTTAAGAGCTCTTCTAGAGGACTCAGATTTGATTCCCAGAACTCACATGACAGCTCACGACTATCTGTAACTCTGATGCGAGGTGATCTGATGCCCTCTTCTGGCTTCTGTGGGCACCAGGCATGCACAGGATACACAGACATACATGAAGGCAAGACACTCATCCAGATAAAATACAATTAATAAAACTTAAAAAAAAAACTATAATAAAAAATAAAACCAGGAGCCAAGTGAGATGGTGCATTTCTTTAATTCTGGCACCTAGAAGGCAGAAACAGCCCAGCCAGTGCTACAAAGTGAGACTGTCTCAAAGACTAACTAAACAAAACAAAAATAAAAATAGTAAAAATCATTATGTAGCTCAGTGGTAGAGCACTTATCTAGTTCTGGGCTTAAACAAAACAAAGAAGCAAACAGAAAGCTAGAGATGTAACTTAGTGATGATGAGATGTAACTTAGTGATGATGAGATGTAACTTAGTGATGATATTTGGTTGGTTTGTACAAAGCTAAGGTTCAATCACTACCACCACATAAATAAATAAAAAAGTAACAATCTTTAAACTCTAGGGGCCATCCAGAGCCCTTGTAGTTGGAAAAGGGTCACTGTTTTCCCACAAATCGATTTGCATTATTATATTCTACACAAACATCAGGAGATTAAACAGCAGCTGTATTAATCAGTTCACTTTTTTATATCAAACTGAAACAATACCAACTATAATATACATTCTAATCTGTAATCTGTTATTATTAGAACTGTGACAACCTAGCCAGGTGGGAGGCACACACCTGTAATTCCAACACCCAAGAGGCAGGAGGATTGCCATAAATTCAAGGCTGGCATGAGCTACAAAGTGAGCCATGCCTGGGCTCCAGAGTGGCCTCTCAAAATAAAAAATTAAAGACAAAAACAAGGACTGGAGAGATGGCTCAGTGGTTTAGAGCACTGGCTGCTCTTCCAGAAGACCTGGGTTCATTTCCCAGCACCGGCCAGGCAGCTCACAACCATCTGTAAGTCCAGTTCCAGGGCATCTGACGCCCTCACACAGACATGCAAGCAAAACACTAATGCGTGTAAAATAAGTAAATCACTTAAAAAATTTTAAAAGGATTTAAAAAACAAACAAACAAACAAACAAACAAAAAACTAGAACCTGATTTACAGATGGGCAACGGTGGTGCACGCCTTTAATTCCCCGCAATCAGAGGCAGAGGCAAGCAGACTCTCTGTAAGTCTGAGATCAACCTGGTCTACAGAGTGAGTTCCAGGAAAGCCAGGGCCACACGGAGAAACTTTGTCTTAAAAAGCAAAAACAAAACAAACAAACAAACCAACAATACTGACTCATTTGTTATGTACCTAATCTACATTGTATACTTTATATCAAGGCCCAGGCCTTCAAAGTCAGTAGTCTAAGTCAGTGGTTCTTGATCTCAATTAGGCAAATATAGAGACACAATGTAATCTGTCAGAATTGGGAATGCTACTAACATCTATGAGCAGGACACATCCAGTTCAAAAGGCCAGTGGCCAGGTTGAGAAGCCTTCCACTTCTGACTCACAAGGTTATGTGCCTATAAACCAGTACTCAGGAGGAGAGGCAGGCGGGTTGAAATTGGAGGCCAGCCTATGCTACATAGGAGACCCTATCTCAAAAAGAAAAGACTTTCATATATTGAAGGTATCATATCTTCATATGCATATGCATAGTCTCTCTTTTCCTAATATATATTACATATAATATGTATGTATTATATAGTGTGTGTGTACATGTGTGTATATGCGTGTATGTTATGTTACATGCCCATGTATGAATTTGTGGAGGCCAGAAAACAATATCAGGTATTCTCATCTATCAATCTCCACCTCACTTTTTAAAATTTGTTTATTTTACTTTTTATGTGTATGAGTGTTTTGCCTGCAAGTACATATGTGTACCACTGCCTGGTGCTGTGGACACCAGGAAAGGGCATCAGACCCCCTGGAACTGGAGTGAACCACCATGTGGGTACTAGAAACCAAGCCTGAGTCATCTACGAAAGCAACAAGTACTCGCAAAAACGGAGCCAACTCTTAAGCTCCCTCCACCTCACTTTCTGAGACAAGCTCGCCCACTGAACCTGAAGCTCACTGACTGAGCTGGACTAGATGGCCAACCAGAGCGCCCAAGTTCTGCCTGACTCAGCACTGCCCCTTCAGCCTCTGTCGTGTGCTCTTTACACAGGTGCCGGGAATCCAAATCAGGTGCTTGTGCTTGCTCTGCCCACTAAGCTATCCCCGCAGGCATTTTACTGGCCGAGAACAGAGAGAAGCCACTAAAAAGGGAAAGCTTTGAAATCGTTATCTGCTCTGGTCCAATATTGCTTAAGGACACCACAGCAAATATCTTAATGGAATTTGTATTGACAAATCACCATATACTAATAGTTAATGTATCAAAAATCTCTTCATGTGCTAGGCGGTGGTGGCGCACGCCTGTAATCCCAGCACTCAGGGAGGCAGAGGCAGGTGGATTTCTGAGTTCGAGGCCAGCCTGGTCTACAGAGTGAGTTCCAGGACAGCCAGGGTTATACAGAGAAAACCTGTTTTGAAAAAAAAAACAAAAACAAACAAACAAAAAAAAAACAAAAAAGAAAAATCTCTTCATGATTTCAATTTATTGTTCATTTCATCCTAAAGTCAAAACTGCAGAATATAGTTCAGATGCAATTTTCTAAGACAAGAGAATTGTACAAGACCCTGTATACACAAGACCCTGTGTGTAGAGTAGGACTTAGCTCAAGTGTACAAAATCACTTGTAGAACAGCAAGATGGCTCAGCAGGTAAAGGTACTTTGCTGCCAAACTTGAGTCTGATCCCTGTGTCCACATGGTGAAAGCAGTGAACTGATCTCACACACACACACACACACACACACACACACACACACACACACACAAAACATAATTTTTAAAAGGAGTAAGTTGTTAAATTGTCCTGTCTTCTGTACTATACTTACAATTCTTAGAAGAACCAGAATTGAAATTATGGTTCTCACAACACCTAACTCATCACCCAGCAAGCTGTACGAATTTCATACATGTGGAAGAACAACCTTAGTGCCAAGTGCCAGGTAGAAACAAATCAGAAACCTCAATCCTAACATGCAAAATGTGACAATTACTCTTCAACAAAGCAAAAGCACACAAGCATATGAAAAGTATTACTGCCGGGTGGTGGTGGCACACGCCTTTGATCCCAGCACTTGGAAGGCAGAGGCAGGCAGATTTCTGAGTTCGAGGCCAGCCTGGTCTACGGAGTGAGTTCCAGGACATCCAGGGCTACACAGAGAAACCCTGTCTCGGGGTGGGGGTTGGGGGGGGAAGAAAAGAAAAGTATCACTGCAATGCACAGTGGGTGTGATAATCAACCCAATTAAACAGATAAATCAGCCTTGCACAAAATACATGTAAGCAACTACTATAACACAGAATTACAAAGAATCCATCTTTAAAAGAGGAAATTTGGAGGCAGAAACTTGGATCAAAGGAGTTCCCTAGGAAACTGATTTGTAACAGTTACTAGATCAAGGCCTCCCATTTCTTCCCCAGATTTCACAGGTCTTTGATTATCTATACTTCTCTAAAGTACTTAATGGCAAAGGGATTGAAATAAAATAAGTTAAATATAAGGCTGGGAGTATAGTTCATTGGTAAAGGATACCCCTAATATAGATACAAGATGAGGCAGACCCTAGGCTGATCCTTAGCACCATGGGGGAGGGGGGAAGGGAGGAGGGGGGAGGGGGAGGGGGGAGTGTTTGGAGAGAGAGATCTGCAGTTAAGAGCACTGGCTGCTCTTCCAGAGGATCTGAGTTCAATTCCCAGCAACTACATGGTAGCTCACAACCATCTGTAATGGGATCCGATGCCCTCTTCTGGTGTGTCTGAAGACAGTGACGGTGTACTCATATAAATTAATAAGTAAATAAATCTTTTTTAAAAATGTAGAGTAAAATATTTTATGTTGTTTTCTTGACACAAGAAAAGTCAGGTGTTCTAAAATTTTCACTCCAAAAGCCAATTTCTTTGAGTTAGGCAAATTATCTACTTAATAAAACAAGTATAGTAGCTAGGCCTCAGGAAGCAAATGATCCAGATGCGAGTTTGGTTCTGGTATTAGCATTTCCAAACTGCATAGCATCAGACCATTAGCTTCCCTACAGCTCAGCTTCCTCTTCTACAGTGAAGATTTCAGGAGATGATGCCTACAAAAGACTTAACAGTGCTTTGTCAGAGTTCTGCATTCAATTAGTGTTAGCTATTACAGCGACACCCACATAAAGGTCAGAGATCTGTATAATGCTCACAGATATTCCGGTTTTATATTGGCGCATCCATAGGACTATGGACAGTCAAAAAAATTACATTTTCTGAAAACAAGATGTTTATGATTTAACTCAGAAGGAATGAGATCAGCCTTGGATGAAGAAGGTTTTGGAGTAAAAATAAGATGCCCCACACTTTGTTCCTCATTTTTCCACGGAGCTATGAGTCTTAATGAAGTCATGTATACCCTTTGAATCTCAGTTTTTCATCTGTAAAATGAAAATTTTGCTTTGTCTACTTTCCAAAGGATCAAATGGGTTAATAGGCTTTGCTGGCTTGCTTGGTTAAACGGTTTGTTAAATGGTTGGACGGTGAAGTTATGCTGTTTGTTTTAATAGGTTCTTACTCAGTGACCTAGGCTTTGGACTCATAGTAATCCCTCAGCTTCAGCCTTCAAAGTGCTGAGATTAAGTTATAAGCCACCTAGTACATCTCAAATGAGCTCATAATTACTAAACTATTTTCTAAAAAAAAATTATTTATTTTTATGTGTGTGCATATTTTTCTTGCATGTGTGTCCATGTACCACATACATTCAGTGCCCACAGAGGCCAGAAAAGGGTGTTGGATCCCCTGGGACTGGAGTTACAAGCAGTTGTGAGGCACTATGTGGGTGCTGGGAATCCAACTCAGGTTCTCTGAAAAACAGCCAGTACTCTTAACCACTGAGTCATTTCTCCAACCCACATAAAAATATTTCACAAGTTATAAAGTACTATGAAGGGCTGGAGGACTGCTGCTCAGTGGTAGGACATTTGCCTGTTATTCGTGGGGTCCCGGGCTCCATCCCAAGCACTGCAAAAACAAACATAAATAAACAAGCCAACTACTACAAAAAAGAGTGCCAAAATTAAGGTTATAATCACTATAACCAAAATGAATGATGAAGGTCATCTAATTTTAAGTGACTGAGGGAAGATCAACGGGGGTTATGACGGGAGGGAGCAGGATTCAGAGCCTCCCAGGGATTGCCGAAGTGCAGAGGACCCAATGCACTGGAGCTAGGCATTCTCTAGTGGAAGTAAACGTGCTTCTTAAGTTCTAAAACAGTCTAGAAGCACCATCCCACCAAACCCATGAGCTCCCCTTGCTCCCATTCGATGTCCAACAAGCAGCTGTTATTACTTGTTATTAACTGGGCGTCTAGGGTAGTTGGATACCAAGACAAGAGGCTGCCATAGGGCACACAGGAAAATATTACTCAACAAAGAAGATCTATGTAAAATTTTGGCTTAACCATTGATGCCTTTTAACTAGGATGAATGAATATTCATTTTCTACAAATCCAGAATTTCTAAGTAAACTTCCAAGTCCTCCAAAACTGCAAAAAAAATAAAATAAAATCAAACCAAAGAGAGTGGGCAGCTGGTTTCCTGGGCAGCTCCTTACATCACCATATTGATTCTTTTCATGAAACTCAGCTGCACATATAGTTACATAATCTCTTTCCATATCAGCTAATAAGTGCAACAGTTGTTTCAATTTTAAGTTACTTGTGGGAGGAAGAAAAGAAACATTTGTTGAACATTTGTACTAGACTTGACAGGTCTTCTCACAAGTGTCAGCTTTCATTCTCACATTGTCAGTCTTATAGCATATTAGCCTTGTTTTAGAGAAGAGGAAACTGAAGTTCAATGTAAGTAAGTTGTGGGGAAGTAGGGATTGGGGGTAATACAAGTATGAAATTACTACATTAGTTTTGAATAGAAACGTGGTATAGTCCTAAAGCCATAACCATCCCTTTATCTATAGGAACATGTCTGAAATAACAGCAGAATATRTTACAAACCAATGTGGGTTTTTTTTCCTTTTGGACAGAGTCTATGTAGCACAAGCTATCTTCAAACTCTTGCTCTTCCTCAGCCTTCCAAATGCTGACATTTTAAGTATGCACCATTACAGCAGGCTTAAACCTGTTTGTTTATAATTAGGGTCTCAAGTAGCTCAGGCCAACCTCAAACTCACTGTGTAACCGAGGCTGGCCTTGAACTCTAGATCTTCCTGCCTCTACCCCCTAACTGTTAGGATTATAAACATATGCCACCATGCCCAGCTAAGCCGATTTATTTTTTAAAGGTCTATGAAATTTGATTATACAGGCTTTTTTTTTAAAAAAAAAAAAATCTTTAAGCAGCAAATAAAGATAGGGTTTAATCATTCAGTTATGTAAATATGTTGCAAGTTAACAAACCTGCAAAGTTTCCAAATGCAAACAATAAACCTAATAGTCTAGGAATTTAAAAGAAAACCATACAACTAAGCCTACTATGTAGACAAAGTGTGAATATGAAAACTAATTCCATCACTGCCCTAAGCCTTGCCCTACTTAGCCTAGCCATTAACAACCTGTTGTGGGGCTTGAGGAAGAAGCACAAGGCTCCAAAGAACATTCATGCGCGTTTCAAAAACACTTTTTCCGTTTGGTCTTCACAGCCACTGATAACCCATTAAAAGGGAATGCAGGACATTGATGCCCGTGCTGGAGAGTATTGGCTTGTCATTCCACAGAACTCTGGGACTGACAAACTGACAGATACCAAACTTTAAGGCTTTGGAAAAAGAACGGACATTCCTCCCCTTTGGCTTTCAGGGATGGGGGTGAGTGGGTCTCTCTCCCTCATCTGAGGAACCAGATGCCAGTGCAAAAGAAAACAGGGATTCTGCCCCTCACCAAGAAAACCTTTGACAGAAGGTGGAAGGCCTTCCAGGTTAGGGCCAGGCCTCTGCGTGGACTAGACACACGGTCCCGTTTGAGGCCCCAGCTAGCCTCGCGGCGACCGTGGACAGATATCTAAGGTCCGGACAGGTCTGCCCTACCCCGGAGGACTCGGGTCACCTCTTGAGCCTCCCTCCCTCCCTTAGTCGTCCTCGGGACGGATCCCGAACAGACCCAGAGTCTTCATCTGGGGCGTGGTCCCCGGCCCCCAGGGACGAGGGTCTGGGGCCCCTTCCTTCCCGGGGCCTGGCAGCCGGCAGCCGGGTCCGCGCGAGCCGCGGCGGGGCAGTGACAGTCCCTTCCGCCGGTCCGTCCGCCCTCCCGAACCCCGGGTCCGACCCTGGCCCGAGCGCGCTCCTCACCGGGTCCCAGAGCCTCCATGGCGGCGGCGGGGGCCGCCTCGCCCCGGTCCCCGGCACCTCCCGCTCCGGGCCCCGCCGCCGCCGCCGCTGCCGCCGCCCGGTAACGTTTGCTCTCCGGAATATTGGCGCTGAAGCGGCGCCGCGAAGACGCGGGCGCTAGGCAGGGGGCGGCAGCGGCGCCCGGTCCGGGGACAGGGACCGGGTTCTCTCACGGCTCTTCCGGCCTCAGCGACAACAAAAACAATCGCGGCCGCCGCCGCCAGCTGGAGCGGGAGCGGGAGGCGGCGCGCGCCCGCCGGGCGGGGAGGGGGAGCCAGGCGCGTGCGGTCCGGGGTCCCGGCTGGCGAAGGGGGCGTGCGCGGCCTCGCACGCGCGGGGTCCAGCCGGCCGGTCCGAGGCAGGGGGCGGGGTGCGGCAGGGACGGGCACGCGCCCTAGGGGCGAGCCCAGAGGACGCGGCAGGCGCGCGCCCGCCCGCCGCTCCGCCGGCCGCTCCGCCGGTCCTCCTCCGTCATCCTTCCTCCAGGTCGCCATCGAAAGAGCTAGATTCTAGTCCTTGATGACCCACAGGCAGCAGCCCTCCAGGTGGTCCTGAGACTGACCTCAGGAGCCTCTCCCTGCCTCCTCCCACCGCAGATGGCCTCTTCTCTCTCACCCTAGGACACCTCTGGTACAACCGGTCCTTCATTCATTCCTCCCCGCAACACCACACATCCAGTCACCTTCTTTCCCAGTGCAGGGAAAGCAGGTTCTGTTTTGGGTCCCAAGACTGGTCACCAAGGCAGCCTGTATCCCAGGGAGTCCAGTATCCTTAAAGTTTCCAGTCAGGACTTCCAGTTAAGAAGCGACCATAGGCTGTCTAGTCAACTAAATTGGGCATCRGTGGTCTACTAGTTAAAAAGGCACAAAATCCTCATTCTAGTTTGCTAGGGCCGCCATTGGATACTACCGACTGTGTAGCTTAGTACAACGGAATTGCATTTTCTCTCAGTTCTGCACACTGACAGCCTACTAAGATCAAGACAAGTTGGGGTGGGGGTGGGGGTGGGGTGAGATTTTTCTCCTTCGGTTGTAGATGTCTGTCTTCCTGCGTTATCACACGGTCTTCCCTTGGTATCTTCTATCCAAACTACTCTTTTTTGCTTTTTTAAAAAATTAATTTATGTGTATGAGTGTTTTTTGCCTGCATGTATGTGTTTGTGACTGGTGCCCCCGGAGGCCAGAAGACCAAATCGAATCCCCTAGAATAGGGTTTACAGATAGTGTAAGCTGTGTAGGGGCTGGGAATCAATCCTAAGTCCTCTGCGGGGGTAACAAGTGCCCTTAACCACTAAGCCATCTCTACAGTTCCCAACTTCTTTTTCTTATAAGGAAGATGACTCGGTGGGAAAGGTACTTTGTAACATTGACAACCTGAGTTCCATCCCCAAGGCAGAAACGGAAGGCAATAACTGACTCCTGAAAGTTGTTCTCTGACCTCCACACGAGTGTCATGAATACTCTCAAATAAATAMATAAATAAATAAATAAATAAATAAATAAATAAATRAATGAATGAATGAATAAATAAATAATYGCTTTAAATTACTTTAAGAAACCAAACCAGACTCTGGGTAGTGGAGCACTTGGGAGAAGGAGGCAGGAAGTTGGAGAATTCACGACCAGCCTTTGCTACCAACGTATTTAAGGCAATCTGTGTTTTCAGACACTCCAGCCTGGTGTACCCTTTAATCTTAGCACTAGGGAGGCAGAGGTAGTTCAGAGCCAATCTGGTTTACATAGTGACTTCCAGGACAACCCGGGCTACATAATGAGACCCTAGCACACACACACACACA
>BDUI01000228.1:0-44849 GCA_002335545.1 Apodemus speciosus
ATGCACTCACTGATAAGTGGATATTAGCCTAGAATCTTGGAACACCAAGGACACAATCCATATACCAAGTGATGTCCGACAAGAAGGAAAGAGTGGATCCAGGTTTTGGAAAGGCCCAGTGCATCAGTGTAGGGGAATACCAGAACAGGGAAGTGGGAAGGGGTGCATGGGGGAACAGAGGGAGGGAAAAGTTCATGTGGGACATTTGGGGGGTGGGGAACCAGGAAAAGGGAAATGAAATGTAAATAAAGAGTACATCCAATACAAAAAAGTTCTGGTTGTAAGGCATTTTATTAATTTGTTATCATGTGGGGAGGGCCCTGCCCGTTGTGGGTGGTGCTAGCCCTGGGACTGGTAGTTCTGGGTTCTATGAGAAAGCAGGCTGATAAAGCAAGCCATGAGCAGCAAGCCAGGAAGCAGCACCTCTTCATGGCCTCTGCATCCTCTCCTGCCTCCAGTTTCTTGCTCAGTGTGAGTTCCTGTCCCGACTTCTTTCAGTGGTGAATGGCAATATGGAAGTACAAGCCAAATAAGTTCTTTTTCAACTTCATTTTTGGTCACGGTATTTCATTCATTGCAGCAACAAAAACGCAACCTAAGACACGTCAGAAGCAGTGAATAGGGTACTGCTGTCACTGACCTGACCATGTTGTTTTGGGGAAGATAATGGAAGGATTCAGAAAATTTGGACTAGAAAAGCCATTGAGTATTTAAAAGTTGCTGAGATGCTCTATAAGAGCTTAGATGCTATGGATGTTGAGAACAGTGCTGAAGATGGAGTCCTGTCCTGTGAAGTTTCATAGRGTATTTTAAAAACTCTATCAGGGGCAGTTTGTCATTTGAATCAAGAGTCTGTGGTTCTGGTTAGGTGGAGCTGAAGAATCAGCTGTGACACCAGAGATACCAGATACAATAGAATCAGATAAAGAGATACAAGAGACTAGAACTACTAAAGTGAAACCTTTGCTTTGCTTACATACTCCATGCTGGTCATGCTAAAGGTGATATATTAGCAGTGATTAAAAAGAGACCAGCATCACTGAGGTGAGATCTGGGAGATGTTTCCTGAGAGTCAGCACAAGAGTTGTGTTCTAGGGCAGTTCAGGTTATACCTCAATGCTAGCAGCCAAACTTGATAGTGTAAGAGTGACCCGGGTGGTACTGATTTTGAAGGCATGAAGAGATCATGAAGAGCAGCTGAGGATTGGCACTGTGAGAGGCCATTGGTGAAGGTACAGCCTCAGTAGCCATTGGAGGCCCAGGATTGAAAAATGTCATGCAGAGAAGTTCAGGCTGGGCACCATAAAGAGAGCCCAGGAGAGGCTTTTGCTGAAAGTGCAGCCCAGATACTTCAGAAGGCCCCAGCATTTTGTAGATTCCAGTATCATGGAATGATCATCAAGAACAGCATCAGTGGGAGTGTAGCCTGCCTGAGCTCAGAAGACAATCTGTGTGTGCTGCAGAGGACAGAGCTGGAAAAGTGGCCCAGGCCCGTTGGAGGAGCCCAGAAGAGCCTATGGGAATCCCAGGCATTGGACATTGTATTTATCTGATTGTGACTAGGTCTTGGTATTTCCCTCTTGAAGTAATAAATTATTTAACTTTTTTAAAAATTATTTTACAGGATGCCAGAGTTGAGATACTGAATTTTAAAAGAGAGACCAGATAAATAAATCATATTATCACTCTTTTACCTTCTTTGTTTTTCATTATTTATCCATTTTGCATCTGGATTGGAGCCCCCTCCTGCCTCTTCTCCCAGTCCTACCCTCATACCCCTGCCCCCATTCCTCCCTCCCTTTTGCTGAGATTGAAAGGCTCAATGCAGCAGTGCAGGGTAATACCAGAACAGGGAAGTGGGAAGGGGTGAATGGGGGAACCGGGGGAGGGAAGAGGGAAAAAGACATATGGGACATCTGGGGGGCGGGGAATCCAGAAAAAGGGAAATGAAATGTAAATAAAGAATATATCCAATAAAAAAAAGTAAAAAAAAAAAAAAAAGTCTCCCATGACTACCACTCTCCCCCTGCACGTCAAGTCTAAGCAGGACTAAGTGCATCCTCCCCCACTGAATTCACATACGAATGATCCTTTGGCTTCCTTTCTCAAACAGAGGTGTTTATATTCCATAGCAAACAACACAAAACCCACAGGTTCGGGGCAAAAAATATTTTGTTCAATATTCAAGAATAATTCCTGTGTTCTGTTGAATTGGGGATAAACAACAACAACAAACAACAACAAAATGAACCAATAATCTTTGCCATTGAAATATAGGCATACCCTGTAGGCCTGTGGACTAAGTCCCAGATGATTAGAACAAACTGGCTATCAAAAGGAAATAAGTAATGTACTTCCCACAACACCCTCCCCCACTGTGTTTATAAACTGTATTTCTACAGTGTCTGGAATGGAAACACATTTTTTTTTAAATTTATTCACGTTACATCCTGATCACTGCCCCACCTCCCAGTTACCCACTTCCACATACCTAATTCCCATGCCACATCCTTTTTTGAGAAGGTGGAGGACCCTCTCGGTCTCCCCCAACTCTAGCACCTCAAGCTTCTGTGGGATTAGGCACATCCTTTCCCACTGAGGCCAGACAAGGAAGCCCAGCTAGTAGAATATATTCTACATACAGGCAACAGCTTTTGGGATAGCCTCTGTTCCAGTTGTTCAGGACCCACATGAAGACCAAGATGCACATCTGCTACATATGTGCAGGAGGCCTAGGGCCAGCCTGTGTATGGTCTTTGATTGGTGCTTCAGACTCAGATCCTCAAGGTCCAGGTTAGTTGACTCTGTTGGTCTTCCTATAGAGTTTCTATTCCCTTTGGGGTTGCAATCCTTTCCCCTACTCTTTCATAAAGAGTGCCAAACTCCATCAACTGTTTGGTTATGGACCTCTGCATTCATCTGAGTCAGCTAGAAACGCGTTTTTATCAAGGCGACTTAAATACCTTAATTAAAAATACTTCATTGCTATTAAACACCAATAGTTATCTGGACCTTTAACAAGTCATAAACCTTATCCTGGTGAAGAATCTTGCTTTGATGCTAATGGATACTGACTGATGGTAGCAGTTACTATAAGCTAGAGTGGCATATGGCAACTTCTTAAAATAAGAACACAGTGAGGTTTCCTACAGCAATTGATTCGTCCCCTTTGAAAGATTTCTCTATACTTTGTTATGCAGTTTGGCAACACTTTACCAACCACAGAACTTCTTTCAAAATTGAATGCTTTCAAGTCCTGCCACTGCCTTTTCCACTAGGTTTGTAAAATTCTAATAAATTCATTGTTGTCATTTCTACTGGGGTTCGCACTCTGTGCACCAGGAGTACACTCTCTCAAGAAACCACTTATATTTTTTTCATCTATAAGAAACAACCCTTCATTTTTATTCATGAGATTTGTAGCAATTCAATTACATCTTTCAGTCCCAACAATAATTCTAGCTCCTTTTTTTCTCCCAAAGCTGCAGTTATTTCATACAGCAAAGTACTGAATCCCTTAGTTATCCATGAGAGTTGGAATGAATTTCTCTGAAACTCCTTCGAATAGAAAACTGTTTGATCTACTTTGTTTTTTACCTCTTTCCTTGGTCACTAATTTTTGTAATGGTACCTAAAATGAATAGATCTTCTCCAGGAGATGTACTTTTCTTGGATCCATGAGAGTATCACTATCTAGTGAATCTTTAGTCTTATTTTGTATGCTCTACAGTCTTTGATCCAAGATCTTTAGATGAATCCAGTGATGACAAGCACAAGAACAATGTTAACTCCATTGTACATCTTTCTTGGAGCTCATAGGTGAGCAGTTGATTTGACAAACAATGGTACAATAAACAGACAATTTGTCTTGTTTTTCTGATCTGTAGACCGTAAAATATTCATGAAAACATAGTATAAATAGATATGCTATTGTCCTGGCTTTATTAAGCCATATAAAATTCTTTAGGATGTAAGACATTTCCAAAGGTTAAATGAATTATTGGCTTCTACCTAGAGTTGTTGGATTCACTAGCTATTAACAGGAAAGTCAGATTGACCTTTGAAGACTTGAAGACATAAGATGATATCTACTCATAGCTATCACTATTAACACTAATTAGTTGTCAAACTGACATACCTGGGAAGAAGAAACCTGATTGATAAATTGCCTCTATTGAATTAGCCTGTGGCCATGTCTAGTGGATATTGCCTTTTTCTTTTATTTTTAATTAGCTTGTTCATTTACTTTACATTCTGATCTGATCTCAGCTTCCCCTCACTCCTGTTCTCATCTCCCAGTCCGTTTCTCACCTCCCCTTCTCCTATACCCCAATTTCTCCTCAGAGAAGGGGGCGACCTCCTGTGGATATCAACCCACCTTGGCATATCAAGTTGTAGGACTGGGCACATCTTCTATTGCAGCTAGACAAGGCATCCCAGCTAGGAGAAAGGGAACCAAAGGCAGGCAATGTTGTCAGAGACAGCCCCTGCTCTTCCTTTAGAAGTCCCACATGAAGACCAAGCTGCACAACTGTTATGTATGTTCAAAGAGCCTAGGTCTATCACTTGTATGTGCTCCAGTGGGCAGTTCAGTCTCTATGAGCCCCTATGGGCCTAGGTTAGTTAATGTTGTAGGTTTTCCTGTACTGTCTTTGACTTCTCTACCTCCTTCGGTCCTTCCTCCCCCTCTTCTAAAGGATTCCCCAAACATCACTTAATGTTTGACTGTGGGTCTCTTCATCAGTTTCCATTAGCTCCTGGATGAAGCCTTTCTGATGACAGTTATGCTAAGCTCCTGTCTGCAAATATAGCAGAATATCATTAATAGTGACAGGGGAGGGCTCCCTCTCATGGCGTGGGTCGCAAGCTGCGCCAGTCATTTGTTGGCCCATTCCTCAAATTCTGTGCCATCTTTTGCTCCTACACATCTTGTAGGTAGGAAAAATTGTGGTTCTAAGGTTTTGTGGTTGGGTTGGTGTCCCAATCCCTTCACTGGAAGTCTTGCTCAGTTACAGGGTCCATATCCCTGATTGCTAGGAGTCTTAGCAAGGGTCATGCTCATAGATTCCTGGGAGTTTCCATTGTCCTATGTTTCTACCTTGTCCCAGAGATGCCTCTGAATCCAGTTGTCTTTCCCAGTACTCTCCCTCCATCCTCTCCCCACCTCATACCTCCTTTTCCCATCCCCAGCTGTCCCCCATAAGTCCCCTCCCTCCATCAACCCCTGATGTCTAATCTTCTTCCTTTTATCAGTGAGATTCAAGCATCTCCTCTTGGGTCCTCCTTGTCACTTAGCTTCTTTGGGTATGAGGTGGTAGCATAGTTGTTCTGTACTTTATGAATAATATCCACTTGTAAATGACTATTTACCATGATTGTCTTTCTGGGTTTGGGTTACCTCATTCAAGATGATCTTTTCTGGTTCCAACCATATTCCATATATCCAAAATAAGCTACACCATGCCACAAGGACTCTTGCTAACTTATACTCATAGCAGCTTTTTACATAATAGCCAGAAACTGGAAACAAACTAGATGTCCTTTAACTGAAGAACAGATACAGAAAATGTGCTATATTCACACAGTAGAGTATTATTCTGCCATTAAAAAATGACATTGTAAAATCTACAGGCAAATGGAAGGTCATTTTCTTAATTGCAAATTGATGTAGGAGAGTCAAGTCCACAGTGGGCAGGGCCCAATCCAATCAGGCAGGCTTGGGCAGGGTAGGAAAAGTATCCGTGCAAGCCAGAGGAAACAAGCCAGTAAACAACATTCCTCCATGGTCTCTGCTTCAATTCCTGCCTCCAGCTCTTGTCCTGCCTCCCTTTGAAGATGTATGGCAAATAAATCTTTCCCTTCCTCACATTTTTCTGGTGTTTTATCACAGCAACAGAAAAAGAACACAACACAACACAAAACAAAACAAAAAGCTAATCCAAAAGATAGGAAAGTCCTACATGGCATCTTCTTTCAATAGAAGGTTGTTTAATATACATTGAAAATCTGTTGTTTAGAGTCACCTCCTTCATCCTTCATCCATCATCTTGGATAATTTGCTGCAGCCTCAGCACCAGCACTTGCTACTTCACCTTGCAATTTAATGTTATATAGACAATATTTTTACTCAAATGTTAAGAACTAGTCTCTTCAAACTTCAGCCTTTTTGTCTGTAACACCCTCATTTCTTGCGGATTTCATAGAATTGAAGAACGGGGAGACTGTTCCAAATCAGACATTGGCATATGGGAATGTTGTGGCAGTTTGGTCTTCTTTCCAGACCATAAAACTTTCTATAATTCAGCAAGAAAACTTTGCATTGTCATATCGTTCATTGCACTCACTGACATAGCATGCTTAGCCCACTTCATGAACTTTTTCTTTGTACTCATAATCTGCCTTACTGGTGCAAGAATGCCTAGCTTTTTCTTTAAAGTGAGAGATTCCAGACACTTTTTTTTAAAATTTCATTATGAGAGGCCTCTGTGGGATTGAGATCTGGCCTATTTTCAATATTGTTTTGTCTCAGGGAAAAAGGAGTCCCTGGGAAAGAAACGAAAGAATGACTGCTCTGTGTAGCAGCCAGAAAATTTGTCTTAACTTTCTTCTGTGGTCACAGTTCATGGCACCCCACAAAATTACATTATCGTCACAAATCACTAACAACAAATCACCATAACTGATAGAATAAGAGTGAAAAGTGTGAAATATTATGACAATGACTAAAATGTGATACAGAGGCATGATGTTAGCACATACTGTTAGGGCAATGGCATGGATGGACTTGGACTTGATTAAGATAGGCTGACCATAGTCCCTAAATTCACAGAAACTGCATTATCTGAGAAACACAATAAAGTACAGTAAAATAATGTCTGCCTTGGAGAATAGATTGAAATGGTTATATTGCATCTAGAGTTATGTCATATAATAGTTTCTTTGAATTTTTATTCTCTATGAAAATGATATTATTTGCTCTTCTAGGCATCGTGTTAATTTGCCCTAGTTAACATGCCCAGAAGGTATAATATTCACCTCAGTGAGATATTACAACATTTCAACTGTTTCAGTTAAGATAATTTAAATTATGATAGTGCTGTCACAATCCCCAAAATTTTAGTGGTTTTACAGTAGTTTATTTTTCATTTATGTAAATGTGGTAACCAGAAGCTCTGCTTAGTGACTACTCATCATATAACCCAGGGTGACAGCACAACCACCATGTAAAACATTACCAGTGGCTGTTGCATAAAGATAGCAGTGCAAGGTTTCACAGTGGCAAACAAGTGCTTTGCCTGAAAGTGGCACACAATTGTGAGTAAGAACCTTCCTTACAAGCAATTGGCCAGAGTCAGATACATGGCCCTATCAATCACAATGAGGCCATAAAGTGTGATTAATGCCTAAAGTCAAAGAGCTATAAGTATTTGGAGAGCAGAATTAATGGCAGTCTACGAAATGTAGAATTTTCCCTTTAACCTTGTATTATATCCCCTTCCTTCCCTAAATATACTAAAGCATTACCAATAAAATTCCACATACATGTACATATATATGTATATACATTTTTTATTGTATGTGGGATCATATTTTTATACAGCGTATAAAGTTATTTCTGTAAATTTACCTCAGTCTCATTGTTACTTGTATAGTAGTCACTAATGTGGGTATGTTCTTTTCCGTGCCATGAAAAAAAAGATATTTGGCTTGTTCTTATATTTGCATTGCACATGAACTGATCCTTCTCATGTATGTATTTCTATTTGGAGTTCTTTAGTTTCTAAAAGAAGTCATTTCTAAATACTTTTAAAAATTTGCTAAATATTACCATATCATCTTCCCAAATGCTGTGTAATAATATCATAATTGATAAATAAAACTGTAAGCTACACATTTAGAAGAATATTGACAGAGCAAAGTGTTGGATGATGAAGGATTTAAATACTGCATGATTCACTTTTTGTCTAAACAACATATAAGACTCTTTGACCACTCCTTTTCAGTTTAAGGCTGGGAACAACTCTAAAAAGTTACTAAGTCTTTTGATATGCAACACTTTTAGTTATACATTAATTGTCAAACACAATTTCCTATATCAGCTGAAAGGGGGTGTTAGGGAAACAGTATTCTTTTTTTTTTTTTTTTTGAGGATTTTGCTTAAAGTTAAAACTCAAGTAAAACTCCATTGTGTAAATGTACCATACTTTTTTTTTTAATCTATTCTTTGGATGAGGGACATCTGGGTTGTTTCCAATTTCTGGATATTATGAATAAAGCTGCTATGAACATGTTGAGCAAGTACCCTTGGGGTATGATAGAGCATCTTTTGAGTATATCCCCGGGAGTTGTATAGTTGGGTCTTGAGGTAGATTGATTCCCAATTTTCCGTGAAACCACCATATTGATTTCCATAGTAGCTGTACAAGTTTGTACTCCAAACTTCAGTAGAGGAGTCTTCCCTTTGCTCCACATCCTCACCACCATGAGCTATTGCTTTAGTTTTTGATCTTAGTCATTCTAACAGGTGCAAGATGGAATCTCAAAGTAACATTGATTGAAAAGGAGAAATTCTATGTGATACATGTTGGCTTATTTGCATATTGTCCCTGAGCAGAAACTGTTTCCTTCCTGATAACTTTATTCCTATTTGGACCATATGCCAACATTTTGGATCCTCATTTTTATTAGTTTTTACCCTTTCCCCTTTGTAAGTTCTAACTGTGTCTTTTTCTTCTTTATGTGTATATTTTCCTCCCGTATCTGTGTCCTACCTTTGTTTATTTCTGTTGCTTTGTTTTCCTAAATTGGTATTTTTGGCTCTGCATGTTTTACTCTTCGTGTCTGTTTTAACCTCCATTCCTATTAGAGTGAGCAGCAGACTCAGCTGTCACTGCATGAGCTATTTTCAAATGATAGTAAGTTCCTGAGTATAGGATAGATAGAGATATAGAGAATAAAACATGCCCTGATTGCTAGAAAGTTGGATTAGATAAGTATTATGATCTTGTCAGTTTAAATCTTATTGAGAACTAACATCTTTTTCTATAAATAGAACCTTACAAATATTGCTTCGTGTTTGTTTTCTGCTTAGGTATCCAGTAGGACCTTATTGACTCACTCTCTGTAATCATTAGACTTCATTATAACTAACAACAGATTTAGAAGAGGTTAAGGGATTGAGATAAATTAAGAAGGTTTGATTCATATATATGACTAGATATATTATGATGACTCCAAAATTCCCCAGATGATAATAATATTATGAGAAATCATACGTGTACCCTGCAACTGGTTGATATTTTTAGTCCACATATATTCATGTTAAGCTTGTTTTATTACCAGAAGTGCAATATGAAAACATGCTATTAACCCACTGCGACTGGCACTTTAAGGGAGAAAGAGAAGAAAGTGTAGAAGGCAATTTGCAAATTATACCTGAATGTCACCTGAGAATAACATCATCATTGCAATCATCTGTTGGAAGATTTAGTTCAATTACATTTTTAAAGACTCTCTAGTCAAGAGAGTACTACTTATATCAGAATTTGGTACTCCAAGGAAAGAAATACTAATGCATTCATTAGCTATTGTCCTATCATCTTCTTCCTTTGCAGTTTTGCATATAGCCTTTGGGGAGCAGGGGATTATGTGCCAACCCTAGGGAATCAATAAACACAAGGCTCTCTGGGGGAATATGAACTGCAGGAGTAAGAACTGTTGCATATTTATGACAATGGTAGGGAGAACAGACTATTTTTTGGGGGGGGAAGGTAATTTTGAAATAATAGAATAGCAGCAAAATTGTCATCATAGTAGGTATTATGCATGCTCCTGTACACCTTCTTCACACAACAGTAAGCTGGTTGTAAAATCACCAAGAGAAAAGTTATAATGCAATAAACCAAAGATCTTCATGGGAAAGCTCCAACTGCAGCTGACACTTTTATTATTTAAACAAATGTGTGGAACCTTATGTTGGGAGCCCACTGGTCAGTCCTAAGACATCCGTTGATCAATGATGATATTTCAGGCTGACTGCTGCTGCAGATGAACACTGTTAGGAGATTGATTACACTGGCCTTTCTCTTTGACTGTTTGAATTGGCAGTTTGGCAGATTTTTTTCTTTCAACAGGAAATCTAAATCACCCATTGAGCATGCTGCAAACTACTTCACTAACTTTCTTTTCCCTTACCACTTAGCATACATAGGTTGATCTTCACTATTTTCTACCTGACTGAGCACTATAGCATCCATACATCTCTACAGATGGGCCTTAACACCTTAATGCTATAGAGACAAAGTTTATCATCCTTTGACTTGATTTAGCATTGAATACCTACAGAAAATAATGTGGTATTCATTAAATGATCTGGCTTTGATCATGCAGGCTCAAAGTCAAACCTCTATTCTGTGATTTTTCTAATATGATTCTGGCTAAGTCACAGCTTTTTTTTTCTTGAAAAGTAAAATCATGATAATAATGCCTCAATAAATTTTTGAAAGATCACAATGATATAAAACATCTCAGTAATACATGTCTGACATACACAAATGCTCAGTAAATTTTAAGTATAAAATATAACCTATCAAAATTTCTATTAACTTAGTTGTTGACACAGTGCTCTTGAATATATGTGATAAGTATGTATATCTAGTTCTTCTAATCCTCATTGGTCTTAAATGAAGGGGGGGGAAGGAAGGTGAATATATGAAATAATTATGGAATTAACTTAGTCTATTCCAGTGATCATTTTTCTAGTTAAAGTCAAATAGTTTCTTTCATAAAGAATAGAGAAAGATTAATTATATAAGATAGAAAAATTTCTAAGCTTTTTAAAACACTGACTTATCTGTTACTAAACTTAGTCTATATATAGTGAGAACTCAAGCATATGACCACTTGGTGAATGGATTCATAAAGAGCCTTCTCAATAATCATTGTGGCTTGCTAATTATAAGATATCAAAATCATTAGACAATCTTTTCCAGGAAAGTTAATATAACTTTCAGAGAGCTTGTAGATCGAAACAGTGAAGATACAATAATAGCTGTAATAGCTTTGGAGGAAGATAGCATGGTTAGATCCTAAAACAATTAACCTTCATGATTAAATATGTAAAATAAAAAAAACAAAGCTGAGCATGGCTGTTATGTTATGGCAATAAGCCATTTGTTTTAACAAAGTCTCGGGGAATGAAGGAAGAGTTTCATAGAAAGGGAAGGGAGAGGAGCTAGAGTAAGGATGTAGTCAAGGTAAAGTTTGAAATTGTAAAGCTAAAACCCTTTTCTGCACTAGAAATTTTGTTGCTTATGAGGTATTGTCCTATGGAGAATGAAGGACATATTAAACATGTAAATATCTTTGCAGAGTTTTAGTTTGGATTCTTTAAAGGGGGGCATTTAAGATTAGGATTAAGTTGCGGGAGGTTGATTTGAAAATGTTGCATGGGAGTGGAACATCAGGGGAAGCATAAAAATGAAACATACAAGGAATGAGTTACCACTTCTTGATGGAGTATACAAAAGAGTGATGGAGCTGGAGCTAAAACCTCATGTAGCTGATTAAGAGCCACTCACTACATATTACTTATATAGCATTTACATTTTATCTCCTATACTGGTCATGCTGCATTTGTAGCAGAAAATTATTTATAGGGCAGAAAAAAAAAGCCTAGAAAAACTTATGCAGAGATATTTTAGAATGGGACAAGAGGGTATTTAGAGGACACCAGTGGTGTTCATGGAAACAGAAAGTATGCTACAAGTCATATGTGGAGAATCATAATTTAGATAAATAATGTTTTATTTTAAACAAATGAATATTTTTAAAATGTTCTATTTATTTGAAGTATCCAACACTTGAYATCATATCTACTTAGTGCTGAGTTCTACTCATTAAAGTTTCATTGACTATAAGTTGTGTGTCTAGTTCTGTATTAAGAGCAGGAGATACAATAAGTAATGACTGAGTGGATTTTCTTGTGAAGAGCATATTACAATGGACAGGGAGTAGAACAAGACAAGTAAATGAGCAAATGGAACTTAATCATTAAATGTCTCAACTTATTAGAATATAAACATTGATATGCTTTGTTCCACTTATCCTTTCCCTCTAAGAGCTGAAAATATTGATAAATATGTCAGTCTCATTCTATAACCTTTCATATGTTTTCAGAATTTGGATGAGCATCATTCTTACTCTAGGGCATTTGTCTTTATTCACTCCAAACTACTATCTGATTGTAATATAATTCCTTTAATCCCCAACAAGGTGAACAAGTTATTCTAGTGTCTAGGAATTTCTGGAGGTGTATGGTATTTGCTTCCTTTGCTGATACCCTCATCCCTTCCTGAAATGTTTGGGAATGAGAAATGGAGAAAATAGACATTTGCACTATGTGTCTCTTCCCTTGATTGACCATAATTAATATTACTGGCTGTCTTTGGGAATTATATAAAAAATAGTTGCTGTGATAACCTAATGGTGAGAGAGTTCCTCAAATATCCCCTCTGGGCATTGGAAAGTGAAACTAATAGTTGGTGCCACCCTATTACTCTCCTTTTTTTGTGCACACATCTGGCTTCATGTTGCAATGCTTTCTGGCAACAATAGTATATTTATTGACCCCCCAACTTGAAGATTCGGATGCAAATTTGTTTTTGTACTGGGAGCATGGATGCATGATAATAAGCACAGAGTGATCTGTTGTCCTTATGCAAGGGTGATTAACTTCTTATTAAGCCTCTTTGTTTATTGGTGAATTAAGGGTATCATAATAAGGAGCTAGCCATGTTGATTTGCCGAGCTAGTGGCTAGACCCAGAACATTTTCTCAAAATTTGTATGCCTTTAATCTCAGCACTCAGGAGGCTGGTCTACAGAGTGAGTTCCAGAACAGCCAGGGCTATTACACAGAGAAAAATAAAAAACAAAAAGCAAAAGCATTGTATGTATCAAATGGATCTTTGAGGTGAATTTAGGAAATATGAAATGCTACCCAGTACATGATATCACCCTGATAATTTCATAATCTGGTGAGGTTTATGTTCTTCAAATACAGATCCATTATAAAAGAATAATTCTTTAAACAATATTCGGCAGCATTAAATGTTACCCAGCAGCCTGTCCTGCTTTTCCACCTAGGTTTTCTACCATTCATTATCCCGATGATCACAGTGCTTTCTTTCACCTTTCCAACCTCTTTGCCATCACTTATCCTGGGTTTATGATAAACTTTATGCAGCACACTACTTCTCATCTTCTGATGCTTCAAAACTAACTGAAAAGTCTTAGGTCACTTGGGGCAAAACCATAAAGTGGTTTGTTTGTTTCTTCTTCTCAAAATGTCTCTTGATTGTGCTGGAGAGTGCCCCCTCTCCCTGTTACTCCCATCCAATTCACACTATTTTTTTTTTTCATTTTTAAGCCCTTTCATTCAAAATGCTTTATACTGGGTGCTATTCATGTTTAAGTGTGGGTGTCACCGTTGTGTAAAATGTCATCCTGTCATATAAACAAACAATAGAGCTGTCTGTTCTGATGATTCTGATGATTCTGAAGCAGACAAGTAATAATCCAGGGCATGGTGACACTTTGGAGGCTGGGGCATGAAAAGCATCATGGAGATCAAGAAAGAAAGAAAGAAAGAAAGAAAGAAAGAAAGAAAGAAAGAAAGAAAGAAAGAAAGAAAGAAAGAAAGAAAAATAAAGGGGAAAAAGGAATAAGCAAGAGAATCAGAGTTAAAATTGATTAATCTGATGAAATCGTTTTGTGAACCTGATGCTTATAGGCTCTTTGGAAATTAACTTCATCAAGATGAGGGAGGGGTAGTTCAGGATAAAGGGTAGGTGCAAATGCCATGAGAAGTATATGGTCTTAAATGTCCAGAGATGAATGACATGATCCAAATAATTATGCTATAACCATACAAAAGAATAATGCCATGAAGTCAGATCAAAGAAGCAACCAAGGAGCCCATCTTCATGCCCTTGAAAGCTAAAAGGACAGAATTCAATTTTCACTTTGCATCTAATTGAAATCATTGAGAAGTTTTTTTCTGGGCTCTCTCACATTTTAACTTTGAGCTTTCAAATGTTTTTACATTTCCATAAAAATAAAGCCAGATGTCAGTAGTTTATCATTTCTGCAGTCAATCTTTGAAAAATACAGTAGAAATTTGGGTATTTCTTATCTGAAATGCTTGGAATCAACAATTTTTCGTATTCAGGACCTTTAGATTTTTATAATCTTTTTGTAGACATTACCAGTTGAACATCTTGACTGTTATTTCATAGGATTTTGTATTTTCAGATAAAGGTTTCACTTTATAGCTATGGTTTCATTGAGGCAAGTGTGTGTATGTGGTTCAGGTTTTAATTTTCTTTTGTTTTGTATTTCAGCTGCCAAAGAACTTGAACAATGAAGCTGCCACTTCTTCTGGCCCTGGTGGTCTGTTCTGCAGTCAGTACAAATTTGAAGATGGTGTCAAAGAGAAATTCTGGTATGTTATTGGTGACTTCCTGCTATATGGTTAAAGTGTTTGTGTGTGTGTGTGTGTGTGTGTGTGTGTGTGTGTGTGTGTGTGCATTCATAGGTCACCTATGTCTTTAACTAGGAATGTCTTTAAATAGAAGCTCTTATATTCTAGCTCTATTGGAAAGCAGCCAAAATAAAAATGAAGTTTGTTGCTTACCACTGAGAAAATGTCGGGAAACCAGCAGAAGTTTGTTAAAATTCAATGGCCGGCATACTCTCAGTGGACAACAAAATATGAAAGGGCTATTTACAGTTGGTTACATTTCCTGGTGAGTAACCACCCGGGAGAAAACATTTATAAATTAGAAGAGAGGAAATCTTTAAAAACTACATATCATTTGCGTCCTAATTCAATGTACAACAATATGGTTTGAAGAGATGCTTTGGAAAAATATCAGTTAGCTCTCCATATCTGTACAGAATTCCAAACAGGAAGATATTTAAAGGATTCAGTTTCAAATAGTATTTTTTTTTAAAAGAAATGTTCTTGAGCAGAAACACCTATTCTAGAACATGGCTGTCTGGCAGCCAATCATGATTATACTAAAAGATGAACTGTCATCAGTAGTTATTTCAATCAAAACTTAATAATTGTTTAATATCATATGGAGATGCATCTTTCAATTTTGATTACATGTCTAGTTATTATTACAAAACATGCATGAGGTTTTAAATGTTGATTTTACTATTCTACTAAGACACTGAGGAATGCATTATTATATCAAAACTAAAAACCAAGCCAGGGTTTGCTTACTGACTTCTATTTCCATTATTTCCGTTAAAGATATGCACTTTACTATCATTAAGTCTAAAATCACAGCAACAAAGTGCATACTAACCTTTCAAAACATTATGTCCTGAATTGGACTCAAGAGTTTAGTGCTTATTTTCTGAGGTTAGAATGTACTTGCTATTCAAAATAGCTAATAAAGAGTATTGTACAGCTAATAGCATTTTAATAAGTTTCAAAATCGTTGGCCAGAGTTATAAAGGAGAACAAGACTGAAGTCTGGATGATTGTGGAATGGTAATGGGAGGGATTTGCATGGGCGTGTCTTTTTGTTATAGACTCCCACATTTAAATCACATTAGAATAATTAGTATCTCTTTTCTGTTCCATTTGTGTGGCCAGTTTTAGTCTAGCATCTCTCCAACTTGGGACATCATTTGTGGCTGTCTTTTCTTCCTTCACTTTTCAAGTCACATTTTTACTTTCAATCTTGGTTCAGATTGATTGTTGTTGAAGCAAAACACTTGTAGAGATTACTTACTAACAAATGTAACCTGTTGGACCAGATCCCATTTTTCTCAGTCAGTTATGTTATGATGTCTGTAGCACAAGCCTGAAAGGGAAGAAAATGAGTTAAGTGTTTAAAAAGTCATCTACATTGCGATAGCTTAATTACAGCAAAACCCACAATAAAAACAAAATAGACAAATTGTTAATGTTTTGGTTTCTTCATTCATGAAGAGTGGGACTATCTAAGCTTATATACATAGAGGTTATTGATATACTAGTAACTTTCACAAATCAACTTCCTAATGTTTTGCTTCTTTGTGTTCACTTGTGATTTCCTGGGAATCTTAGCTTTGTTTTCTCAGTGAGGTCAAGCGCATTTGTCTTTATTAAAGAACATTACACAGGAAGTTATTTACTTAAGGTAAGACAGTTGGGTTTTTTATTACTTTCAGTCTTTTGTTTCCATATCATGTTTCTACTTGCTTTGGTCCGTTGACAATGATGACATGGAAGAAAGACTTCCTATAGGTCTGGGCAGTGGGAGTGCTTTAAATATATACACTGTTATTCCTCTTCAGTCTTCCAGCTTCTCCTTATGGTATATAGAGAACAGACAGAACAGTTTAATAGATGAACACTGGCTTGGGCATAACTGAATAGTTTTGTATACAGTTTCATGTTTGCTTATTTACAGTTTTTTCTTTATATATTTGTTTATTGTTTAATTTCACAATACAGTAAAATTGGGTGTACAATGGATAAATAATTCTGAGTGGGACATAGGTGATGAGAATGGGGGAGCATGTCTTTTCACTCTTCCCTTCTGTTTAGTTACCCCATCAAAATATTCCATTGCATCAGTATACATCTGTTATTATTATTATAATTATTATTTGATTATTATGCATTAATTATTTTATGTAGAAATGTACATATTTTCACTCTCTGATAATCAGATTTGAATTGATTTATCTTTGAAGAACACTGAAGAATGCTTCATCAAATCTTAAGCACTCAGTTTCCTTCATGCACTTTATGATGTCTTTTGCTTTTTTTAATTAAAGAAATCCAGGTTCAAGCTTACATGGTTATTCTTTGTAGCATTGCCAAGGAAACTCAGAGCTTTCTTCTCTCCAGTAAAATGATTAAGTCCATTATTCACTAGCATTTATGACTATTTAGGTTCCAATGTGAAGCTCTAATCATTTCCATGTGGTTTATTCTAGACAGGGATCCCTTTCCTTACATTTCTGATGCCAAGGGTGTCTCTTATAACATTTTCTATTTCTGTAATTGCCAAATGTTGAGAAATGACATAACAGTTGGAAGTTTTCTCCCTCTTCCTTTCACTCCCTCTCTCCCTCCCCCTCTCTCTATCCTCCATCTCCCTCTCTCCTTCCTCCCCCCCTTCCTCTCCCTCTCCACCCTCTCACTCTCCCTCTCCTTCCTCTTCCCTCCCCTTTCCCCTCCCCCTCCATCCTCTATCTCTATCTCCTTTTATTTTCCAGTGCTGGGAACTGAATGAAAGTCTTCATGTGTATTTGGCAAGTGTTTTATGACTGAACTAGGTGCAAAAAGAATCTCCTCCAAGAACATATAGTAACAAATCTCATTGTTTTGGATGTTGTGCAGTTTTTAGGGGGAAAAAGTCCATACTGTCTTTCTATGTCATAGTGGGCATTCCCAACTTACACAGGAAATAACAGGATTGGAGTTAGTTGGGTAAATGTGAGTTTGTTACCATCTCCACACTGTACTCATGTCAATCAACATTTCCATTTTCTAAATTTAATATATGGATAAGATCATTTGGAATGTATAGTCTGTTAAAATTAGTTTACTTTACTTAAAGCTTTACGGAAAACCATCAGCAAGTACTAAAAAACCAAAAAAAAAAAAAAAAAAAAAAAAACCCCTATTTGCTTTTCTAGTAGAGGAAACATATACCTAAAGCTAAACTGTTTTCTTGTTGTTATTTGTTATTTTTAATTTAGGGTTTTTATTTTTTATTAACTTTATATTCCTATTGCAGCACCCTGCTTCCAGTCACACCCTTACAAATTCCTCCCCTCCCATTATCCTGTTTCTTTCTCCTTATGGAAGGGGATGCCCCCTTAGGTACCACCCCACTCTAGGACATCTAGGACTAGGCAGGACTAGGTACATCTTCTCCTGCTGAAGGCCAAACAGGTAGGTGAAGGTAATCCAATGGCAGGCAACAGAGTCAGAGACAGCCCTTTCTCCAGTTACTCGCCTGAAGACCAAGCTGCACATCTGCTATAAATGTGTAGGTGGCCTAGGTACATCCCTGCTTGCTCTTTGGTCTGTGGTTCAGTCTCTGGAAGCCCCCATGGGCTCAGGTTACTTGACTCTGTAGGTCTTGTTGTGATATTCTTGACCCTTCTCTCCAGCTTACTCAATTGTATCCCCCATTCTTCAGCAAAACACCCCGTTTGGTGGGATCTCTGCATTTGTTTTAATAGCATATTTTGGAGAAATTATTCTCCCTCGTGAAATAAGCCACTCAAAGTCTTCTAATTTTCTGGTTTTTAGAACTTGATAAATGATGTTTATGGAGTATATGTGAATGTTATCCTATGGGTCGTGAGGCTTTCCCCTTACATTGTTTTGGATTTATGTTGCTGCTTTTGTTGCTGCTATACAAAATTGCAAGTGGTGTTGTGCAGTTGTTGGTGTTCAGCTCTGCTTGGATGTCCAGATCAAAGGACATAGCATCAGGGTTGCAGGAGTATGTGTTTAAGTGTGTACCCAAAGTGGGGAATCACACAGTCAGTTTATTGGTAGGATGACCATAGTGAGCAACTTTTCTGTGATCTGCAATAGTAAATAAAGCTACCAAAAACTCAAATCAGTCAGGAACAATGTAGTGAGGAGGATGCGTAGACCTACTGGCACACACCAGGCACTTGCAGATACATTTTTAGATAGACTTATACAAAATCATTCAACTCTATGTAATGAGAGAATTACTGTATTTGAGATTTATGATATTATGGCATTTTCTGGTTGTTGATGAGTGGGAGGCTCCTTGTTTTCACTAGAAATGGGCAACCTTTAAAATTCTCAGAGAAGTAAAAGCAAACACTAAATGCAGAAATATGTGAACTAACTCCCTGAATAAACCAGCATTTTTCAAACGCCTTCCAAGTGTAAACAAAGTAACTTCTCTTGTGAGTCAGCATGTTATGTAATTCTGAATAACATCACGTATCCTTTCTTTAAGTTCTTTGATGTTTTGTTTCAAAAATGTGGGCCAGAAGTAAAGCTGGTTTAAGAATTCAGAGTCAACAAGATTATCAACAAGATGGTACTCAATTTTCATTTTATAAACTTATTGTAGTGAGTTAGGATCAAGGAGAATAATTCCACCCAACTATCATTACTTTAATTAAAATAGAAATTCTAATACTTGGTAATTGAGTGTTTTAATTTCTTTAGTTAGAGTGAGTTCTCCAATGGAATTTAGATTTTTTGAGGAAAAGGAATGTTGGGTGGAGATGATTGGCTAGGTCAGTAGAAGTATTGAACAGGGAAGTTTTGAGTGAAAGACAAAGTTTAGAGCAAGTTGAGAGTAGGCGGAACATTATTCATATTAGCCTGAACTTGTGGCCTGGATCACACTCAATGAAATGCTTAGTGGAGAAGATGAAAGAGAAATAATTTTAGAGTTCTTACTCATTGGGTTTTCTATGGCCACAGGCATAGCATATTAAAAATTCTTACTGAGCATGCAGCATTCTTCTAGCCCTAGTGTGTGGGAAGAAGGAAATGAAATGAAAGCTTATTCAGTCAAAACTTTTTAATCTTATGGAGATAAATTAATGGCTAATAAAATTATAGTAAACTAATGGAATAATATATAGTTATCAAGATGATATTGGGATTTAGACCATATCCATACAAAATGTGGCTATAAAATGAGAGTAACTAATAAAGCAGAACATACTGATGTTTAAAATATACACTTAGGCTGATTAAAATTGAAACAGAATTTCTGATGATTTTTTCACATTTATAGACAAATGGAGTTTTTTTTTCCTATAAAGATGCTTTAAGTTTATAATCAAAAATAGCCTGTGTCAGACTTGAAGTCATTTCTCAGAAATTAAATACAATGGTCAGTCTTCTAGAGGACCTGAGTTCACTTCTCTCAGCATCCATATGGTAGTTCACAGTTATCTGTAATTATGGGGATTTTATGCCATCTTCTGGCCTTGGCCTCCAGTATTCACATAGTATACAGACATACATGCAGACAAAACACTCATATACATTAAAAAATAAAATGAAAAACTAACTGATCCAGCTAACTGAAAGTAAGTACTCTTATTCAAATATGTTACATGTGGAACTCCTGGAGAATCACAAGAAAATCAGATTTAATATTAAAATTTCATAGTGCAGGACTCCAACGATAAGCAAATGGGAGAAGGATGAAATTAATAGTAGACATTCTACAGAAGATTGGGAGGTTGAGAGCAAGTCTCTGAAACTCAAGTAGAATCAGAATGGGCTAGAAAGAGGCAGGAAGACTATCATAGGAAAGGACCTGTTATAGCTGTCTCCTGGGAGGCTCTGTCAGAGCCTGACAAATACAGAGGTGGATGCTTGCAGCCACCATTGGACTTAGTACAAGGTCCCCAATGGTGGATCTAGAGAAAGGAGTGAAGGAGCTAAAGGGCTTTGCAACCCCATAGGAAGAACTACAATATCAACCAATCAGACCTCCCAGAGCTCCCAGGGACTAAACCACCAACCAAAGAGCACACATGGAGGGACCCATGACTCCAGATGCATATGTAGCAGAGGATGATATTCTCTGGCATCAATGGGAGGAGAGGCCATTGGTCCTGTGAAGGTTAGGTGCTCCAGTGTAAGGGAATGCCAGGGCATTAAGGTGGGAGTGGGTGGGTGGGAGGAGGAGCATCCTCATAGAAGCAGGGGGGCATGATGGGAGAGGGGAATTCTGGAGAGGAAACCAGGAAAGGGGATAACAGTTGAAATATAAAAACTTAAAATATCCAATAAAAAGGAAAGTACATATTGTCAGTGATTAGAGATAGCAAGGTGTGTGGTGTATGTTCCTGGGAGAAGTATTGTATTCATTATTAGTTTCACATTGTTTTAATAATATACCTGAGAAAAACCTCTACAAGAAAGGGTTTGTTTTAGTTCAGTTCAGGGACATAGTCTGTCATGGTGGGGAAAATTATGGTGTCAGGTTCTTGTGTTATCTGTTTGCATTGCATTTTCAGTCCAGAAGGAGAGAGAAATGTTAATACTCAGCTAGCTTTCTCTTTTATATTCAGTCTAGGGACCCAGCACAGAATATTTAGGGTGAGCCTTTATTTCTATTTCATTTATTGCAGTCCAGAAACTATCACACAAATAGGACCAGAGGGTTGTTTCAATAGTGATTCTCAATCTCAAGTTCACATCAACAGAAACCATTCTAGGTGTATGTCACCTAGGTGAGGGATTGGTACAACAAGTTAAGTCACCCTGGATTATAGAGTGGTAAAGATTTTACTTTTCATGGCAATAATGTCAAATGAATATTCAGAATAGCTAGGCAGGCAAAAACGGAATCTGAAATGATTCTCATGTGGGAAACCAGGCTTCGACCTGGAAGTTTGACTCCAGGAAGACAAGTACAAATAGTTTCCTTTTATGTTTCATCAACATTTTATTTGGAAACATTACAAACCTACATAAAAATTAAAAGATCCACATAATGGCCATAGAGTCCTCACCTATATCACTGATTGTCTACTGAGAGGATTTTTTGTTAAAGAATTGAGACTAAATATTGTTAAATTCTCTTTCTATGACTGTTGAGATAAGATAATTTTCTCCTTTGTTGTATTAATAAAATGAACTGTAGTGAATGTATCAAACAGTAAGTTGATCTGCTTTAAGGTAATAAATAGGACCAGCCTTGCAAATAATCCTTCATCATGATGTATTATTTATCTGAAAATTCACAAAATATTTTGCTACTTCTTGCCTAGTTTTGCTCAATAAACTTCTACCTTATTCATGAATATAATGTCTTGTTACTTTTTAATAGTATTGTCTTCATTAGATTGTATGCAGATAAAATTTGCTTCATAAAATGACTTGGGAAAACTTCTGCTTTCACATTATATATATATATAAAATTGTTTTTAATTTTTTACAGTCCAGATATTATCCCCCTTCTGGTCCTCCCTCCCACAATTCCTCATCCCATTCCTTCTCTTCTGGTTTACAAGAGGATGTCCCCACCCTACTCCAACTCCCTGGTACCTCAAGTCTCTTGGGGGGGTAGGTGCATCTTCTCCCACTGAGGTCAGACCCAGCAGTCCTCTGCTGTATATGTGTCAGGGGCCTCACATCAGCTGGTGTAAGCTGCCTAGTTGGTGGCTCAGTGTCTGAGAGATCTCAGGAGTCCAGGTTAGGAAGACCATCACTCTCAACTGCTTTCTTAAATGACATTTTCATCTTCAAATGATTAATAGTATTGACCCCAGCAATTACTTGGATTTGGAATTGTTTCTTTGACGTTGAAAATTTGATGCTGTGATTTTTAAAACTTGGATCAGGACTATGTATTTCTTTTCTTTTTTTAAAGTCAGATTTATTACTTTGTGGCTTTTGAAGGGATTTATCTATTTCAAGTATCCTTTTAATTTATTGGCAGGGAAGCATACACATACATTTCTCTCCTAAAAGATCTATTGTTCCTTATGATGAAAACTTTAAAAATCCTTTCTCCTGGTTTTTGAAACATATAGTATTTTAATAATATGTTGGCTTTTTAAATTTCTAATTTAAGTACATTCTGTATATGGCGGAGAAAATATAACTATCTCAAGCTTCTGATGTCTATTGAACTTTACTTTTTTGTTCTAGTTTATGAACCTATGCTGGATAGATTTATGTCAACTTGACACAAGGTAAAGTCAACTGAGAGGACTAAACCTCAATTAAGAAAATGCCTCTATAAGATTGGATTGTAGGGCATTTTCTTAATTACTGGTTGGTGGGGAAGGATATAGCCCATTGTGGGTAGTGCCTCCTCTGGTTTGGCAGTCTAAGAAAACATGCTGAACAAGCTATGAGGAGAAAGCTACTCCATGGTTTCTGCATCAGCTCCTGCCTTCAGGTTCCTGCCTTGTTTGTGTTCCTGTGCTAACTTCCTTCAATGGTTGACTACAATGTAGAAGTATAAGACAAATTAAACATTTCCTCCCCAAGTTGCTTTTGGTCATGGTCTTTCATCATAGCAACAGTAACCCTAACCATGACAAACTCTGTTGGTGAACACTGCATATGAGTAGTTAATTATTGCTACATATTATTCAGTACTTATCAATAAAGACAAAGTAATTGATAACAGTTTTTGTATCTTCTATACAATTTCTGGTTTTGTGTTACTCATTAGATAAATTAGTGAGATTATTTTTTATTAATGTGTCTAATTATAATTGTGGATTTGTCTTATTATTCCACTATGTATGACAGTAATAGCTTCATAAATTTTGAAGCTCTTGTCAGTTACATAAATTTAAAATTGTCTTTGCAAAGAATAACCTTCTTTTCTTAAAAAGTTTTCTCTTTGTGTATGCCAATATATCTGCTAGATGACATAAGCCTGTTGTTTTCTTTTTAATATTTATTTATTTATTCATTCATTTGTTGATTTTTAATTTATTTACATTTCAAGTATTATTCCCTTATCTGGTTTCCCCCCTCCTGAAAACCCCCTATCCCATCCCTCCTCACCCTGCTTCCATGAGGATGTTCCTCCACCCGCCAACCCACTCCCGCCTTCCTGCCCTTGATTCTCCTACACTGGGGCATCTATCGAACCTTCATAGGACCAATGACCTCTACTACCATTGATGCCTGACAAGGGATCATATGCACCCGGAGCCATGTGTACTCTTTGGTTGGTGGCTTAGTCCCTGGGAGCTCTGGGGTTCTGGTTGGTTGATATTGATGTTCTTCCTATGGGCTGCAAACCCCTTCAGCTCCTTCAGTCCTTTCTCTAACCCCTCCATTGGGGACTCTGTGTCAGTCCAATGGTTGGCTGCTAGCATCCGACTCTGTATTTGTAAGGCTCTGGCAGAGTCTCTCAGGAGACAGCTATATCAGGCTCTTGTCAGCAAGCATTTCTTAGCATCCACAATATTGTTGGAGTTTGGTGACTGTATCTGGGATTAATCCCCAGGTGGTACAATTCTCTGGATGGCCTTTCCTTCAGTCTCTACTCTGCACATTGTCTCCATATTTGCTCCTGTGAGTATTTTGTTCCCCTTTCTAAGAAGGAACTAAGCACCCACACTTTGGTCTTCTTTCTTCTTGAGCTTCATGTGGTCTGTGAATTGTATCTTGGGTATTCTGAACTTTTGGGCTAATATCCATTTACCAGTGAGTGCATATTATGTGTGTTCTTTTGTGATCGGGTTTATCCATTTGCCTAAGAATTTCATGAATTCATCATCTTTAATAGCTGAATATACTACATTGTGTAAATATACCACATTTTCTGTATCCATCCCTCTGTTAAAGGACATCTGGGTTCTTTCGAGCTTCTGACTATTATAAATAAGACTGTTACAAATATAGTGGAGCATGTGCCCTTATTATATGTTGGAGAATCTTTGGGGTATACTCCCAGGAGCAATAGAGCTGGGTCCTCATGTTATACTATGTTCAATTTTCTGAGGAACTGCCAGACTGATTTCCAGAGTGGTTACATCAGCTCAAAATTCCACCAACAACGCAGAAATGTTCCTCTTTCTCCACATCCTCGCCAACATCTGCTGTTACCTGAGTTTTTCATTTTAGCCATTCTGACTGGTTTGAGGTGGAATCTCAGGGTTGTTTTGATTTGCATTTTCTTGATGACTAAGAATATTGAACATTTCTTTAGGTGCTTCTTAGCCATTCAGTATTCCTCAGTTGAAAATTCTTTGTTTAGCTCTGTTCCCCATTTTTTTTAAATAGGGTTATTTGGTTCTCTGAAGTCTAACTTCTTGAGTTCCTTGTAAATATATGATATTAGACTTCTATCATTAGATGTAGGATTGGTAAAGATCTTTTCCCATTTGTTGGTTTCAGTTTTGTCCTATTGACAGTGTCCTTTGCCTTACAGAAACTTTGTAATTTTATGAGGTCCCATTTGCAGATTCTTGATCTCAGAGCATAAGCCATTGGTGTTCTGTTCAGGCACTTTTCCCCTATTCCCATGTGTTTGAGGTTCTTCTCCACTTTCTCTTCTATTAGATTCAGTGTATCTAGTTTTATGTGGAGGTCCTTGATATATCATTCCTTTATAATTAGCATTTGTAGTTTTAAATGAGAAGTATGTTTTTGTTGACTGCATATTTCTGAATGCTGCTTTTTATTCAGCCTGATTTTTTCTCTTTACATAGAGAATGTAGTTCATTTACCATGAATATAATCTGTCTGTGTTTAGAATTCCATCTATTCTATTGTTATGAATTTTACATTTTTCTCTTCTAATTTTTTCCCATTGTGGTTGTTCACTCATTTCTCATTCTGATTCAGTTTTTTGTTAAATGAATAATTTTTGATATTCCATTTTGTATCATGTCTAGTGACTTACTTTGTAACTGTAACTCTTTCTCTTATGGTTAGTTGTTGCTTAGAGGAGGAGGTCTCAAATTATGGCCCATGGACCCATACAAACCTCTTTCCATGGCACTTTTTTTTTGTAAATAAAACTGTATTGGAAAATAGTGATATTTTATTTTTGTATATTACAGATGAGTGTTTTGTAATCCAGCTTCAGAGAAGAATACTTACTATAAGCAAGGTACTGTCCACAAAGCCTCAACTACTTTTTAAAGGCTGTCTATAGTGCTCTAGTGATGACTATTTGCATTCTTAACTTTACAGTGTTCATTCAGATTCTACAATCTGCCACTCTATGCTTCGCCTATGAACTACAATATATTCGATATTGAATTCTTTCTGTTTATCCCTGCATGTTTAAACTTAGTACATCTCTGTTATAATCCAACTTTCTTAGACTTGTTACTTCTCAGCTCATCAGTATGCAAACCTTTCCACAGCATAGATTACAGTTAGCAAACTACTTGTCTTTTTTGTTTTCATCATAATGTCTTCTACATTTATTATGAAAAGGTCTTGTGCTTTCATCGTTTTATTCCAGGCACTTAAGAGAATTAGACAATATAGTTTTTATATTTTGTTCATGTATTTACTATAGCCTGGGCTATATTTTATTCCTGATAATTTGAAATATTTTGGTAACCCCTTTTTTCTTAGATTATAAAATAGTCTTTTTCCTGTATTGCAGAGAACAGATATTCTAGAAAGTTCTGTTTTCCTTATTGAAAATATCTTTATATTTTCTTAAAATTTGAGACTTCCTTGGCCTGGATACAGAGTGCAGGGCTGATGACTTCACTAGTCTATAGTGTCAATGCATTAATTTTAATGAGAAGCCAGTTGTCAATCTTCTTTTCTCCTTCTGTGTGTGGCACATATTCTTCTCTGTTTGCTTTTGGCAAATTGTCTTTGGATTTTAGAGCATTGCCATTCCAGACTTTGTAATAATCTCTGTATTTATTATGCTTAGAAATAGACTAGTTAAGACTCTTGAATCTTTTACTTGAAGATTCTTATGAAATTTGAAATGATCACTTTTGAACTTTTTTTCTGTTTCTGCATCAAACACAGCATGCTTGTAATTGTTAGTATGTCTATGTTTGGCTATTATATGATGTCCTTTGTTAATTTTGTTTGCTAACTCATCATAACCCAAATGAGATCTTTTCCTGTTACTCTTTGATATACCCTAATTCTCTGAGCACTCACTTGCTTACCATCATAAAGAAGATATGGAATAAAAGTAGAAATCAACAGCAAAAGAAACCTTAGAACATGAATGTTTAAAAGAACATGAATATTTAAAGATGGATTATAACACTTTTGCATAAATACTATTTCATTGAAGGACTCATAATAGAAAATTTAAAACTCCTAGAAATAAATGAAAATGTTAGCAGAACTTATCAGGGCCTATGTGATGTAGCCAACATGGTACCAGCACAAAACCAGACTAAAGTTTTCACAAAAAAAAAAAAAATGAGAAAAATCTATACTACAAAAAAGGAAAGCCTAATAAATAGTGCTGGTATGATGGCAAAATTCCCTATCCACTTTCAGGATAATGAAATTAGAGCCACATATCTCACCTTGCACAAAAATCTGCTCAAAAAATAGATCAAAGACCTTAATTTAAAACTTGAAATGCTGAAATTGTTAGAGGAAACAGGGAAGAACCTTCAAGATACAGGAATAGGCAGTGAGTTTCTGAGCATCACTCCAATGCCATAGGAAACAACCTGAAGAACTGACATATAGGATTGCAGAAAATCAGGATGCTTCTACATAGAAAGGCAGAGTATTATCAGTACAAGCAGACACCGCACAGAATCAGAGAAAAAAATCTTTACATGCTATACTTCAGACAGTTGGCTATATCTAACATATATATATATATGTATATATATATATAATTGCAAGAAACACAAATGGTTAATAAATGCTTTATCTGTTAACTTACTTTTAATTAGCATGTTATTTTAATTAACATGCTAATTAAAACTGCTTTGAAAGTCCATCCTATTTTGTTCACCATGTCTGTAAAGCTACAGATACTGGCAAAGATATGGGTAAGGGACAATCCTTATTTAGTGCTGGTGGGAGAACCCAGTGTGCAGACACTATGGAAGTCAGAATAGCGATTTTGCAGGAAACTCACAATAGAACTACCCTCCTTTCTGGATATAATCAAAGGCTTACATGCTACTACAGAGACTCTTGAGCAGCCTGGTTTGTTACTGCTTTATTCACAGTAACAAGAGAAATGAATCAACCTGGATCTCTATAGTAGATGGACAGAGACCGAAAATGTGATAAATATACACAATACAGATTAATGCAGCTATAAAGAGAAATGAAATTATGAAAATTGCAATAAAGTTAATGGATCTGGAAATTATTAAGTGAGAGAAGCCAAACTTAGAAAGATGATCACCATTTATGATATTGTCTTTTTTTTTTTAAATTTCATCCCCCAAATTAACTTATTATTTAAGTGTAATATATTGTTCCAGATGGAGTATGTATTAATGATTATATATACTTTTCAAATTCACAACCATACTAAACTCACTATCCTCTAAGGTAATATGTCGCTTCACATATCAGTTAATTCTTGATTATATATATCTTCTTTATATTCATAAATGCTGAGCAGTATTTTATTGTTGATTTTCAAATTTAATGTATGCTGTTGTTACAGAGTATAGTATTAGTCTGTGTTTTGTAGTCTTTAGTTTTACTATCCAAAACTGATCTTACAAGTCAGGTAGTGGTGGCACATACCTTTAATCCCAGTACTCGAAGGTAGATCTCTTGAGTTTCAGGCCAGCCTAGTCCACAGGGCTAGTTATAGGATAGCCAGGACAATATAGAAAAACTCTGTCTCAAAACTAACTAACTAACTAACTTACTAACTTACTTACTTACTAACTAAATAACTAAATAACTAATTAAATAACTAAATAAAAATGATCTTACCTGTGTTACTTTCCTTATTGCATAGATACTGGTGCTATAGATGAGCCAATGTTTTTTATCTGGAAACTATTAAGTGAGGCAACCCAAAGTKAAAATACTGTATACTGTTTTCATTTAAATATTTAAAGTCCCCAACAAAATTGCTAATACAAGAATGCTAACTATATTTTCACTAACAATATATTTGAGTTCTCCTCTCACTATGCATTTAATAACTGTATATAGTTAAGAAATTTTCTCCACTGTAATAAAAAATACCTATTTACTTAAGTTCTCACATTACTTATGAGGAATATGATCCTTGGATTCGGTGAACTTTGCAAGTGTGTCTTTGTACATTTGTGGATGGGGGGGGGGCGGCGTGGGGAGAGAGAGAATATGGTAATATGAATGCTCTGTAGAAACGAAAACAATATAATGAAAATCCATTCCTTTCAGTTATACCACAAAGAACAGTATAACAGTGAGCACGAGTTAATAACTAAGTTCATTACTTTGGTTGTTGCACAATATCAGTAATATGTAATATGATTGATATAAAAAGACTCTGGTTCTTTTTAATTAGAAATGTGTAGATATTTATACTAATGAATATAGTTCATTAGTTTAAAAGCTGAGAAGTCTGCAAACAATTTATGTGTGACTTTTACCCGGTTCTGTGCTGTAGTCAGCATACAGAAGTTGGAATGCTTGCTATCACCTTGGATGTATTTCTATCCACAACATTGAAGAAGGAGAGAACAATTAAGAATAATTACACCTTCTTAATTTTGATTTGGGGCTTACTCCATACACAAGAATAGCTAAGAACTATACTAGATGGCTCCTCCTTCCCTTGCTTCGAAATGAAAGGGTATTGTATTTGCTGGAAAGGAATTTTGAATTCCTGTTATTTCTGCTAGGGTGACTTTCCATCATAACCCGACTCATGTAGGCATGACAGGGGAAAGTGCATCCCTTGGGACTCTACAGGTGTAATTTGCACTAAACGAAATACGTGTCTGCAAAGCACACTCTTACTGCTTACTGTAGTTCCACCCCCCCCCGCCCCCCGTGGAAAGCTGATACCCAGAGATTTCTTAAAATATTCAGTGTATACCCTAATCCATCAGAGAAAAAGTGAATGTGCAGCTTATCTTTTTTCATATTCTAATTAATGTCCCATTTTTCCTTCCATATATTTATTTAAAACCATCACAGAGAAGTAGAATGTTTTATGAGGATGGCACAGAGTTTTCTCCTTTGATAGAAATGCTTTGACATTCAATGACCTTCCCCCAGGCAAAGAAGAGTCAGCACTACTTCTCTCTCTGCCTGTGTGACTTAGGAGAACTGTATCTGAAGTGAGTGCTCCCTAAATGGCTACAGACAAGAAACATAGGGTTTTTCAGAGATTCTCATTAATCCCTTGAAATGAATGACATGTACTTGGCATTGCTACTTTGTGGGAGAAATATGATAGTGGTTGGTGGTTGTACAAAACTAAATTCTGCTAAGGGATGTCATAGATACAGGATGTTTATTAATGCACCAAATACGCAAGCAGACTGTGTCACAAGTCTTTTCTGAGTACTTTGGTGTAAAATGGACAAAGGCATACTCTTTGCTTTCAAAGAACTCAGCAGATCACAGAGGAAGGGAGACACTAATATGATTCATATGTTACTATATGTCAAGCACTTTGCTAAAACACATGGCTCTTCATGAAAAGAAATCACTAATCTAGGCCGGTCCTGCACTTGTCGATTTGTATAGCTCCAGAGAAAGAAGCTTTGCGTGATTGAGTAATTTGACATCTTCTCTCCAGCTAGGAGGTGGTAGAGCCAGATTTCCACCTAGGTTTATTTGGCTGCAGCATCTTGCCATTAAATACTCTGCCATGCTGTACTTTTGTGTGCACATCACTGCACTCAGTTTCCAGTTGAGATATTTAAAGGGCAAGTTCATCTGAGGTCTCCAGCTATTCCGAAACAAATCCAGACCTCGAATCATTGTCTGACTTCCATGTTCAGGCTTTCTTCGTTAAAATATGACTACATCTTTTAAAAGGTGTGAAATAGTATGAGTCATGGGAAAGGCACAGATACAGTTCTGGTCAATATTTTCTTTCTGTCTTGAGGTCAGAGAGGGAAGGCTTCTTGTAAGAGATGCGATTTGATAACAAATGTGAAAAGCTGAGCTGAGAATATCAATGGGAAAAAGTATTCCTAGATGAGATCAATAGCACTAAGTGTGCGAGTGTGTAAAGTGATTACTATTTTTGAGTACTAAGCAGCGGGATAGTGTAAACCCAAGTAATTAGGAAACATATTTGCACAGAAACAAGCAGTTAGACAGATGGTGTTTCAAATATATCTCCTTTTTTAAAAAACAATATATAGGAAATATATTGAGAATCTAAGAAGGAAGTGTAGGCTGTGGAGCATCAGTTGGGAGAGTAGGAGGCAAGGCTGCCGTGACTTTCAAGTCCTGGGCTAGTTTTTGTTCAAATGCTTTCCATTAGCTATAAGAGGAAGGGCCAATCACAGCTTATTTTCAATTCTGAAAGTATAATTTTGAATAAAAAATTACTGAGTAAGTCATTTCTGTCAATTATAAATTGAAGCTCACTTTTCTGTTTTCCTCAATGTTCAGCTGAGTGGAACGAATGATTTTCAAAAGGAGTTTATTTCTGGTCTTTCGAATTACCAGCAGGTGGCAGTGTGACACATTCCTTCTATAGAAGTAAAGTAGCATATTTGTTTTCTTTTTTTCCCCCCTTGCATGCCTAGCTATCTCCAGGGCCTGAAATTAGAACATTTTTTCTTATCACCTGGGTATGATTGGTCTAATATTTACACACACATCTTAAGTACCAGACCCTCTATGATGTGCTAGTTTCTGATCGCTCCTTGGCTCAGGGTCTCACTGGATCTTTCTATTTTCCTCAAGTAGAATGCAAATCACAGCTCAAGTTAACTTTTCAAGCAGTTCTTCCCAGTTAGGAATTTAAAGTGTAAAGGCATAGAAAGGCTGTTAAGGTGGAAAGATTCTGCATTTGGCAGTCCTCTCCTCAGCCACTCTGTTTTTCAAGTGCTTGCTTCCTTACCAGCATCTACTTCTCACCAAAGCTTGAGTAGTATCCAAAATGTTCACAATTGCCTTGATCTTTACTCAGAACATTCTTGCTCTTTAATAGGCCACAGCTCAGTTCATCTTTAAAAGAGTCCAGGTCAGGACACAGATCAACATAGGCCTATTGGATCCATTTCTTCCTAGTTGTCCATATTGCAGTCCTACTGGATAATAGTAATATAAGAGCTGAAGCACACTCCAAACCTCCATTCCTCTCCATCCTCACCACTGCCTTTATAGAGTTTTCCTCCTGAACTCTGCACATGGCTCTAACGTGAAGCCTTCATCTTTCAGCTACTCCTCTGTTACCTCCAATGATCCATAATGTGTGTAGGTGGAGTTTTAAATTATAGATATTATGCAATTTATAAGAATTTATCTAATCATCTAATACGTGTGGATCAACTATTTCCTGCAAGATGTTTTCCTATGAAAGAGACACCCTTTTGATTCACTACCACGTACTGGGAAAAAAATCCAAGTGTCCTGTGTGGTATATAATCTGTGGCATGTCAGATCCTTCTTGATCTACTCCCTAATTCATGTCCCACAACATACTATGTTAGGAGCTATTTTTATATATTTATGTCATATGTATGTATAGATGGAATTATGTCATATATACAGATGTTCTTCAAACTATTGTTGAGTCCCATCCTGATAACCCATAACATATGGAGAATACTATAAGTTTAAAATGAAATTCAAAGCAGCACAGTTTAGTGATATAGTATACTATAGAATATTGTATTTGTCTTAGTGTCCTGATAATGTTGCTGATGGGGTCATGGAGGAGTGTCATGCTACATGCTAGTAGTGTGGGAAAAGATCAACACTCAAAATTAAAAAAAATAGACCTTTTATCAAATGCATACTCTTGAATTGAAAACTTTTATGTTAGAGCATTATAAGTTGAAGACTGTATATATAATCGTTAGTGGCCCCAGGTGGGATCAATCTTGTTTCTGTATACCTCTCATAGATGACATACAAATCATCCTTAGTTATTTGTTATTCAGAAAACGAACTCTTCACTTCTGAGCCCTGGGTATTTCATCCTCTGTTTTGCCTCACTTTTAAATCCTTCTCTACTTTCCCTTCGTTACCATAAAATGCTCATATTTAAAGACCTATTTCAAGCATTGTTCTCTCTGGGTAGTTTTGTTTGGATTTTCCCTACCTCTCCTGTTCTTCCTGCTAGAATTAGTTGTCTTTCTTCCTTTGTATTCCTTTCACATTTTTGTTTGTGCTTCTATGTTAGAGTTGATCATATTGGAATTTTGTTATTTGTATGTCTATTCTTTGTATTATATCTATGAACTTTTGGAAGGCAGGAAATGCTGGTTTGAATTTTCTTGTTGTAGTAGGCTGTCTTCTAAATCATATTTGATTAATAAGTACATATTAGATGGTATAAAAATGCATGTGGATTGTTGAACCCTAGTTGACTTGAAGAGCAGAGGGTATGTGGTAGAAAGTTATTAAGAAACCCGAATTTCTAAGCATCACACCTGACAGTTTTGAATTATGGCTAGGTGCATGGGCTTTCATATTTTGACAAGGAGAATTGAACAGTGGTACCCCTGAAAGCCTATCCTCATCAGCAAAATTTCACACACACACACACACACACACACACACACACACACACACACACACACACGTGCATGCCCATCTCTTCTTGTCCATATTTCTATGTCCACTTTCATTTCCTGGTACATATGAACATGCAAGCTCTATGGAGGTACTCACTAAACCCCAGTATCTGCCAATATGAAAGTGGCTCTCAACACATATTTGTTTAAATTGTCTTTTCAGCCATGGACCTTTACCCCTTCTTTTTCTAATTTTTCCTTTATATTCTGAGGTAGAGCTTGTGAATGAAACTAAAATGTCATTTACCTACTTGTTCTGCTATTTAGTGAATGACCAGGATGCTACATAAAAGTATTATTAAACGTTGTGACAATTTGTCATTTTGTTTGCTATTATTTCCTAGTCTGAATAGGGCCTTTCTACTTTCTCTAAGAAAGTCTGAGTTCAGACCCCGATGTTTTGAAGCCGGGTGTAAAGGTTGGCTCCTTGCCTATAAAAACAAAGAAGACGATGGACAGCATTGTGACCGGAATAATCTTACTTTTTCTTTTCCAGTGTGGTTTTCAGAATTATTCCTCATACTTTAATTCTCTAAATATTAAGATCAGGTTTGCGATACTCTGACCTCTTACTGGTGTTACTCAAAGTGACTTGTATCATCAGACTTCTTGCATCCTCCCGTGCACATTTCTTGGTGCCCTTTCGGGTGCTCACAGTGAAGACTTTGTTTGCCATTTGCACATTCTTAAATATTTATGCTCCTTTAAATGTCCACTTGGGAAGGCAAGAAACCAAGAATTATCTTTTGCATTATTTTGCATAAAATTAACATGTTGATTTTTTTCTACAAACCCATAGGTTACAGATTAATTTACATAAACCTGACATTCAGGAAACTCAACCTTTACCTTGTCAAAGAAAATGAAGTAAGTCAGGACAATCAAAAGTGAGTATATTTAAAGCACAAGAAAATGAGATAGGCAGAGATTCTTATTTTTCTTTGTACTCTTTTTTGAGACTGCTTCTTGGTAGGTAGCTGAGGCTGCTCTTGAATTTGAGATCCTCATGCCTCAGTATTCTAAATGCTGATATTGCAGACATGTACCAACACACTCAGCTGCTCACAAAATTTTAGTGTATACAGGCATCACAGCTATTTTGTCCCCTGTACTGGTTGGTTTTGTGTGTCAACTTGACATATGCTAGAGTTATCACAGAGAAAGGAGCTTCAGTTGCGGAAGTGCCTCCATGAGATCCAGCTGTGGGGCATTTTCTCAATTAGTGATCAAGGGGGGAGGGTCCCTTGTGGGTAGTGCCATCCCTGGGCTGGTAGTCTTGGGTTCTATAAGAGAGCAGGCTGAGCAAGCCAGGGGAAGCAAGCCAGTGAGAAACATCCCGCCATGGCCTCTGCATCAGCTCCTGCTTCCTGACCTGCTTGAGTTCCAGTCCTGACTTCCTTTGGTGATGAACATCAATGTGGAAGTATAAGCTGAATAAACCCTTTCCTCCCCAACTTGCTTCTTGGTCATGCTGTCTGTGCAGGAATAGAAACCCTGACTAAGAAATCCCCAGCATAAGAATCCCATTGAGAGCCCATAACTCAAGTGATGATCCAGGAAACAGTTTCCCTTTCAAAACAAAATGTCCACTGAGGTAGATGCTTTAATTTTGGAAAGCTTTTAATGGTATGGAGCAAATCTGTTCTTTTATGCATTTTTGCTAATGGATTATATTTCTGTGTCCCACCGCCAGTCTAATCTGTTTTAATCAGAATTTGTAGTTGATGGGTAAGAATTAAACGAGTCCATAAATGCTCTGAAAAAAATGTTTATAGGAAAATGTGTGAATACAGTTACATATCTGTTACTGTCCTAAAAACTGTAAAGGTCTTCTGCGATCCTCCTTTCTGGTCATGGTCTACATGGCTTACAGCGTTAGGACCTTGTGCATTGAAGGGAGCTGGATTTAGATGACTACTTTCCTGTTGCAGACCTGCTGTTCTTACTAATTTCTTTACACGTGTGAGTAATGAGTGTCGGATTGCTCTGTTTTCAAGAGGCCAACATTGCCTTCTGCTCAGCTCCTAATTCTGGTTGTGCTTCCAAACATCTTGTCTTTACAATTTACAATTAAATTATGGCTATCTCTAGTTCCTTTTAATGATTTCTCTTAATTTTAGAGATTCTAATTATGTCATTTTCACACTCCATTTTCTCGCTGAAGACTTGTTTCAGATTTATGGCCTCTTTTTTCATTAAATGTTGTTATATACATATATGTCCCCTTTAAATGTCATAATTTTTGCAAATTTCTACACTGTGGTCATTTCAATTCTATGGACAAGTAGCAAAACTGGATTTTTGACCAATTTATTTCTTCTTCCACCTTCTCTCAGATCCTCCCCATCTCTATCTACCAAACTTAATTGTCTCTCAGTCTTTATTAAAAACAAGCAAGCCAACAAACAAACAAACAACAACACCAAAACAAACAAAAAACCTAAAGAAAACTTCCTAAAATCACTGCAAACAAAAAGTAATAAAGACAAAAACTACCAATCAAAAACGAGAAGCACAGAACAACTGGCATCTGTGTAGTGTGGGCCAACTACTCTTGGGCATGGGGCCTGCTCTAGAATGTAGTTGACGTACCCAGTGTCACTCCATTGGAGAAAACATTTTTTTAACCCAGCACCTATTGATTGCAAACAGTTTCTTGGCTAAGAGTAGGTCTTTGTGCCCACCTCCCTTCTCAGTGCTGGGACTGTGTTCTAAACCTGGGCAATTTTTAGACACGCTGAGCCATTCTCGGGGAATTCATGAGTGTGTCGTCAATCCTATTGTGTCTTGAAATCTGTTGCCTTGGAATCATCTAGCACCTCTGACTCCTATAATCTTCCTGACTCTTTTTCTCCATTGATTCCCTGAGCCTTGAAGGGGAGGTATTTGATGAAAATATCCTATTTAGAACCAAGTGTTTTGTGGGACTCTGCCTTAATTGTCATCTATTGCAGGAGAATGCTTCTCTGAATGGGGCTGATTTATTTTTATAACTTATCTATTTTATCTATATAGTGTTTCAAACTTAGAAACCAATTTAAGCATGACTGCTAAGTTACCTGTAACTCAAGAAAATTATGAACTTTCATTAATACCAACAGAGTTCTTATCTTTTAGTTTGTAACTCTCTGGAGTTTAAAAAAATATATCCTTAAACAGACCATTCAGGTGCATCTAATTCAATTTTAGGAACTTTTATGTTATCATGAACTGTATGAAAGCTTTAAAATTGATCTTTTTCTCTTTTGTGATTGATCAGAAACTTTCACCTGATACAAAATACCCTCTTAATAAATTTAATATACTTAATTATATGTTGCCATATCAAATAAAGTGATTTATAACATCAAACCTGAAAGAAATTAATTTAAAATTTTAATTGCATAGTTTAGTTTGACATTTTATTATAATGAAGTTCGTAGCACATTAATAATATCATTGGAAGAACATACCAAGTACAGAGTTCTCTGAAAGTCACTAGGTAAACGTGTTGTATTCACAGATGACCTTGGATTTAGGTGTGGGAAAATCAAAATCTCAGCATCTCTGCAATATGTGAGGAACAGAAATGAAAATAAACTACAGGATGAAAGGTTACAAAAACTGTAATTATGGTATCTTAGAACAGAGAGCTCTAATGATGACTTGAAAGGGATGAGACATTTTTGATTAAGAAGAGTTGTCTGTTTTCAGTTAGAAATGGATGATTTAAGATTAAGGGTGACATTTTCTTTTAAGAGAATCATGTCTTGAGTTGGTTAGAGATTCTCTTACCTAGGGCAAGATGCTTAACCACATGATATCTCAAGTTTATTTCAATTTCTAAGTTTCTACCCTTGGGCAAAAATTTCTGTATCTCTGATATGCCAATGCTAACATGGGATTTTTTTTTTTTTGCTGATTTGCCTTTCATCTTGGAATTTTCAACTTCATTCTTAATTATGTATAGGACAAATGTCCCTCTTGGGAAAGAATGCAGATGGAGGGAAAGAACTCTTTTGTTGAGCAGCCAGAATGGCCACCACTAAATATCCGAATGGACATTGTCCCTGACATCTTTGCACCAGAAAGGCTATATACTTATTTCAATTTTGTTTCATGTCTCAAAATATTTTTACATACATTTTATATGAATTGCCTTCAGATTGAATGTTGTGATCTAAATAATTTGTTTTACTTGAATGTTGAGAATGGTACAACAAAATAGTCAATATATGTTTACATTTATACCTTAGTATGCAGATCAGTGTGGTAATATATTTTGACTAAAATCATGTTATAAGTTTCAAACAAGGGAAGTTTACTTTGTTGTAACTTATCACGACACAATAATGAAAATTTAAAGTGTATGTGTTTATATGGGTATAATAGAACATGCCTAATGTAAGTRATCAAAGGAATATAGTCAAAAATATTTTCAATGTTAAGGTATCTGTGTAGATTAAGTTAATAAGATAGAATTATATGATCCTGGAATTTCTGCTCTAAACATACTTAGAGATCATATTGTCAAAAGGTTTTATTTCTGCTTCCATTATCCTAAGTTATGTTTCACCTTATATAATCCTGGAAGAGTGTCACTGTACTCATTAGGGAGGAAAAAATAAATAGTATGTACTCAATAATATTTATTAAATAGGTCCATGAATGTGTTTAGATGTCTTGGCTTTCCCATCAGAAGTTATAATGTCTCAAAGTTACCAATATCATTGTTAATAATTATGTAAATGGATGGGAGAGTGGGTAAAATCTCTTTTTGTAATTCCAGCAGAGTTGCATTTTTTTCTAGAAATGCAAGTTTGCCAAGCCTTCTCTAATACTCTAATGGATTCATTTAAAAGTTGTTTTTGCTATTTGAACCAAATACAAATATAGTTGTATCCTGCTTTTATAATTGTTAATTGCCTAGCACTATTTGGAAATTGTTTGGCTGAAAGTACTTCTCTGAGGAAGCCAGCCATGCTCTGGTAAGAGGCCAGTTCTATAGGGAAGAAAAGATCTGTTTGCATACCCTGTTTTCAACTGAAGTGTGCTTCAATACTTGAAGCATCTCTTGCCATATCCTGCCCCAATGAGGAATCCTCTACATTTTCTTCCTCTTCTAGCAGAGCTGCACTCTTAGAGTACCTAGCTCACATAAGAAGTGCTCTGTTGGTTAAGTACTGGTAGAGTACTCTAAACACTTTGATTCTAGTATTACTATCTACACTACACTTAAATCACATTCTCTGTGTGAGCGCTCATATTCTTCTCAGAGGGGGAACATGATGAGGAGCTTGGGTTCGGTTAAATCATTTTTATTTGTGTGTGCACATGCATATGTGTGACAATGTAGCTCACAGTAACTTAAAACTTGATATGTAGCCCACGTTGACTTCAAAATCTCAATAATCCTCCTGTTTCAGTCTTCTGAATACTGAGGAAATAGTCATGATCTACCTGTTTTCCAATTGAGCTTTGTAAAATTGGGTTCATTGGAGTTGCATAGGAGTAAGCACAGAGATCAGAAAGATAGGCAGAGTGATGAGGATTATGGTTTCTCCCACTCACTTCATACCATACTAGCTTTACTTTTGCTTTTATCTGCTACACTTTTCTGAGTTTGGTTTAAAGTACATTAATTGACAAGGAGAAAGTGCATCATTGATGTAAATTCATCATTAAGGTAATTGAAATGATTTTAACTACTGCCTTCATGGTCCAGGATTTTGCCTTTTGGTGTTGCTGATTAGATTGAATTGATCACACAACAGCATGATCAATGGCTGTAAGAATTTATCTTGTTGGCCACCTGCCTGCCTTTGCTCAGGTTAACTTAGCAGAATCTTTAAAGGTGTGAGATTATGAGCATTTAGTAAAAGGACAGAAGACAGATTATGTATTAGTTGTTTTTCTATCACTTTCCTAAAACAATATAACCAATGCACTTTATAGAAGGAAGATCTTCCTTTGACTTATGGTTCCAGAAGGATAAGAATCCATCATGGAAAGGACACAGGGCAGCAAGCAGCAGACATGGAGGCAGCAGCAGGAAGCCAAAAGCTTACAGCTTAAACAGCAAAGCATAAAGCAGAAAAAGATAGCTAGTAATGACATGAGTCTTTTACCCCTCAAAGCCTGCCCCCAGTGACATACATCCCCAACAAGGCTAGACCTCCAAATCCTACAAAACAGGAGGACCCCACAAACTGGGATCTAAGTGTTTAAATGCCGGAGTCTGTGGAGGACATTCTCATTCAGACCAACACAGACTACTGTTCTTTCTTGCAGAGAATGAAATGGTGGGCAAATAGTTCTGAACAGGACAGCATGGAGTTCTTTTACTATAACCTCCTTTTTTCCTCCTTAGTAAATGATTACTTGCCTGTATACATAGAATTAAAGTTGTTCAAACAACAGTGTCATTCGTAGAGGGAACATTTTATCATTTTATTGTCTTTCATCTGTTAAATCCCAGCTGATCCTTAACTATAGGAAACATAATTAGTGTTCCTAATAGGAACACAGACACATAGTATGTTAGAGATGTGTCAGGGAAAGGAGAAATAGACACTGTGGCCTGCAATACAGCTTATATTTTCAGGTTACTCACTGATTTGTGATCTGAAGCGTCAGGAGTTCTCAGTAGAAATACCAGCTTCTTATTTAGATTTTGTTGTTACTGTTTAGCATTGACAGTGTGGTCAATGACTAGATAGAGTCAAGTGAGTAATCACCATTCTCATTCCAGAATCAAGGATGAGGCTCCAGAGAAGCAAGGAGGAACTAGGGAATTGCCCTGAGGTCACAGGGTAAATTGATAACAGGAGCCAAGGATGGAGAGAGCAGGAGAGATTTAAGAATTTCTTCCATATATTTCATCACTACTTCTAAGATTGTCTTTAGTGACAAAGTCCAATAAAGCCTTTCACTAAGCCTTGATTGGAAAATGTCAATGAAGGTTCCTGCAGTACCCTAACATTTTGAATCATTAGAGGAGCATAATCTGGCTTTACCTTATGGGGGTGATATTACAAATGATTCAAGCTTGTTACAAAGTATTTTCAGATGATGGGAGTACAATTGTTATGACATTGTTTATATGTAAGACTTCACAAGTAGAGAGTTTCAGTATGGTAACCTCTCCCAATTTTCTCTTCTTAATACGATGTATTTGCCAGTAGGGATGATTTATATTCAGAATTCACATGATGGTGCTCCATCCACACTTCAGTTTGCTTAAAAAGCTGCTGTAACACTGTAATTGGCAGCCAACACAGCTTTCACCTTCCCATTTCACTCAAGGATTAGCATTGTTTTGCTTAAAACATTTAAAACCATTTTAAAGTGAGGAGAGTGAGGTGAAGAAAGGATGAATAATGGCTGGTTCAAAGTCATCTTTCAGGTTTATTTGTACAATGAATATGAATTAAACAGCCATTTTCCAGGTCATGGCAAGAGGTAAAGGGATATTCCCTTGTCAGTCTTGCAATTAACAGAAATGAGTAATGTTAAAAGTCTGCTGAGGTTTTTAGCTGTGCTCCTTATCTTTCATGAAAACTACTATGACCAGTTAAGAACTATGGAATTGTTTATGCTCTATTATAGTTTGATTGTGGACATAGTGATTATCTTCTTACTGTATGATAAGTTTTACCCTAAAATACATTATACATATACTGTTTTGTGCACTGTTCSAATATTATGAGTATCTGTTTAGCCTATTTAATTTACTCTATTATTTACTTTTCTTACTACTATGACAAAATATCCAAGAAAGATGACTTAAGGAAGTTTTATTTTGGCTCATACTTTAAACATATATTCTATCATGGTGGCAGAGTCATGGTGGCAAGAGTGTAAGACAGCTAGTCATGTTGTGTCTGTAACCAGGAAGAGCAGAAGGATTAATGCTGGTGTTCAGACCATTGTATCTTTTAATTTCAACCTAAGATGCCAGCTGCTGAAATAGTAGTACCCAGTTTTAGTTTGGGCATTCATACTTCAGTTTACCTAATCTAGAAACTCCTTCAGATATGCTCAGATTATTTTTAGTGATTCTAGATCCTATCAGGTTGATTAACCATCATAAGTCCACCCCTTTGAACTTGACTCACAGACATGTTACATCAAGCCACCATATTCATCCCCATGTCACCACAGGTTTATGAATAACTGATAATACAAATAGCATTCAGCATGACTTCAACAGTCCACAAACTCTTAAGCAGTTACAACACTATTCAGAAATGTAAGTGTATAGACTTTCTGAAACTTAGGTGATCTCTGTCTGTCACAGTTTCCCAATACACAGTGACACAAAGTAAACTTTTCTAAAACTTATAAACCATTTCAAAAGGAAGAAAGGGGTATTTAGTAAGAGATTAGGCTACAACAGGATGAAAATCCCAACAGGGAAATGTCTGGGCTTTAAGGACATTTATTGTCTTTCTTAGATCTGTATGTCTGAATTCAGCTATCTTCAACAACCAAGGGTCTCCACGGAAACTCAGGTGTCTCCTTCACAGCTTTAGTCAATGACCTTTTCTGGTCTTTTTGCAATGACTGTGTCACCCAGACTCAGTAGCTGTATAGCAGCAATGCACATGCATGACTCCATGACACCATTGATTGGGAATGTTTCATTTCTACAAAACCAGTACCACATTGATGATGCTGACAATTTCTGCTATCAGATTCCAGGGCTCTTTTTATTAGATATTTTCTTTATTTACATTTCAAATGTTATTCCCTTTCCTGGTTTCCCCTCCAAAACCCAACCCCCTAGCCCATCCCCCCTCCTACTGTTCAACAATCCACCCACTCCCACTTCCCTGTCCTGGCATTCCCCTATACTGGGGCATCGAGCCTTCTCAGGACCAAGGGCCTCTCCTCTCATTGATGTCCAACAAGGCCATCCTCTGCTACATATGTAGCTAGAGCCATGGGTTCCTCCATGTGTACTCTTGGTTGGTAGTTTAGCCCCTGGGAGCTCTTGGGGTACTGGTTGGTTCATATTGTTGTTCCTCCTATGGGGCTGCAAACTCCTTCAGCTCCTTGGGTCCTTTCTCTAGCTCCTCCATTGGGGACTCTGTGCTCAGCCCAATAGTTGGCTGTGAGCACCCACCTCTTTATTTGTCAGGTACTGGCAGAGCCTTTCAGGAGACAGCTATATCAGGCTCCTGTCAGCAAGTGAAGCACTTGTTGGCATCCACAATAGTGTCTGGGTTTGGTGATTGTAAATGTGATGGATCCCCAGGTGGGGCAGTCTCTGGATGGTCTTTCCTTCCTTTTTGTAGTGCAAAGTTTCAAACCATCTGACAAAAGTCAGGGCATGAGCCTGAAGTGGGTGATCACTGGTACTCAGATCCATTCTCCTTTTTCATTCAGATCTGAACCTTTGGCCATTGGTTGTGTCACTCAGTTAAGGTGAGTCTTCCCATCTTGATTAACCCAATTTAGAATATCACTCACAGATGTCCAGAGGTTTATCATCTAAGGTGATTCTGGATCTTGTGAAACTAACAAATAATAAATAAGCAGACAATTGGGAGAGGCCTTACTCTTAGATTGTACCCATTTGAGTTTAATACTATATGCACAATAACTATCTCTGAAGTCTTAAGCATATTATTGAGTTTGTAATGATTTTCATTTTTTTAATTTTTATTAATTATTTTTATGCACTCCATATTTTATCCCCTACACTATGAACCCCTGTCCACCCTCTGACTGTCTACATCCCATACTTCCTCCCCTCCCCCGTCTCCACATGGATGTCCCTACCCCACCCCACCTGACCTCTAAACTACCTGGGGCCTCCAGACTCTTGAGGGTTAGGTGCATTTTCTCTGAATGAACACAGATCCAACAGTCCTCTATTGTATGTGTGCTCAGGTTCTCATATCAGCTGGTGTATGCTGCCTGTTTGGTGGTCCAGTGTTGGAGAGATCTCAGGGGTCCAGATTAATTGAGACTGCTGGTCCTTCTACAGGATTGCCCTTCTCCTCAGCTTCTTTCAGCCTTCCCTAGTTCAACAACAGGGGTCAGCTGCTTCTGTCCATTGATTGGGTGCACATATCTGCATCTGACTCTTTCAGCTGCTTGGTGGGTCTTCTGGAGTGCTGTCATGCTAGGTCCCTTTTTGTCATTTCTCCATAGCCTCAGTAATAGTATCAGGCCTTGGGACCTCCCCTTGAGCTGGATCCCCCTTTGGGCCTGTTGCTGGACCTTCTTTTCCTCAGACTCCTCTCTATTTCCATCCCTGTAAGTCTTTCAGACAGGAACAATTATGGGGTCAGAGTTATAACTGTGGGATGCCCCCTCCCCTCATTTCAAGCCCTGTCTTCCTGCTGGAGATAGAAGATACAGTTGTGAACTATGTAAGAATCTCTATAAAACTGAAGAAAATATGTAGAATGGAGACCTATACAGGTCTTTCTCTAATGCTTGATGCTCAAAAGATGGCAGCTGTCTTTTTAGTGTTGTTATGGCTTCTAATTCAGAATGTTTAATTACTAAATACATAATGAGCATGGTAGGAGTCCCAAGATAGGTTGTACTTTTGTCATCAGAAGAAGCCTTTTATGAATTAATGTTTAAAATATAGCACCAGGCAGTTTATTTTAATTTCTTTTCCCTTCCTTTCTTTAACTGCACCTGCAGTTTTCTTTAATGTTTAGGATGTTATAAAATATTGATATCATTTTATGAAAGGCTATTTACACAGAGGAATCAAGTTTAACTCTGTATACGTCCAGATATAGCCCCTATTTTTCACCGTTGACAAAGTAGAGAACATTACAACATAACTGGAAAGGTTACTAAACTTTGTTTAAGATGTTAGGATATATTTCAAAACATTGTAAGAAAAGATTTTTTAAAGCAAGTAATTTCTCAGGAAGGACATTCTATTAAAGATTTGTTATTTTTGAAGGAACTGGAAGTTTAGCTCAGTGTTACAGAATTTGCTAGCCTTTGTTTCTAGTGATTTTTGTCTTGGTGCTTCCTAGGTGAGGCAGAACATCAATAAATAGGCAGAGCCTATCTAGACAAGTTTCTGGTTTGCTCCTTGAAGAAGTTTGCACTGTATGTGACATATGAGTTGGTGTTTGAAGCTCCTTGCAACCCTTTACTTCTGATGATTTCTCCATTTTTTTTCAAGAATAAGGCTCTACCAGCTATCATAAAACATAATATTTGGGTTTTTGATTAGGCACGACAGAAGTGAGGGTTTGACTATGTTCTCCCAACATAAAAACTAACTGCTTGATTGAAGATGCAATTCAGTGGCATAGGGCATGCATAGCATACACAAGGACCAGGATTCTATTCCTAGCACTGTTTTTAAAAGTCACATTTCTGAATGACTCATTGAAATAATCGATGCTTCTCAAATCTGTAATTTAGAAAGCTACAACAGCCACATGCTCCCTCCTCAAGTTTAGAAATGTAATAAATAGTTGCTGGAAAGAGGAAACTATTGGAGTTTGCTATAAGTTGCACAGGGACCTCTAGGGTTCAGTATTTCTATTGTGGAATGTTTGTTTTTCAGTGTAGTGCCCCTTGAGTCAACCATGCTTCTCTTAGTAGTAGTTTAGTCTTACCCTAATACCTGTAGGTAACCAGAATAAGGTTATCAGTTCACCAACCAGACTTGTAGGTCAGGAATCAATCAGC
>BDUI01000228.1:45539-48039 GCA_002335545.1 Apodemus speciosus
AAAACAAAGCTGAACTGCACTACTGCTGTGCAGAAAACCCTTGAAAGTATCTAATCATGCTCAAGGGAAATGTTGGACTCCTGTATAGAGGGGCATGAACTTAATCCTTCCTGTCTTTCTGTTACAGTCTGCTGCCAGTTCTTCCTGATTCTTCCTTATAGGGCATATTCTTTTTGTCTGTAATGTTACATCACCTGTCTTAGCACTCCTACTCACCTGTCATTTCTGTGCTTAAATGCCATTTTATCACAGAGGTTGTGATTAACCACATGCACAATTAGGATCACACAAGTTTCCTGGGTTTAATGAAGTAAAGGGGGCGTTTTTCTTTAAATAGTAGGACTGCTTAGGGCCTTTGACAAGGATATGTGTACTATAAAATGAAATAAAGATATGAAATGCCAGTGTTCTTCCTTACAGTTACCTACCACATTTATTTCATGGCTTTCTTTACCATGAAAAACTCCCTGGAGTCTCAGAAGGCACAGATTGTTTATCTGTTGATACTATACCCTCATTACTCAGTGTATTACCTGACACTTTATAGGACAGCAAAAAAAATTATAATGCAAGATATGAATGTGAATCTTTGTAGTTGTCTCCTATTTTTTTTATTGTAGGGTTTGTGTAGAATTATTTAGTATTTTTAAGATAATGTCTTCCTACTTCTCCACTTTTAACTAACCCAAATGAATTTCAGAGGAAAATCTAAAATTAGAATCACCAGTAATTGGTAATAGTAACAAATTACTAAGAGCAATACCTGGATTTTATAATTGTAAGTATTAGTCTTTTAAAGATAGTTAATATTTTATTGACTATTTTTAACAATTTTCTTTTTTTTATATACATCCCTGGCTGGTCTGGAATTCTGTGTAAACCAGTTTGGTCTCAAACTTATAGCGATCTGCTTGTCTCCACTTCTTGAGTGCTGGAATTAAAGGCAGGTGCCATAATGACTGTCTGTATTTTAGTATTTCATTTAACCTCCTATATATTAAAGATTAATAGAATTTTTACATGTTCTCCTTAGGCCTTTTTTTATTTATTAGATATATTCTTTATTTACATTTTAAGTGATTTCCCCTTTCATTCTGGTGCAAGAGCTGAAAAGATGGTTCTGTGGGTCAAAACTCTTGTTATACTTCCAGAGGACCAAAGTTTAGCACCCACATGGTAGCTCATAACCATCTCTAACTCCAGTTCCAGGGGATCTGCCATCCTATTCTGACCTTTACAAGAACCAGTCACACAAGTGGAACACAGAAATACATATAAACAAACACCCATACACATATTTTTTAAAAAAAATAGTACAGGGTAAAATGAAGAAGCAACATATTAAACTTCAACAGTTGTTTCTCAAGTATTTCCAAACCATTTGTAGGTGTGGAAATCTAGTCTCACTGTGATTACAGTAAGATCTGACCTCAAGAGTAGTCACAGGGATCCTCAAAGAAACACACTTTGAGCCCCACAAACCACAAATCCAGATAATGAGTACATGGTGTACATGTGTTGGAAGGTTTCATGTAGGTAAATGGTGTTGGTATGAGCATTTCGAAAACTCAGATCTGCTTTGTGCCCTATTTTCATTGCTATCAGTTATGATTACAAATTCAATTGTGATCTTTAGAATAAAACAACTGAGTAGACCTTGTGGCAATCAAATAATGACTTGTGGTGTGTTAACTAGACTTTGAAACCAAATGACATACTTTGTTGCTTTTTGGAGGACCCAGTAGGAAGGTGTTCTATAGTGAGTCACTCACTGATGGGCCAAGTCTCCACTGTCAGTTTTTTGATAAGAATCATTCCTAGGTTAATGCACTGAAAGAAAACAGTGAGTAGACAAAGGGAACCCCAGGAGAAATTATCTGTGTTGGTTACTTTTCAATTCCATTGGAGTGCTACAATATTGCCAGTGAAACTTGTGTTGAGTTTCTGTGCTGTGATTCTATTGGAAAGTTGACTTTACCAAGACATGCTAAAGACTCATTAATAGATTACTAGCCCTAACAAGAGGAAGATTCAATCTAATGAGAAGAGTGAGTGCCTCATTAATGGCTTAGAAATTAAACAGCCTCCCTCTAACTAATCAATGCTAAGTGACTGACCTTCGTCTAAGCTGCAGCTCATTAGTAGAATACACACAGATGGTAATGTGCTCAAAGGTGTTTAAAATATTTGTGGCAAGAACTGCATGAATAAGGCAAACCTATCCCAACTGTCCATGGCTCACTTTGCTATTTCCCCTGTGCTATCTGCATGAACTGGAGCTATTTGGTTATAAAAATAAATTTGCCTGATAAAATCTACAGCTTTCAAATTTGTACATAGATAACAGATTATGATCAACGTTCACAATAATTTACCTTCATGAACAAAAATCTATAGGAAGAATTGACTTGCAATAATGGCTTGCTCTATTTCAGTAACTCATTTATCCAAAGATAATTGCCTCAAGGGAAAAATAGATTCCAAACATAATACAATAAAT
>BDUI01000228.1:53039-67733 GCA_002335545.1 Apodemus speciosus
TGTTCTGAGGTGAAGTTGAAATATTTTTTTTTCACTATGGTCTTTTCCAAAACACTCATTCTATCCAATGGCATTATTTCCTGTTGTACAGATGGAATATTTTCTGAAGTTTTCTTAGTTTCATGGTCTTTTAGTCCAGGCTCCTCCTCACTGGCACCATTTCATCTCTGCCTTGGAGAGCCTTCCATGGGGAAGATTTTGAATATTCAAGAATCAAGAGGGTCAGTGAATGTAATGGCATCTGAATGCCAAAGTGAAATATAATACAGAACTCAAGAAGTAAGGAAGACAATGTGTAGATATCTTTATTTCATTGTTATACCAGGAAGTAAAAATGTTGAGGGTACCCACATGTTGAGTTTTGTTACTATGGGGTGTCATTCTGTTTTGTAAACTAAGTGAAAGATATAATTAGTTTGCTAAGGAGAAAAGGAGAAATAGAAGAATAGAGCATTACAAAAGTGCAAGAATTTTTGAATAAATACTGCTTGTAAATTTCTCTCTTCAAATTCATTGTCTCTTTCAGTGGGGGCTAAACCACCTCACTTAAAATGATTCTGTCACATGGTGACCACATCAAAACTGTAAAAGATGTCTTACTAAATGACTTAATGAAGTTGTCACATTATGAATTGGCTTCTTTGTAAGCTGCTGGTGCCAAGGCTCTGTGGGGGCTCACAGTGTCACCCAGTAATACAATGATATTTCTCTGCCTGCCACTTCTGCCTTCGTGCACCATTTATGCCACTCTTGAGGTATATGTCAGATGATGATATATAGCCTTCAAGATTAGCAATGAAATGAATTTTTGAGGGGCAGGTGGGAAAGATTAGAAGTCATGCTGATCTAATTATGTGGTTTCCACCAAATCCTTAGTGCTGATTGGTGGCAAAGTACTAGTCTCTTTTAATTTTCTAGAGCTTCTAGGAGATTTTCTTTATTGCTATGAGAAGTTCATCAACCTAGATACAAAGCAGGAAATATAATTCTTTCTAATGTCTAAATTGCCCTGCCCTTCAGAAAGATTATCTCTATTCCTATATGTGTCATCAGCGGAGGGACTAGAATCTTCTGCCTTTCTTCTTCCTTCCTTCCTTCCTTCCTTCTTTCCTTCCTTCCTTCATTCCTTCCTTCCTTCCTCTCTCCCTCTCTTTCTTTCTTTCTTTCTTTCTTTCTTTCTTTCTTTCTTTCTTTCTTTCTTTCTTTCTTTCTTTCTTCCCCTATCTCTCTTTGATAAAGGATTTCAGTATGTAGCTTGGGCTTTCCTGGAATTCACTGTCTAAGCAATGCAGGACCCAAACTCACACAGAACCATATGTCTCTGCCTCTCAAGTACTAGTTTAAAAGGCATGGGGCAAATGCCCTACAAGGGACTAGACTCTTGCACCAAAACAATTTATCTATCTATCTATCTATCTATCTATCTATCTATCTATCTATCTATCTATCTATCTATCTATAAAACCTTGTATTAGGGTTTCTATACTTATGATAAAAATGCTATGAACAAAAGTACTGGAGAGGAAAGTGTTTATTTCCAGAAAGGAACTCAAGGCAGGAACCTAGATGCAGTAACTGATGCATAGGTCACAGATGAGAGCTGCTAACAGGCTTACTCTCTATGGCTTATTTACACTGCTATCTCATATACCTCAGGAACACCTGCCCAAAAGAGATACCTCCCGCCATGGACTGGGCTCTCTGACACTAATAACTAGTTAAGAAAATTCTCTAATGACTTACCTACAAGCAAATGTCATGGAAGCATTTCCTCAATTTAGAGCCCCTCTGCTCAAGTGAGTAGCTGATCTCAAGTTGTCGTAAAATGAACCAACATGGCTATGAATCGATATAAGGCTGGAATACATCTTTGAGATTTAAAAAAAGTAGAATAATTTCAAATAAAGGACTTGTGATGGATTTAGTGAGTGGCTTAGCCTTAGAACCATGACATCATGGATCAGGGAGATATAACAAGCTGGATGAAATCACTTGTCAGAAGAAGGGCATTAAATTAAATCAGCATGTTCAAAGGCTAAGCATACAAATATAATTTGAGGGAACCATATTTCAGGCACTGTTCTCAGTTGTTTATCTGTATTAAATTATCTAATCCATGCACTATCCCTATGAAGTAGAATACTGTTTTGGGTACTAACAAACAAGAAATCAACTTGCCAAAATTTATAGAACTAATAGACAGTAGAGCTAAGCTTGAAAACCAAACTATTATCTTGGTAACAGCCTTGGTTGCTTACTCAACAACTCAGTTTGCTATAATCCARTCCTTGTACTGGGAATGCCATTTGCTGACCAGAGAGATGGCCAGTTGGGACTCTGTCTCCTTTATTAAGATCACCTTCATGTATTTCAGAAGTTTCCACTGCACTAAGTTTACATACTACCTCTCAAACATCCCTCAATTGTAGTGGTCTCTCTCCCCAAATTTCCTCAATTAACCCCTCCCCTCCCAACCTGATCCTCCCATTCTCCCCATCCCCCAGTCCACCCATATAAAATTTATCTTATCCTCTCTCCCAGGAAAATCTATGTACCTCACCTAGTACCTTCCTCTATACCTAGCCTTTCTGGGTTGCTCTCCATAAACTGATGGTAAGGCCCCATTGCTGAAGACAGCATCCACTCATCTCACTGAACATGGAGATGGAATGCTGGTATCTAGTAAGAAACTTCATTCCTATTTTGTAGTGTATTTCTTATGACAAGGTACCCTTCAGGCTACAAAAAGAAAAATGTAAACTGCAATCCAGCCACAAAATCTTTGATCTATAATCTGTCCTGCCTGCAAGATATGCTAGGACAATGGTGGCCCAAAGTTTGTGAGAGTCCTTAACTAATTTCTAGTTTTAGTTAAGGGCCATACCATGAGAATGGAACCCATACTTGATACTTCCTAGGTGACCAAGAACAAGAGACCAGATAGTTCAGAGACTTAGGTTAAAATTAAATATTACAGGTCTAAAAAGTAACAGTAAAATGACTCCTAAAGATACTCTGAAATACTTAAACACTGGTGCTTTATTCACCATCATCAGAGGCGTCCTCCTGCAGCTGATGGGAACAAAGACAGAGGCACACAGCCAGACATCACAGAGAACAAGAGATTTTGGAACACACATCTCTAAATGTAATGTCTCCATCAAATCCCTCCCCTCAGAACTCAGGGAAACCCATGAAAGAAGCAGCAGAAGGAGTATAAAAAAGCAGAGGGGATGGAGGAGACTAAGAGAACAAGGCCCTCTAAATCAACTAAGCAACACAATATTGAGTAGCTGGTGGCACTAACCTGTTAAAAAAAAAACCACCCATTTTTGTCAAAGTATTATTTTGTTACATACTTCTTACCCAAAGTATCAACCACATTATTCTATCTTAGGACACTTATGAGATATTAGATACTTTCCAGACTTGCTGAATCTGACTGTGTGTGCAATGATTTGTATAAGGCAGAAACTATATATAAGTTAAGTTGGAAATGAATGGGAATTCAGATAGAAGAATGCAGGAATGTTGGGAGTTATTTTAGGCATCATTGGAGATGCAGAAATAAGAAACATGGACTGAAGTTCTAAGGAATTGAGCTATGTCATCAGGGAATAAACAACAACTAGATATCTAGAGAGCATCTTATGTTCTCAAAGGCAGAACTGCCATTCACTGTCTGAGCTTTCTAGTCCTTTCAGGGGATAAGATTAGAGGGTAGATTTGTCATATACTCTGGGTGACCTTTTAACTTTTCTGTCTTGGGAGATCACAGATTTCATTGCTTGAAGTAAACTTGATCGACAAATCTCTCTCCAGGCTTCAGTCACTGTATACAACCATATAAATGATTTCTTAAACCTCAAACTGTATGGTTATGGAAATCTAGATTTACAGATTCTAGTTAATAATTTGCTTTATTGGAGGACACATCCTCATATGTTTCCTTTGTACAGTAAGCTTTCCCAAAACATTGAAGTTAGAATTCAATTTTTAGCACTATTAAAACTGTAAATTTGTTGAGAAGGGGTGATTATGAACAAAACACATGGTATGAAAATCTCAAAAATCTAATAAAAATTCAAGAAGAAAAAGAGAGATAACAAAATGTAACCTGGTAAGTTGGCCATGTTCCAATTGGTGGCACTACATTGATGAGTATATGAGAAGCACAAATTAGACTCAGTGTAACCTATTTGGACATGAAGTTAGCAAGGGGGTGAAGGGGGATTGGTGGATCTGGGAGAACAAAGGAAAACATATGATCAAAATATATGCATGTATGAACTTCTCCAAGAATTCATAAAATATTATATCAAAAAATGTAGCATAGTAGAACCTTATATAAGTGAGATGCCCTTGAATTAACCATAACCATTTGCCTAAGCACATGTGTAAAATTATCTGAATACTTACTGAATTCAAGATAAGGAAGGTTTTGGTATGTGCCTGGACACTGGAGCAGTGTTTTCTGGAGAACAAACTACTTTTGACTTTAAGCCTCCTTCAGTTCTGCTATTTCAGATTTTATTCTTCATGGTTCATTGAGCTGAACTTGTGACTTAAAGTGGTTCACTGAGTTGAGATTTATTGTGGTTTTAGGAAGGAAATAGTGAAATAAAAAGGCAGTTTTGTTATTTTTGTACAAGCCCCCCGAATCCACATTTCACAGAACACACAGTGTCAATTACTTCTGTAACTTCATATATTCATCTGACCATCCACCCACTCATTTATCTATTCAGCCAGCATTGCCAACTGTCACTATGTTAGAATTTGGGATGTGGCAGTAGGCAAGATAGATACAGTTTCAGATCCTCTGAAGCATATGGTTTTGTGGAAAATACAGCCAGGTTAGGAAGTTTCTAGTAGAGTGTGATAATCAGCTAGTCCAATTGAATTCTAGGCTGCCATGGCTGCATGGACAAGTGGTCTGTTATCCCAAGCCAGCTGCATTCATAGACATAAATTAAATTAGTATCCTAATGCTACATAAGAAATTACCCAAACTTGGTCTTTAAAATATGCATTTGTTATCTCTCTATTTCTGCAAAGTCATGATTTAGATGGATCTTATGCTTCAGACTTTCTCACACTTGCGATCTAAGCACTAGCTAGTGCTGCAGCACCATGAGGGTCTTCATCAAGAGTGACCAGTTTCTAAACTCACTTGTATGATTATCAGCAGCATTCAGTTACTTCTGGTTTGGGTTGTGGACATCAATTTCTCCTTGGATTTTTTCCCTTGTGGCCATCCTCAATGACAATTGTCATAAGAGCTTTTGCATAAGGCAACTTAATGGTTTCATTAATGTGAACAAATGAAAGCAAAAGAGAATGCCATATAGATGTCATAGTCTTTGGTAAACTAATCTAGAAGCTCATCAGCTTTGTCATATACTGCTTCTTAGAAACAAGTCACCAAGTCCAGCTTCACTGAAAGCAAGCAGCAGCCTACCTCTTCTCTCTTCCTTCTTATTTTGATCTAGGTTTATGAGACAGCTGTCTTCCRAGAGGTAGTTAATGGATCTTGCTTTTGTAAATAAAGTCTTATTAGATCATATTTATGGCTAGTCATTTACCTATTGTTGATATCCGTTTTAACACAACAACAACAGAACTAAGTAGTTTTAACTGAAACAGAACAAGACATGGCTGACTGCCTTAGTTAGGATTTTACAGCTGAGAACAGACACCATGACCAAGGCAACTCTTATAAGGACAACATTTAATCAGGGCTGGCTTATAGGTTCAGAGTTTCAGTCCATTGTCATCAAGGCAGGAGCATGGCAGCATCCAGGCAGGCATGGTGCAGGAGGAGCTGAGAGTTCTACCTTTTCATCTGAAATGTGCACTTTTAATAGGTTGCTAAGAACATTCATGGAAAGAAGAAAATGGGCACTGGTGTACCAGTATTACCCTTACTTTTCAGTTAAGTAATGTAACACAGAGAACACTGAATTGACTTCTACAAGGTCACAGAGCTTGGTAAAACATTTTGCTGACAAAAATAATTATAAGTGATACAGTACAAAATTGGATAAGTAGATATAACACACACAAATACTAGGAGAAAATTGGCTTCCAGGCATGTAGGAAGAGGCTCTTAAGCCCGTGCCCACAGTGACAAACCTATTCCAATGAGGCCCTACCTGCTCCAACAAGGCCACACCTCCTAATAGTGCTACTCTCTGGGCCCAAGCATACACAAACCATCATACTGAATATGCATCAACGATTGATCATTTATGGAAAGTTTGCTAATCCCTATTTTAGAACTTGGTCTTCATGTATATGTTTTCTGCCATGCTTTCATTCTAGATTGTAAAGTAATTAAAGTGCAAATGTTCGTAGGAAGGGGTTTTGTTTCAGGAAAATGATGAAAAACTGCACATATCAGCTCTGCTCATATGTCATCTGTAAAGCTAACCATGCAACCATACCTGTTGTTAAGGAAATGTGCACTTTAATTAGGTTGCTTAGAACATTCATGGAAAGAAGAAAATGGATACTGGTATACCCGTATTACCCTTACTTTTCAGTTAAATAATGTAACCCAGAGAACAGTGAATTGACTTCTACAAGGCCACAGAGCTTGGTAAATTATTTTGCTGACAAAAATAATTATAAGTGATACAGTACATAATTGGATAAGTAGATATGATACAAATGTAGACATTTACTTTTTAGCATAAGATGCATAATACAGAAATATAATTTTATTTTMTATGTTGACTTTAAATAAATAAATGAAAAATATTAAGAGCTGGAAAAATGGAGCAGGGTTTGCAATTCTTTACAATGGCGAACATATTGTACATATAAACTCATAGTAGCTTCAGTTCCTTGAATAGGCTGAGCCAGTACACATTCAGTCTTAGATGGGGGTGTGATTTATGGGCCTTGCCCCAATCAACGGAACTAATGCCTGTTTAGAGCTGCTGGAGGAGATGAAGACACTGTCTTTGGTCATACAGCTAGCTGCTGGTGAATTTTCATGTTTCATTGGATAGCTTGAAACTCATCATCCCTGGAGCAGTCCTAGCTACACCCAGTGGGTCACAAAACAAAAGCAAAAATAAAAACAAATACAAAAACAAAGAAAGGCATAATAGAGGGATGATCCTTGGGAGGAAGGGAGTAGGAAGAGGAAAAGAGATTTAGTAAAGGGGTTAGTGTGAGCAGTATGCATTTTATAAATGTATGAAAACATCAAAGAAGAAATTAAATTTAAAAACTTTTTTTAATGGTGATATAGTATCTAGGAAATAAAGGTATCTATATAGAAATGCTAGCTGATATGTTATTCAGAACTTGAGACGGTTACATGACTGTGACCATTAGAGTAGGTAATTTGGTACCCGCCCCCCGCCCCCCAGTGGAAATACTTTCTCTTCTTAAAACTGACAATCTAATACTCTACTTTATCATCACTTTTCTCTGTATCCTTGTTTCTGCTTATTCATGTTTTTCCTCTCACACATTTATTCTGACCATAATTTCCTTCTGACTCCAGTTATATTGCATGCCATTTCTTGATTGATCTTTTCAATCACATTTCTCAAGGTTCTCTTTGTTCACTGTCTTCTTTCCACTCTGTCATTCGACTCACATTTCTAAAAGGAAGAATTGTCATTAGAGTTTCTGTCCACTCTTGCAACAGCTTCGACTGGGTCAGGAGTTCCTTCTGTGTGTATCATCAGTTACTGAAGCGGATACACTCATTTGATGTAAAAGATGGCTTTCAGAGGCTCTTCCTTGAATAAGGGAATCGTGGTAGACAGCTGACAGGTCATAAATGTTGCCTCCTTGAAATCTAATACTGTCCTAGGACACTATGTGACTCTATTTATCTGTCATAACAAAAGCTTGTCAGTCTGCTCTTGTCTGTGAATAAGCCAAATGTCACCCAGTTTGGGCATTATATGTTTTCAAAAACACATTTTTGAAATATGAGGATTCTGCTAGTGTAGTTATTACCTGGTAGTTGCAGTTTGTTGATGAGCATGAATCTGCTGATAGCTTTAGCTGTGCTGGGCAATAAAAACTACACATTTCTTAGTTCAAGAAATTGGTTTTATAGTTTCTCATTCCACTGTCTACTTTTTTTCTTTCTTTTCCCATTTTCTCCTTGGAGGTCTTCTCCATTGTAGGCATGAAAAGTTAATGTGCAGCAGATGCTATACTGAACATTTTATGCATATTTATTTAATTCTTATGTTGATGCTAAAGAATAAGTTGAGCGCTAGCCTTATCCCAGAGTTGCTGAAAGTGAATCAGGGAAAGATCCAGTACCTTCACCCAAATCACACAGTAGCAGGCGAACCCCAGAGGCTAAGGTTGTTTGATGCAGGAAACAGGTGCTTCCTCTCTGAAAGTTTATGAAACCATTAAAGTATCCCATGCCAAAAGTTCTATGATAGAGTTGTACTCTCTTTTCTTTTCATTAACTGTTATCAGTAATAACCCAAGAGTTCTGTATTTTTAAGAACTCTCTTTTTCATATATAAGTATCTGTGAAAAAAATAGTCAAACTAATCAATTTTGATTCAATTTTCTACATTAAACATACTTAACGACACATTTTCTTGGTGTCATTTTAACTTTTAATGTTTTTTATGGAATCCTTAAGGTCCATTATCTAACTAAGTGTGATTTCAGAGTGATCTAAAGAAATATGTATTCTTTACTGCACATTTCACAATATGTTAGTTAATGCATATGATTGATTTTTCTCAGCACACATTATACATAACAGCCACAAATAGTTACTAAAGATAAGTATAAACAGTATTGTGGCCATGGATATAATTTCTGAAGTCTTGATGTAGGCAGGTGCTTGGCATAATCAAGAAACACCACCCTATAAAGGATTGCGTTGTCTTTATGTGAATAATATTGATTTTTAACACTTTATTTTAGAACTTGTGAGATCTTACAGTAAGTCTTTAATGTTATCTCAGTGTGTGATAATGTTATCTCAGTATGTGACTCATGCCAGAATGGCTCTTTGTGTGATGACAATGCTAATAGCATATATGTATAGCTAATAGCATATATGTATATACATACATACATACATACATACAGACAGACAGACAGACAGACAGACAGACATAAATACATACAAATACATGCTATTAGCCATATTTGGTTTATAAAATTTGAATGCACTTCTGTTTTAAATATCACCACATTCTTCCTTTCTATACAAATTATATACATTGTCCTTCCTTAACATCTGGTTCAAAATGTACATCATGAATGGACATTCAAGGAGTTCCTTTTCTCACTGTGTGTCCTTCTATCCAAAATTCAGAGATATTTTCTTCGGTTCAGTTTTATTATTTTTAGTAACTTGTTTTAAGTCGTCTCATGCATGTTTATTTTGTCACATAATATAGATTGAATTGTCTTTATGAAGTTGAGAAGAGACTTTGCACACAGAAGGCAAGCAGTAAATGATGTTGGCACATTGTCCTTAAACATCACAATTAAACATCTGCTTCCCATAGGTCAAGATTTTTGATATTCCCACTGAATGTAGATTCTCTTACTCAAAAATAAATGCCAAGGAGATGGCAAAGAAAGCACTTATAGAATTTACAATAAAACACAAAGTATTAATTCAAACTAAAATACTCCATTACTTGATTTTATTTGGGTATACCCTGGTGGTTTCAGGCTAACTGAGCTATCCTATAATATTTTGTGAAAAAATAATAAAATCTTTCCATATATTGATTTCTTGACAAGAATTTATCGATATTTTGATATGTTTGATTACTATAAAATGTTTTAATATAGATTTATAGAGGTGAACCACCCTTGTTAGCTGTTAGTGGTCTGTGGGTCATGTGTATGTATGAGTAGGTATCTTCATTCATAACATTAATCTCTTCTGCTGAGACTATGATCCCTGGGTGAATAGAAAATATATGTATATGTATATATTATGTTTGTCTGAATAAAAAATAAAGTCCCGAAGCTGAGGCTAGGGAATTATTAAGTTCTGTATTTGCTTGAACTCAAATTATTAGAGGATTGGGAGGCCCACATGATAGAATAGAACTATTATAAAATATCAGTGACAGTTATAGGTATTGGATAACAAGCTTATGGATAAATGTGCTCCAGCTTCTGGGATTTTGAGGAAAATATCTTGCTGTTGTCCACAGTTTATTCCCTACCCTTAGTCTCAAGCTTCATCCAAACAATCACCTTAACTCTATTCTGATTCTTATAATGTTGCCTTATTCTACATGTGACCATAGGAAATCAGCTCTGTTGCAGCTCAGTTTTGAATGTGTAGAATCATTTAAATTAGAGTACTTAATGCTACTGGTCGAGCATGAAAGCATGACTGTCATTGAACTGATAGTAAGACCCCAATTTATGATATTTAGCTATAATGAAGTACTAGACTCTTGACCATCTGCTCTCCTCAACTGGTTCTCTTTATGAACCAATGCAACCCACTGCCTTGTTCCATCTTCCTTGCTCAAGGCACTTTTTCTGCTCCCTCTGCCACAGAACATGCACTCTTTTGTTTGGGGCAATGGTTTTGTATGCAGATTGGGAATAGTATAGTTAACTGCTTCTGTGACTGTTTCTCTGACCATAATGCCATCAAAGTCTTATCTTGCTGTGTATTACAGACAGCTAGAATCATGTGAGCTATTCATAGACATTGTATGAATGTATGACTGTGAATTGTGGCCCAAGTCTAAAAGAAAAACATGTATTCCATTCAATTATTAGAACTAATAAAAGAGAATAACTCATTTACTTGAAGATGTATAGTTATTAACTACTAGAATCAGAGTTCAAACCCATGTGAAGCTTAGCGCACCTGTTGGGGAAGTTTTATCTGATTTGGTTTCATTTTATAACAGACTTTAATACAAATTATCCCAGAGACCAGGCAATTTACTAGTGACCAAAATGTTTAGCCATAGAAAAGGTAGGCACACTCTTAATATGAGGATGTGGATATTAGAAAATTTCTGTAGCATGTGGGAAGTTAAATGTTGTTCCAATAGTTCCTTGATCTGACTTCCTCACCAGACTCTGTGTCTTTGGTGTTATATTTTCTTTTTTTTTATATTCTTTGTTTACATTCCAAATGATTTCCCCTTTCCCAGGTCCCCCCTCCCTCTAAGTCCCATAAGCCCTCTTCCCTCAGCCCATTCCCCAATCACCCCCTCCCATTTTCTCTGTCCTGGTAATCCCCTACAATGCTGCATCAAGCCTTTNATCTAGGAAAAGGACATGTCAACTGACAAGTTGTCTCCCTCATATTGACTTGTAAAGGGAGTTTTCTTGATTGATAATTGGCACAGGAGAGCCTAGTACCTTGAAGATGGGTCTTCCTGGGTAAATGGTCCTGAGAAGTATAAGAACACAGGCTGAGCAAGAGACTGGGAGTAAGCCAATAAGCAGTATTCTTCCATAGTACCTGTCTACTTCAGTTTCTGCCTCTAGATTCTTACCTTGAGTTCCTTCCCTGGATTTCCTTCATGATGGACTACAACTGTAAGCAAAAGTAAACCCTTTCATCTCTAAGTTGTTATTGTTATTCATCATGGTGTTTATCATAGCAAAAGAAACCAAGGCAGAATGGTTAGGATCAGGGTAGTTAGCTAAGTCAGTGTCTCCATGTAACATATAATGAGCATGATGTAGCAGTGTTATGAATGAACAGCTAGTCATAGGTAAAAATATTTTGAATTTTCAAATATGCTGAAAATGGTTCCTTTATTGAGTTCTCTGGTTGTGTTTTAAGGAAATTATACTATGTTCAAATGCCCTGAATAGTATTCAGAATATAATCATAGAAAACAGCTAATCTATAAAATAAATGAGTAGAAAGTTTGGAGCAAGGTTATACAAACAGACCTATGTCTAGATACAGATGTTCAGATAACTTTAATGAAATGAGATTATTTAAATACAACATGCTTTAATACACATTAAGAAGTTAATATGTATTAAACATTTATTCACTAATTGTAATTTAATGAAGTAGCAATGTAATTCCCATCTCTATGCTTTCCTTTTAATTTACATTTGCATAACAAATATGTGATCTAATAGTTAACTGAGTCCTCTATTAAACTATAATAAGGTAGCCCTAAGTTTAAAGAAAATTATTCTTGAAAGGTGCCAGGATATTTAAAACCCACCATGCTCTGGGTGGCTCTGTGTACTTCCTTTCCTACTGGAGTAGGACAAGGTGCTATGTTTTATAATTTATCCATACATTCTGTGGAGCTGGAGTAGGCTTGATGGGAGATGTCCCATAATAAGGAAAGGAGGACAACAAATACACAAACTCAGTATTATTTTCATCATCTCACTTAATTGGCACAAGTACCATTTTGAGACATTTACTATTCACTTCTATTCCATATATGATGAAACTAAGACTTAGGGCAAAGTGCTTTGTTTAGTTAACGGAGATGGCTAAGTTCAGGAGGTAATTTAATACTGTGCCATATGGTGTATCTATAAAGCCAGGCTCTTTTAAGGTTCACCTTTGTTTGCATCTGTTTTCCTATTAGGTGACCAGGGTTAGTGTTTCTTCTTCTTSTTGTTGTTGTTGTTGTTTTGTTTTGTGTTCTATTACTATTACATAAATGAGAGAACTAAAAGGAAGGAAAGACTAATTTTAGTCAATATTGTTGGAAGTTTCCATTCATGCTCAGTTGGCTTCATTGTTCTCAGTCAGTGTCAAGGAAGAAACTCAGAAGAAGGGGTGCAGCATATTGGAGACAGGTTCTAATGCTTTGAGTTAATCTAGCTCCCCAAAGAGGGCATCTGCATGTCCAAATGATGAATGTCCTTGTCCCCAATTGGTTTTTGATTGATCAATAAAGAGCCCTCAAAGATGCTGAACTGGCCTTTCCATCCCCCTGCTTCCTGACGCTGTCCAAAGGCTTGCTTCCATAAGAATTTCAGGGATTGCTACTAATTTCCAATGGACTGGTTCATCTAGGCTTTCAGACAGATCCAGTCAAAATTTCAGTCAAGCCCTGAGCTTTCTAACCATACATAGACTGGGTAACAGATGCCAAAGCTAGCWTTCTTAAGTCTAACCAGTTTATCTAATTTTCCTAACCCTTTCTACCCTTTTAAAGAAGTTCTCATCACTTCTGTTCAGCAGAAAAAAGCCATAGAGACTGGTCAGCCTGATTCTTTGGGTTTGGGTTTCTAGTTATGGTTATTTTTTCAAATTATAGATAGGTTGTCATTTTAAGGGATAATTTGGAAATGGTCATAATTTTCTACCGGGAGGAAATAGATAGGATGCATTACTAATTTTATTCCTGAAAAACACATTGTGTAGCCATACTCTTACATTGACAGAAATCTTTGTAATTGATGCAAAACTGAAGTTATYATTTCTTACATTGCTATAAAATTTATATATTGTTATAGAATTAAGGTTTTTATTGCTATAAATCTGTATATTAATAAAAATTTGAAATTAATATTGTTACTCTTAGATAGGCATTGTGCCTATACAACTCATTTAAGAATACAGGGCTTTGGCTCAGTCCTAATAGCTGCTGTTACAAACTGCTTAGGATGATTAAATAACACAAGGTAAGGGCCAGATAATAAACTCATGATTGTATTAGATTTTGATTTAACTTTGATAAAGTGTTTTCAATTTACTCAAATAGAAATGACTAAGGTTAAGGTATAACAGTTCAGATATACTTTACATATATATTCTTCAAAAAACATCAGAAATCCACAGAATGTGACTTTTGATATTGTTGACAACGAGACATGTCTATTCCTGAAAACATTCCCCACTCCCTTTCAAGGAAGATGTTGAGCATCTTTACCTCCAGGTGAAGTTACTTATTGTGGCAAGGTAGCCACCAGGCAAAAATGCCCTATTCATCTACAGACAAAAAATACTATCCAGGGAAGGATACAAAATTCAGGATAGTTGACAGTATAGTTCTGCCAAGATAGAGCAGTCTAATCCTTCATAGTTCTTTCTTCTTTTCTAGATCTGTCAGATGGTTCTGGGCTGGAAGGCAGAAAACAGATGCTACAACATTATAAGAAATTATGGGTTCTCCAGGTAGTCAGCTGTCTCTAAAATTTGAGTTTTAGAAGCTATGCTTTCTGCTTCCTATATACTCAAGTAATATTTAATTGATTCTCTGATTTATGACAGGATTGAAGACTAGTTATAGTCTTATAAGCAAACAAGTCGTTTAGCATAGAGAATTGGGATATAGATTTGAAAGGATGTTTTTCAGATGGTAATGCAAGCTAAAATCAGAACATAAATCAAGGATAGAATTATAGGCTCTTTAGTTAGGATACATGGTAGAGTACTTTAATTGATAAAKATAATGGAATGGATGTTAATTGTATATCATACTTTTTGATTTACATAATTGTAATGGATATACTCAATTTCTGTCTGAGAGAAGAGCCTTTTTTATTTGGACAGAAAAGATGAACTGTTGGGAATTAGTTCTGATGCGCTGAATTAATCTAGTCTACCAAATTTGGAATCTGTATGTCCAAACACTGAAGGTCCTTGTCCCCAATTGGTTTTTGATTGATCAGTAAAGAGTCCATGGCCAATAGCTGTGCAGGTAGACTGAGGCAAGACTTTAAGATTTGCATGGCCTAGGAACCAGGAGAGAGTAAAGAGGCAGT
>BDUI01000228.1:69533-83584 GCA_002335545.1 Apodemus speciosus
TCACTATCCCCACCTCTTAGAGTTTTCTGCTTTTTCTTCTATATAGATTTTTAATCCATGATAGGAAGAGTGTTATAGATCCATCCCTTTAGGACTAAGTACTCCAGAGCCTCTCACTCTCTACACATCCTTTAGTTGGGGGTTTATGTGTTAATTACCATTTACAACAATAAAAAGCTTCACTGATGAAGTTTGAGTAATTCACTGATCATGGGCATAGCAATATATCATTAGGAGTCCTGTTATTTCTATAGTTATTTAACAGAATGATAGTAGGTTTTCTCTTAGGACCATGATTTATCTAGTTAGCCTCCAGTTCATGGCCTCATTACCACTGTCCGCTATGGATTCCTTCTCATGGAGTAGGTATCAATACCAATGAAAAATTGTTACTCCAATAACATTTCTGCCACAATGGTACCAGTGGGTATATCTTGTAAGGAGGTTATTATTGTAGCATATAGTGTTTGTAACTGGGTGATACTGGTCATTACTTTTCTTATCTAGTAATGTATATAGTGTCTTCCAGTAATATGCAAGCTAGTCAGTAAGGGAGAAGCTTATAATGAGCATTAGATCAATTTCTTCATATTTATGGCATATGTATGTGGTGTGCTTAGCAGTAGGATCAACTATGAAAGGTAACCAACAAAATTGGCAATAGCTTGTGATCTTTCAGGTGGGGAGTAGTATCTATGGGATCCCTTTGGTCAACAACTCAAAAAAAAATGCAACCCATTTCCAGGACTAGAGATTTTATTTGGAAGCACATGATTTGGTAGTATAGTATATAAGGGGAGCATTATCTCTCCCTTATATTACTCCATTTCAATTCATTTCATGTATTTATGTATGTTAGCGAGCTTCTATAGTAGCAGGTTTCCATTTGACTTTTCAAAAGGCCTTCAGTATTAGTTGTCTCTTTCCATATTTCTTCCTTTACCCCGTCTTTCTGCCCCACTCCTTATTTAATACTCATATTCTAGTTCTACTTTGCTGCTTTATAGCATAATAATCTATTTCCCCTTCCTTGGAAGATTCTCTCCTGCTCCCTCATCACTTAAAAGATGTCTAACCTCTTAAATATTCTTTTTTTTCTTTTTTTTATTGGATATATTCTTTATTTACATTTCATTTCCCCTTTTCCTGGTTTCCCCGCCCCCCCAATGTCCCATATGTCTTTTTACCTCTCCCCTCCCCCTGTTCCCCTATTCACCCCTTCCCACTTCCCTGTTCTGGTATTCCCCTACACTGCTGCATTGGGCCTTTCCAGAACCTGGGTCCACTCTTTCCTTCTTGTCRGACAGCATTTGGTAGGTGGATTGTGTCTATGGTGYTCCAAGATTCTAGGYTAATATCCACTTATCAGTGAGTGCATACCATGGGTATTCTTTTGAGACTGGGATACTTCACTAAGTATGATGCGCTCCAGCTCCATCCATTTTTAAGTGTTTCTCAGACATTTGTAATTCCTCATTTATAAACTCTATTTAGTTCTATAGCACATTTTAAGTGAGTTATTTGCTTCCTTGATGTTCAGTTTTTTAGTAATATATATATATACATATATATATTCTAGATACTAACCATCTGTCAAATGCATGATTGATAGATTTTTTCCCAATCCTGTAGTCTACATCTTTGCGTAAATAATTGTGTTCCTTGCTGTATAGAAGCATTTTTAGTTTCCTGAGATTCCATTTATTAATTGTTGATCTTGGCATCTCCTCACAGGGTTCTGGTCAAAAAGGCTTTTCTTATGCCATTAGATTCAGGCATATTTCCTACTCTCTCTTCTTAGGGTATATGATCTTATAATGTGGTCTTCTATCCTCTACATAGAGTAATTGATAGGGATCTGATTTCATTCTTCTACACAAAACTATCCAGTCTGACCAGTAYTGTTTATTGAAGATGTTATCTTTTAACCTCAGTACTTAATTTCGGTTTCTTTGTAATAAAATGGGTGTCTCTCTGTGTGTTGAATTGATTCTGAGTCTTTAATTCTAGTCTATTGATCAATGCATCTATTTTTCTGTTTTAATGTCAATGCTATGTTTTTCTTATTTATATAGATCTGTTGCATCAGTTTAAATCTGGGATTCTGATCCCTCTACTAGCTTTTATTATTCAGGATTAATTTCAAAACCCTATTTTGTGTGTGTGTATTTACATATGAAGTTTAAGATTATTTTTCAATTTCTGTGAATAGCTATGCTGAAGTTTTAAAGGGGATTGGATTGAAACTATAAACTGCATTTTCATAAAATGATTACCCTCACATTATTTATCCTACTGATTCATGAGCACAGAAGATCATTCTATGTTTGGGTATTGTTTCTCCAATTCTAAGAATCCTTTACGAGTAGTGCCTGTCATGATTTTTGTTTATTTTGTTTTTCAGGTAAGTGTGCTTTTCAGCTTAATATGTATTAAACATTTCAGTGTGAATTTAAAAATTCATGAGCACTTGAAGCAAACTCTAATTTTTGTTCATTGATGTCTTCTAAATTAATCCTGAGAAACATAAGAAGTTGAGAACGTATAGGGAGCAATTGGGACTAACTGGGAGAAAGACTGAGTAAAGTGCTATTGAGCCATAGATTTCAGCTTCAGCTCTGTCAGTAACTGTGTATTGACGGACAGTGTCACTTGATTATTCTGTGCCCTGTTTCATCTGCAAAAATTAGAGGGATTCAAAATAAAGTATTTTATTCATAAAAGTTTATTATTTTGTATACATAAATGCCCTTTATTTAGTTCCTCATAATTAATAATGTTTGATGCATAATATCTCACTGAGCTTACCAACAATGCTATATGGTAGCTAATACTGTATTGGTTTTACTGATAATACCAAGCCAAGATAAGGAAACAGTCTGTACACTTCCTGCTAGGTAAGCCTTTGGTTTACATCTAGTTGTCTTTCCAGGCACCACAGCTCTTTCCATGTAGTAATTTCCTGCATATAAATAATACTTCCCGAGTGTTTGAAAAATCATTTGTTCCCTTAAATCCTCAAACAGCTCTTTCAATCGTATTTGGTTGTTCATTTGCTCAGCAAACTAATTTCCAGATTTCAAGGCTGGTGAAGTTGACTTATTAGGAATCTCCCATTCTTGAGGTCTTAATTAATGAGGTTTGCTTTTATTCTTCTGCAGTGAGCCTTGACTTTTTAGTGAAGGAAATGCATGCACACTGCTGGAAGCTTATGCAGATGATGAGGGATTGTACCTTTTACCTTAGCTACTAATGGAATCCATGTATTAATTGAGGCATTCTTATTTCAGCTAGCAATAGAAAAGACAGTTGCCTTTGCTTTAATGTAGATTCATATATATGTGTATATATATATGTATATATATGTATATATTAGTGCAATGTGACATTATGAATGAAGGAAACTACACACATACCCATTTAGAGTATTTTGTATTCCTTTTATGGCAAATGATTAAGTACCTCCAATATCAAATTGTCAAATCTACGACTGGACATTTAAACATATGATATATGACAAAACATTGTCCCTTAAATACTTTATTCCATTGAGTATGAGGCTTCAAGTGTCTCTTTTCCCAGGGCATGACACACTAATTATGCTTTCATAGTTTAACAAACTATGATGAGACGTTGGCAAATATTACTGAACCAGTCAGATTTCACTGCTTGTAAATTCAATTAGTCTGGGGGAACAACAGCCATAGAGAATATATCAAAATTCAATTAGTCAGCAAATTGGAGTTGTTAGCCTACTCTTTGGAATAATCCATCAAAAGTAAAAGGGTACTTGACACCTACAATCAACTAATTAAATGCAGTAAGGCCTGATAGGGACAATTTTTAGTGCTCATGACCCTTTAAGTCTATTGGCCAGAAAACCTGATATAAAACAGTTCCAGCAGTGGGCGTTATATAAATATAAATAAGACTACAGAATGACTAATTAATATAAAGCAGATGGTGTTTCTTTGCTCCTTTTATAATTTATTAAAAGACCCTGGCTCTCTCTATTTTATACAGTTTGGTAACCACTTTAAGTATTTCTGTGGTAATTTTGTAATTGCTCAGTAGATGCATCTTACTTATTAAAGTCCTATTGGTCACAAATGAAGATATTTGCAATAACTAAATGATTATTATCTTGTTTATTAAAAAGGTTGAGTGTGCTATTGCCATTTCCTAAATATTTGTGTATGCTTACAGGAATTGTTTTTTTATTTTGTATTACATTCATTTGTAGGGCAGGTGGGCACATACATGTTACAGCCTGCTTCTGGAAACTAGAGGACAACTTGCGGGTATCTGTTCTCTCCTTCCACCATATATGTTACTTGTAAAGGAATTATTTTAGTGGGGAATGACTTTACCATGGACTGCAAACATTATATGGGTGTTTTTATATAAAGATTTTTTTTTTACTCATATCTTTGACAATACTTATTACTGGCTTACTGCAATTGAACTGTTGCAAGGTTTCATTGCAACTTTTATGACTTTGACTTAAACAGTAAGGCTATTAAATAGTGATTTTTTTTTGTCTTCTTTACAATCACTTAGCCACTGTCTTCTGCATTTGAGCAACTGTTTTCTGGTAATTTCATTCCATTATTCCTTGAGTGCCAAATTATAAAAAGTCTCCTATTTCTCAGAGAACAGACAACAATAGCATCCTATGAAGAATGTAGATATTAGTAGTTTTTGCCACTCTTGATGGTTTTCTGACTCTTGGTATCTTTCTCCTTTTGCTTCCTCATATATAAACTTTCTGTCTACTTACTTCACACCCCATACCTCTTTATGTTAGCATCCTGTCACCACACAGATTTTTTTTATATGTTTCTATTTGGCTGTTGTTGGGTACCCTTGGTCTTGTGTGCTTGGGAGCAACTCACCCTACTTCTATTTTTGTTTATAAAGGGCAGCAAAGCCACATGTTTTCCTCAACATTTGTGAAAGGCCCTTTGTTTGATCATGTTGTCCCAGGATCTATCTCAGTAATAAAATGACTTTTTTGTATTAAAGACCAGCAACCCATAAGAGAGTTATTTAGAGACAGCATAAAAATAAATTAATCTATTTGATATTTATCTTACTTTTGATTGTAATAGAGATCATTTTTAAGGTTTGATCTATGGGTGGCCAATATACTTAATTACAAGCTACAATAACAAATTTCTCCCTTCATAGCCAATCCTTTGAAGCAGTGGAAAAACTGAGTTGAGAGCTAGAAGGATATATGAACCAAAGAAAAATAGATTTCCATCATCTGATCAGGGAATTGGGGACCACTAACCTTAACACTACAATAAGTCTTAATTACCCACTCTCAGAATTTCAAACTCAAGTTACCTTTTTCTTAGCCTTGAGCACACACCTGAGCTGCTTTCCTGATTTATGTATGCTTGGGAAACATAAAATAATTTTATATTAGTTGGATAAATTTACTTGAGAAGGAATATATTATTAAAACCTCCTAAAATTTTAAAGTAGATTATTGGATTTGAATTATCTGTTCATTCAGATTAAAAATATACACTAGACCTACAGGAAAGGCCAATATAATAGAGACTTAATAGTGCATCTCTGAGGTAGCATAGATCAAATAATTACATATTGGCTGTGTAAGCACAGGCAAGTTACTTATTGCTCAAAAACACTATTGTGGTAGCTTTGAAACTAACTTTTCCATGAGGAACTGCTAAGACTGTCTCATTTAGACATGTATTTTGAAATTTTAAAAATGAACAGTTCAAAATAATGGCACATCCACTAACTGGAGATTTAGATGACAGAGCTAAGAACTATGGAGGATAGACATAAAATCCAGAGAATGGGAAAAATATAGTGTACCTAACATTTGGAAGCAACCAAACTCCCCTCATTTTTTTAAACAAAGATTCAGTTTGTTATAGCCATGGGTATACATACTGTGTGCTAATGTCAGTCTTCCCTTTATCTGTGGCTTTCTATTCACCCCTTACCCATTTTCATTTTTTGTGTGTTGCCAGTGGGGTTTGCTTTCTCCCTTTCTCCCTAAAGTCCTATATATCATTTGTATTTGTCTCCTTTTGCTCTCCACATCACTCTAGTTTTAGCTTCTGCAATATAGAATTTAGATTCATTTACAATGTTTGTTCTACTAACATTAATGACATTAGTGCATGACTGAGAGAAGGCTCAACAGGTAAAGATACTTTGCTGCTAATTCTAGCAACTTTACTTCAATACCTGGAACCTACATGGTGAGGAAGATACATGGTGAATCTTCCTCTGGTCTGAGGTCTAAATCTCCTCTCACAAGTTGTCCTATGACCGTCCTCCTATGATACACACATATATATGCGCGCGTGCGCATGCGCGCACACACAGACACACACACACACACACACACACACACACTCATGCTCTCTCTCATACACACTCTAAATATATAAGAAATATTAAAACCATTTGTAGATTATTGTAATAAAGAATTAAAATATAATGTACAGAATGGGAGAAAATACTTATAAAATGTATCAGAATAGAAGCTAGTATATGAGGAACTTTATTATGCAATTAAAAGAGAACTACAAAATTTAAAAGTTGAAAGGGGTTTAAAATGGTTATGCCAAAAAGATGAACAAATTCCCAAAAGAAAGATGAAATATCTAATATAAATTATTCTGAAAATACAAATTCAAACCTGCTACTATACCCATACTAAACAAAAGAGGTAAATCATCAAGCAAGTAAATGGACAAACTCAAATCTTCATATTGCTTGTGGGAAGGTTCTTTAACACAGCTACTTTGGAAAAGTAGTTTGACAGCTTCTCAAAAAGTTAAACATAAGGCTGGAATTCACTCCACTGATAGAGTTTTGGCAAGAGGATGGGTTCTGTCTACAGTACTGCACACAAATAAACCCTGAACTTAAAATTACCTATGGCCCATAATTTCTACTCCAAGGTATATATATACTCAGAAGAACAGAAAATAGACTTTAATAAGTACTTGTACATGCATACACTTAACAATTATATCCAATAGCCAAAACGTAGAACTTAACAACATTAGTGAGTAATTGGTTAAACAACCTATGATATATTAATCTGATGGAAAGGTTTTGGTTACAAAAAGATTTCAGGTGAACCCTAGGAAGGTATACTATAAGATATAGTAAAAAGAATTGCCTGAAAAAAATTAACTCATTTTATAGTTTGGACCATAGGGTTTGTACAGAAGAGAAAGGTTGAAATGTTTATTTGTAGGTTTTAAAAACTGAATTAAACTAAGCTAGATGTTAGGGAGGCACTTGTTCAGAAAAATCAGTCAACACAGACTGAGTAGCCTCGATTCCTTGAAAAATTATATACCACCAAGAATAGCCAAATACTTTCTGTGAAAGACCTGCTAGTAAATGTCTTCTCTGTTTTGGACTACAGGCTCCACTATAACTAATCCACTCTGTTGTTACAGTGTGAGAGCAACCATTGACAATATGTGGATGAATGAACCCTACTATGTCAATAAAGCTATTTGTAAACATCAGTCATTATTGTTCCTACCTGCAAAAGTAAATGTTGCCTTTACTTCCTCAGATGAAAGGGTAAGATGACTGCCAATACATGTGTGCAAATACATGGCTTGGGCTTAGCCCAGAGCATTTCTACCTAACTCTCTCTGGGGCTAGGCCTGGAAGCTTCTAGCCTTCTTACAACCTAATCTGCAAGCTCAGACCTTGAAGGCTTTAGTTTTCAATCTCTGTCTGCTACCCTAGCCTAGAATATTTCAAAGACTTACTACTGAATAAGCTCACCCTTTCTAGTTCTTTCTGAACTCTTGCTGGCTGGTTCAATTGAGCTGTTCTGGCTCAAACTCCTCTCTAAACTAACTGATTCAATCTGGATTCTCTCAGCTTCTCACTGAATTGCTCTTTTTGTATTCAAATTAACTGGCAATTTGTCCTAATCTTCTGGTTGCTTCTTGTTCTTTGGCTTCAACTGCCTCTGCTGACCTGCACTAAACTGCATGAACTCAGGAATGAACTCAACTCCACAGAACTGACTCCCAACTGACTCAACTCCCAACCCACTGAAGAACTGAACTCTCTCCCTGCATTGATTTTAAATAGCTTTGCTCTGACAGCAGTGACATATTCTCTCTATGAGTCATTCTGTCAAATATTTCTGTTTTGTCACTTTGTTGGTCCCTCAATTAGAGGCCATTGTCTGGGATTAAATGTATTTACTAAAGGATTCCAGCCAGAGGGATTAAAGGTGTGTACTAAGGTTATGTCTACATTCCAGAAGGAGCACACAGACCTAAAAGGTTTTGGACATGATCAGAGTAGCCATGTTGTTGGATTAAAATTCTTCTACACCCAAATGCTTAAAATGGCATGACTCCGTTTTGAATAAAGATGGCCAAAGACAATTTTATTTTTAGTGAAAAGCTACTGTTTCAAAGATATGACTGTCCATTATAGTTCATCAGAAACAAAGTTAATGTATCAAATTACTTACCACTTCATCTCAGTATTTGTGTAACATTATGATGTTGATGATATGTAATTTTATGTTCTGTTTTCATATATAGTCAAGGTTTGCTTTGAACTCCTGATTCTCCTTTCTTAAGCTTCCTCAGTGCTAAGATTAAAGACATGTGCCACTACTCTCAGACTCTCACATTTTATGTACCATTTAAGAATAGATTCAATTAAAATGACCAAAATGTCCATGTAAGTGTTTTAATTATTTTTTTTCTTGTGGTACTGAATATGAAATGCAGAATCTGTTACTTACTTGGTGTGCTGGCTAGTTTTATAGCAACTTGTACAAGCTAGAGTCAGCAGAGAGAAAGAAGGCTTAATTGAGAATATACTTTCTTAAAATCAGGTTGTAGACTAGCCTGTAGGACATTTTATTAATTAGTGGTTGATATGAGAGGATCCAGTCAATTGTGTGTGAGGTTATCCCTGGGCTGGTGATCTGTGGGTGGGTTCCATAAGAAAGCTGGTTGGGTAAGCTATGAGGAACAAGCCAATGAGCATCACCTTTCCATGGCCTCATTATATTACATCTTGTACTATGTATGCACCACACATGTGCAAATACACACACACACATACACACACACACACACACACACACACACACACACACACACACACATGCACANACACACACACACACACACATGCACAGGAGACTTCCAGTTTCAGTACTAGGAAAAATCTCAAATCTAAGGATTTTCAATTTTATCTTTCATGTTGCAGCTATTTTTCTAAAATCCATTTAGACACTGCATGGAGTTCCTGAGTTCACTCAGAGAAGATGTGATTTCTTGCTGGAGGAAATAATAGTCAAAAAGGTCATTGATTACCTCCGTGTGGTTTCTGAACATAAGCAAACTGAGCATAAATAATGTGTACCAGAGCCCTGGAGAATATGTTTGTTGTCAGGGAATATGCATGGAAGGATAACTGAGGTATCCCATATTACACCAAAATATCAGAATTTGAGAATTTTAATTAAAAATGTAATTTTAAAGAAATATTTTTGATGTTTATGAGTGTTTCTCCTGTATGTATGTAAGTGTAACACACRTGTACAGTGCCTACAGAGTATGTTAGATCTCATGTATCTGGATTAACAGATGATTGGATGCTGCCATGTTGGTGCTGAGAACCAAATCCAGGCTCTCTGCAAGAACAGGAAGTGCTGCTAACTTCTGAGCCATCTTTTCATCCCCTTGAGCCATTTCTTAAATTTATTTTTTCATATCCAACAATGCTATTTTGTTTTAGTTTCCACTAATAAAAAAATCACATAAATGAAGAATGTCCAGAAAAAATTATCTGAGGCACAACATACAGAATTAGTAACAAATCCACATTGCTAGGTTTTATTAACAGTTCCAGATATACTTCACTGAGATGTAAGATGGACGACATAAAATCTTGGCACTTTGTAGGTTAGACAAGGAAAGATGAAAATGAGTAACGTTAAATTCTATAAAAGAATGAAACAATATATGCAGATACATATTTACCAAATCCTAGTAGGTATGAGGACTATCTATTTTAACTCAAAAAGAAAAACATCATGGTATTGGCACAAAAAGGCACAACAATCAAGGGAATTGAAGACCTAAACACAAGTCCACACATATATAGCCACCTATTTTTGATAAAGAAGCTATAAATACACACTGGAGAAGAAGACATTTTCAACAAATGGTGGTTGTCAAATTGGATGGCAGCATAAGGAAGACTCCAAATAAATCCACAGCTATCACCCCGCATAGAACTCAATTCCAAATGGATCAAAGACCTCAACATAAAACCAGATAAACTGGGCCCAATAGAAGAGAAAGTAAGGAATATCCTTGAACTCATTGGCACAGATGACTTTCTGAACAGAAAGAACATCCTTAGCATAGGCACTAAGATTAGCCATTAATAAATGGGACCTCATAAAACTGAATAGCATCTCTATGGAAAAGGACACTGTCATTCAGACAAACTAGCATCCTACAGAATGGGAAAATGATTTTGCACATCTGATACAGGGCTAACATCCAATATATATAAATAACTGAAAGAACAATATTAGACATCAAGGAAACAACCCAATTAACATATTGGGTACAGATCTAAAAAGAATTCTCAAAAGAGGAAACTCAAATGGCTGAGAAACAGTTAAAGAAATATTCAACATCTGTAGTCATTAGGGAAATGCAAATCAAAACTACTCTGAGGTTTCATCTTACATGTGTCAGAGTGGCTAAGATCAATAAAACAGATGATGACACATGCTAACAATGATGTAGATTGATGGGAACACTCATACACAGCTGGTGTGACTACAAACTTGTAGAGCCACAATGGGAATCAGTGTGGTGGTTGCTCAGAAAGGTAGGAATCAATATAATTCCAGATCTAGCTATACCATTCTTGGACATATACCCCAAGGACACTCCATCTAAAACAAGGACACTTGATCAACTATGTTCATTGTAGCTTTATTCATAGCATCCAGAAGTTGGAAACAAATTATCGACAGATGAATGGATAAATAAAATATGGTATTTTTATACAATAAGATGTTACTCAGGACATTAAAAACTGAAATAATGAAATTGATGGGTAAATGTATTAAAACAGAAAAAAAAATCATCCTGGGTGATGTTACTCAGACCTAGAGAGACAATTATAGTATGTATTTACTTATATGTCGATATTAGTTTTTAAATCAGTGATAACCAAGCTATAATCCATAGAACTACAAATGTTTGGTATAAAGAAAGAGACTGGGGTAAAGAGAGATATCTTTCTAGGAAAGGAAAATAGAATAGATAGCTGTAGATGGATGGGGAGTCTGGAACAGGAAGATCAAATTGGGAGGGGGAGGAGAGGGGGCCTAAAGGAGAAAAGACATGTAGAAGTAGGTAAAATTAAGGGCTATTTGAGTTGTAGTATGGAAACCTAATACAGTATTTTCTTTCTAAACTATACAAAGGCTTTCTAAATGAAATTGTCAAATAAAGAGGATACAGAACCACAGCTTGCCTACTCTTATCACCAAATGAAGCTTCAAGCATTGAGATCAAGTTATAGCTAATTGAGTTAAGTTCCTATGGCAACTCTCAAGCAACTCAGGATATCTCCAAGGCTATATGTTTCTCCTTACAAACTGATGGCAAGGACTATGTTGAAGACAACACCTACACAACTCATTGAGCATGGAGTAGTCGAGTTGGGACCTACATAGAGCCTTTATCCCTATATGCTAGTTAGTGCCTTTTGTAGAACAAGGGAGCAAGGTTCACTTTGGATGCTACCAAGAAGAGATGTTAACAGCAATCCATCAAAAATCCTCTGATCTAAAATGGTGTCCTGCTTACAAGATATGCTAGAGCAATGGTGGCAAAAAGCTTGTGGGAATAACCAACCAATATCTGATTTGATTTAAGGCCCACTCCATGAGATGGTACCCATACCTGAAATTGTTTCAGTGATCAAGAATATGAAACTAGATATCATGAGGACCTAGAATAATACCAAGTCGCACAATTCTACTAAAACAACATAGCAATAAAATTACTCCTAATGAGTTTGTTGTATTTATAGGTCAGTATCTTGCTCAGCCACCATCATAGAAACTTCCTACTGCAGCAGATTGGAAGAAATACAGAGACACACAGACAAACATTAAGCAGAGTAAGTGACATTGGTACACTCAGTAATAAATGGAATCTTTCCCCCTCAGTGCTTAGAAAACTGTGTGGAAGAAGAAGTAGAAAGTGTAAGAGGCAGAGGGCATGGAGGACACCAAGGAATCAGGCCATCTAAATCAAGAGGATTACTACACATATGCACTCTGAGACTGAGGCAGTATGCCCAGAGCCTGTACTGGTCTATATAAAATAGAGTCCTAAAGGTAAAAAAAAAAGTGGAGACATGCTCCTATTCCTAATCTAGAAGCTATATCCAATTTATATCCATTTGAAAATGGAAATTTAGTTTCCTTCAATGGGTTCTCATTGGGGAAATGCCTCTTAGGATAGGTTGCATGTCCAGCAGTAGATGGGCAACAGAAAACAAACTCAAAGAAATCATCAAAGTGTCCTTTTGTCCTAAGGTTGGGCCAGGGCTTTTTAAAATTTTTATCTTTTTTCTTTTAAATATGTTTTAGTGATATATATATATATATGTGTGTGTGTGTGTGTGTGTGTGTGTGTGTGTGTGTAATTTTTCCATGTCATTTGCATATATATTATTGCTTCTAGTTTAATGTTTTCATGGAATTCCTGAGCATGCACATGAGTGGGTCTTCATGTCTATATCTATTGCATATGCCTTTCCCCTTTGTTTAGTTTTGTCCTATTCTAGTGTATTAGGTTTTGTTTATCTTACTTTATGTTATTATTATCCCTGCTCTTTTTCTAATGAGAGACAGAAACGGGGTGGATCCTGATTTGGGGAAGGTGGTCAGGAAGTGGCAATAGTAGAAGGAAGGAAAACCATAATCAATTTATATTACATGAGAGACAAAAGCTATTTTACATAAAATGGAAAAATAAAGAAAAATATAATAGTATGCACTAAGACCCTTTAGGTTCTGATGGAAGCCAGCCTATTCACTAGTACTTATCTGAATGACTTTGGCTAAGGAAGTCTCTGCTTGCCAATTATGACTAATAGCCCTTCTTAGAAGGAAGGGAACCACTATTACCCTAATGCAGAGAAAGAAATTACAGACACAGTAGCCACACACAGACTAGAATATATTATTGTCGCCTACTTCTTTAATGGGAAAAAAAAGAGCATGTCATTAGTGTCAAGTAGATCCTAGGGAAATCTCTTTAGAAAAATGACTCAGTACAATAATGTGACTTGGTGGCTATCTTTGCAAGAAAACAGAATTTGACTTAATATGATTCTTATGTGAAAACTTCAGAAAAAATAGTTTATTCCACAACCCATATGCAGAACTTCCTGAAGACAACTCCCCACACACATACACTAAAATTTGATTTGAAAGATCACACTGTAACCATAAGTACAAAGAGGGCCTTTCTCCTTATGTAAAAAAAAAAAAAAGAATCCAGCATTGTTTCTCAGTTTACCACCTCTGAAAAACAAGACTTCTTATTGTGAATATTAAAATAAAATCTTTTTTTAATTTCTTTTATTTGATGTTTTTCTCAAAGTAAGTTCATTAATATATAATTAATGCATCATAGAATTCACACATAAAGTATGTAGTCGAGTGGTTTCGGGTTTATTCACAAATATGTACAACCATCTTTATAGGTACTTATAGATTTTAGAAATGTTTATGAGGATGTCCTTGATCCACTTGGACTTGAGCTTCCTACAATGAGATAAGAATGGATCAATTTGTATTCTTATGCATGCTAGCTGCCAGTTGAACCAGGACCATTTGTTGAAAAAGGCTATCCTTTTTCCACTGGATGGTTTTAGCTCCTTTGCCAAAGATCAAGCAAGTGACCATAGGTGTGTGGGTTCATTTCTGGGTCTTCAATTCTATTCCATTGATC
>BDUI01000228.1:122586-139510 GCA_002335545.1 Apodemus speciosus
ACTCCATTCTCCTTAGTTCTTCAACATACTTACCTGCCTAGACATTACTTTCTCTGTCAATGTTTAATTCTCATCTCATCTTCTCCATAGACCCTTCATTTAAAATCACTGTATGTAACTGCCTGAACTTACATCAAATGGGTTACCTATAAGGGAAGCTAGGGATGTATGGGAAGGCAGCAAAAAGAGACAGAGACCAAGATAAAACTTGTTATTCAAGGTCTCAATGCTTAATGAAGAAATCCAAATATATAGGCAGGGGAAAACCCTTCCCCAAAGGCTGGAAGCTTCTCAGCAGAACCAGTTCAGTTGTTCTGCAGGTGGCTAGTGTTTCTCAGTAAACTGCAGGTCCTTGAAGAATAATGGGCTTCACCTTGGTCTGAGCACTCCACCCTAAGTCGAGGGGATTATGGCTACCATAGGAGTTCCTGCTCAAAGGCTGGGAGAGGAACTTCACATTGGTCGATATCAAGTTCCTGCCAGGTGTTGTGGCACCTCAATAAGGCTCTCTACAAATGTATAGCAAACTTTCTTTCTATTCTTGCAACATCACCACTTTCATTGTCTGCCTCTTTCTTCTCTTCTTTTTATCCTTCTCACTTTCTCTTTCTTGTTTCCTTTGATGATTACTTAGTTCATATCTTCTAACTAGAAGGGTACATATTTATTTTTCAAGATGATATAGACCCTGATTTTATGGAGGACAGTGTTATATGGATCAGACAAGAACTATTTGATGGAACAACCATGAGGTTGTCTGAAATAAACAGACTGCTCTGATGTTTATGTGAATGTAATTGGCCTACAGAAATAGCCAGGAAATAACTTCCAAGAAAGTGATAATTTAACTGAGCTCTGAAATTTGAATAATAATTAACAAGACTGTAGGTTGGAGTCTGTAAAGACCATAGGAAAGGATTGAGACTGTGTCTTAGTGGTAAACCATTTGCTGTGCATGCACAACTTGATCCCATTTACATAATCACAAATAAATGAAAATTAAAAAGAATATTGAAGAGTATGTGGGAAGAGGCCAATTGTGCTCATATAATTAATTTTCTTTTGGTTCATGTTCTCTTGCTTCAACACACTGCACAATGATTTTGGACATAAATACCTTGATATATTTATTTTTACCTATTTTTTTGAAATACCATTTCTTGTCTTTGAGCTCAGACTCCAGTAAGCCCAGAGAGGCTTTCTAAAGTTTACATACACATAGACATGGGTCTCCTGTCTATCTTGTCCCCATGCCTACTATTCTTTGATTGAGATGTACTTTGACTTCTAAATAGTATTGGTCTGGGAAAATTCTCTACATGTAGAAGTTAATTAAAGATTGGAGACAGTATGACCCTTTGCAGATGAGAAGATCACAAGAAGATGTATACGCAAAGGATGTTTCATAACATGTTGTACATGTTAGAAAGAAATCTACATTCATAAAGGACTATGCAAACTAAGCTTTGGAGTACTTAGTGTGATTACTTAGGCCTTGAAGAAAATGTGTGTGAAGTAAATGATGAAGGATCTTATAATTAGTACAATTCGGAGTGTCTTTAGTTTAATACTATTCTGAGGAAACTTTTTTAAATCTAAATAATAAAAAAGATAAAGATTTGGCAGTGTCTGCATTAGTATGATAGATTTAAAACATGATCAAGATTCTATATCTTTCTATAAAATAAGGAGTAATAGACTTACATTTCATTCACTTGAATATATATGACAAGAGAATACAAGAGAAATGAAAATGCCAGTCTCTGGACAAGCACTTAAGCTTCCACTGTATTCCAGTTGCTTTTCTATTAGGTTAGAGTACATTATCATTGTGGTGGGGATTATGGCAACAAGCAGCGCAGGCATGGTGCTAGAACAGTAGCTGAGAATTTACACCATTTTCCTTTTTTAGTCATTCTCTCATATATCACATTCTAACCCAGTTTCCCCTCTCTCCTCTCTTCTAAATCCCTCCCCACTCCTCTTCTCTCTCCCATATCTATCCTTCTTCTCAAAAGAGTAGGCCTCCCAGAGATAGCAAATGAACACAGCATAACAAAATGCAGTAAGACTAGACTAGGCACAAACCCTTATATCAAGGCTGGATGAGGAACCCCAGTAGAAAATAAAAGGGTCCTAAAGAGGCAAGAGAGTCAGAGGCAGTCTTAGCTACCACTGCTAGGATCCCCACACCAAGCTATACAACTCTAACATATATGCAGACAATCTAAATCAGACCCATACAGGCTCTCTGACTGCTGGTTCAGTCTCTGTGAGTTCCTTATGATGTCTAGTAAGTTGATACTGTGGGATGTTTTCTTGGGGTCTCTTTGACCAGCTCTGGGTCCTATAATCTTTTCTCCTGCTCTTCTGCAGGATTCCAGAGCTCCATCTTATGTTTGGCTCTTGGTCTTTTATCTGTTCTCATTAGAGTGCTTCACGAACCTTTCTGATATTAATTGTGCTAGTTTTTGACAGCATCTTGATCCACAAGCACTAAACCAATTAGGAATGGTATGGGTTTTTGAAACATCAAAGGCTGCCACACACACACACACACACACACACACACACACACACACACACACACACACGCACACGTTCTCCAAAAAAGTCACACATTCTAATCTTTCCCAATAGTTCCACCAACTGGAAACTGAAATTCAAGTATATGAGCCTATGTGGCTCATTTTCATTCATATTACCCCACACCAGTGATAGAGTCATCATATAAGACAGCCAAGCTGCCAAGGAAAGGTTTGAAGTGAAAAGAATAAAATCCTCTGTCCCACCAGTCTGGGTGAACTTCCAGAATGTAAAAGTCTTGTGAATGATCTATATTCAAGGGACCCTACAGACCCCAGTTGAGCCATTTTAGCTGACAGTTTATAAAGTAGAGACAAGCTGTTCCTGCCAAGATCTTTGAAAAGTTAAAGATCTACAAAGAAAGGAAAATTATTGTGGTTTTTTTGAAGTAATTGTAGTTTGTTCTTCAATTAATGAGAATTAGTACATTTAGGGAGATATCTGAGATTTGCTGAGAACTGGAAAGCTAACATCTTAGTTCTTACATAGATGCCTTCAAATGTAAAAGTGGAAAGTGAATTGGCAAAGGCAAGAACAGCCCCCAAAACTGAGAGAACATCAAAAAAGTCCATCAGTGTGAGCAGTTATATACCTTCATGAACCTACAGGAGAGGAATTGATTGAGTGTGGGTAGGTGTTAAGATACAAAGAAACTATGTAACAATATTGCAATTTCAGGAGAGTAATGTTAGGAGTTCCATGAGAAGATATAATTAATTTTAGAACATAAGAAAAATAGGAAAGACCCAAAGACCATGTCATGAGCAGAAATTTGAGTCTTAAGGTAAATGTACCTCGTGGTGTTTCTTCTTTGGCATAAGTCTGGAATCAAGATTAGCCCAACAGCAGCTGACTGAGTCAGATGGAGATACTTACCATTGTACTGAGGTCAAAGACCCCTGTGGATGAATTAGGAAAGGGCAGGGAGAAGCTGAAGAGAAGAGCAATCCTATAGGAAGACTAGCAGTCTCAACTAACCCAGAGCCCTGAGATCTCTCAGATATTGAGCTACCAACCAGGTAGCATACATGAGCTGGTCTGAGTCACCCAACACATATATCACAGAGGACTGGCTGGGTCTGGCCTCACTGGGAGAAGATGCCCCTAACTCTTGAGAGACTTGAGGCCTCAGAGAGGCCTGGTGTGTGTGTGTGTGTGAACATCCTTTTGGAGACAGGGGGAGGAGAAATTGAATAAACTGTGGGAGAGGAGATCTGGAGGGGGATAACAATGGCTGGACTGTAAAAAACTAAAAGTAATTACTAATACTAATACTAATAATATAGCCTGGACCTGTCTATACAATCTGCTTCCCTACAGGGTCTTGACATATACTATGCCAACCACCTTGCATGCACCAAAGATTTCAGTTTTTATAAGCTAAAAATTCATGTATTAATTAATACCATGTATGTGAGTTTGAAAATTCATGCAATGTTGAATAGTTACTCCACTTAAAATTGTATATCAAATATGAAACTAATGTTTGAGAGTAAGATTTATTTATAAATACATATATTTGTCCTTCCTTGACATACAGTGCCATTTTCCCCATGAAGTCTTTTTTGTGTGAATTTGAATTAATGTAGTTTTAAGTAATAGTTAAAGGCAAAAGACATCTGGAGAAAAATCATGTTTAGCTTGGAAAAAGTTGAATATGAATATGTTCCTCTAATCATTTTGGTGAAATAGCCATGAATGAAATTATAAACTAAATATGGAATTAGACCATATTCCTCACCAAACAATCCATTCTTGCCTCTTGCCTTTAGTTCTAATATTCATTTTAATAACATATATAATATTAAATATTTAATAACATAAATATAACATGGCAGTTTAAGAATGGACAGTATATAAATGCATTAGTGTAGGTGAAAAAGTTTCACATTTGATGACTAAGATTTTAGGAATGATTAACATGGGTCTTGAGACATACAATCATTTTATCTGTCATTTGTTCAAGAAACTTTAGCATTAACGAGATTAATAAAATGAACCTGACGAAAGAGGCAAAGAAAGTACAATTTTTGAGAGTGTCTTAGAGTAATTGATCCTTTGGTGAATTAGATAATATTTATGCTTTTTTGAGGCTTACTTACTACTATGGGTACTATTCTAAATTAAGAGCTTTACAGATTCCAGACATATGCCACATTCATTTTATGTAGATGATGAATAACTTATTGATAGTTCTTTCTTTGTGCTATCTGAATCCTCATTTCTTTTAATAACCATGATGTCACTGAGATGTCACTTGGGTAGATGCTATCAATGGGCACCATTCAACTTTTTATTTGCAATGAAGGCAAAGGGCAGTTGAAAGCAGACAGGGTCAGACTGAGTCACTAATTCCTTGAAGTCAACTGTGTGTTCCCATCAGGGGACCTTATGCCAAAATAGAAGCCAGTTCTAACATTATCACACACTGGATCAGTTTTTCTGTTTGAGGAGCTCCAAGAACTCTCTCAAGTCAGAATCAGAAGAGGTTTTAGGAGATTGGCAGAGGCTGTGCCTTGTTGCTGGCAAGAGCATAATCAACACGCAGATGTTTTATCAAAGTGGAGCCCAATCTGTGAAAATAATCCTGGGCAGTCAATGAGAGAGACTAGGAAAGAAGCTCCTTCAGCAAAGAAATGATAGAGCCTGATTTGAGTGAGTACCTGCCTAAAAATAAGTAAACCAATTTTAGAGTTCTAAGACCTTAGAAGAACTTCAGACAGATATAGTTGTTAATTAATCTTGAACTTTGTATGGTATATCTCTATCTGGCACTGTAACTAATCTTGTGACAACTTGCTGTTATTGTAGTGATGGTTCTTTTTGGTTTCTTCCCTATTCCTGCCGTCTTTTCTAAGACTTACTTCTCTTTGGACTTGTAGTTTTTTGAAAACCCAAGGAGCTTGAAATTCATAGCTGTTTTCATCACCACCTGATTACATGCTCTTTGATAAATCCTTCATCTCCCCAGCTTCATATTTCTCACATGCAACTGGAAAAAAATAACTAGAGAATATTTTATATCTATTCCATATTCTTTGGACAGAGCAAACTTTATAAATCCTCTCCCTCTGTTCTTTGAAAATGAGAAGAATGTAAAAGTCCTTAACTAGAAAGCATCAGCACTTTAGCAGTCAGGGCTCTGAGCATATAATTCATGGGTGGATCACTGATCAGGGACAGATAAATTCAGAAAATACTTATTAAGCCCAAGCCATATGTTAGGCACGATGCTAGGTGCCAGAGTTGCCACAATGAGGAAAATACATGTGGTTCTTGCCTTCAAGGAGTTTAATATATGATTGGCAAAGCACATATATTAAATACTGGACTTATATAAGTAAGATTGCTAAGAATAAAGATAACTCTTGCCTAGTGGGAAAAAGGGCTTAGATGAATATCATGAATGACTTCTCTGAAGAATATACTTTATTAAGCACTATAAGAAACATTCCCCAGTACCAGAGAACCCTACACCACAGACATTGTTATTGATCTGGTTCTTTTTGCTCTATTTCATGACTCTACCTTTAGTCCCCAAATTCCAGATTCCCACTATTAATCCTACATAAAATTCATGTATACCAAATAACTTTCAGGTATAAAATTCAGGTTTAACTTTGGGAAAACTATATCAATATATAGAAACAAAATACACAGATCTTAAAGAATTAGGATTCATGGTCTATGCAAGGAGAAATGGAAATGTTTGCTTCCTTTTCTTTGACCTAATTTAAAAAGTAATCCAATATATTTTGATATATTTTCCCTTCCCCTGAGTACCTGCTTATTTTGCATTTAAAACAAGTAACATTTGATAATATGTTAATCAATGTTTATGGACTGAACCCTGAACTCTGTAAACAATGTGACTTAAAGACTATACTCTTCAAGAAGATTATATAAACTCAAATGTTATGATTTAACATTTTTGAAAAATGTGAGACTATGTGTGTTAGGTAGGTTTACAATGTTGTTATTTAATAAGGCCAATAATCACATCATTTTTTCATGGAATTAACACATGAGAAATTTACCAAATAACTATTCACAATCTTCCAACCCTAAAGAACAGATATTGAATAAGACGTAAGAATGAACCCTGTTATGTATTCCAGAAAAATGACAGTAGAAAATGAATTATTTCTGCTGTGGTGTTTTGTAGGAAAGGATGAAGCTAATTCAGAAGAATGTTAACTCTTGTTTTATTCTATCTTTGAAGGCACTAGCATCATTTAGGGTTTAAAATAATATTTTGGATGTTATAATGTTGGTGTATGGAAGAAACTCTAATTGGTCTTTTAAAGTATTAGGATAGTACCTGAGAGATATCTCAGTGGAAAAAGTTGGTTGTCACCAAGTCTGAGGGTATGAGTTCAATTCCCTGAATCCACATGGCAGAAGAAGAGAAACAACTCCCACAAGTTGTCCACCTACCTACCTACCTACCTCTCCACAAACACACATACCACAAACAATCACACACATATACATATACACATACACACACACACACACACACAGAGAGAGAGAGAGAGAGAGAGAGAGAGAGAGAGAGAGAGAGAGAGAGATCCTTTCATGAAAGTATGGCTCTAATCTGCCTGCCTAGTATGAGCTCTGAACATATCACATTGTCAGTATGTAAACGAACATAATGAGAATAATGTTCTATTTGAGAGTAACATTGTATGGGTTAATGGTGATTGTTGCCTTCTGAGAAGCTACATATTATTGTATAGTTGTAAGTTTTAGTGCAAGCCTCCTTTATTTCAGAAAGTAAGTTTAATGGAGTGTGTTTTTCTTTAAAAGCAAACATGGGCATATTTTTGTTATTATAAGATCCTGGTTACATTTATGTCTACAGTTTTTTAATAAAATACTTATTGTCAGTGCCTGACTGAATATGGCTTTGTATACTACTCTAAACACTTGAAACATCTTTCTTTTGCAGTAATGTTCCATTGTTCATACTCTCTATCCAATGCCACCAAATATCCTAGGTTAAGTTTTGACTTTTCCACATGGTTCATCTTCATTATCATGGCTACCAATAGCTTATATGTCCTACATACATGGAATTATTTATTCAAATATTATAGCCTAGATATTTCTATATCATCATTCATTATTATGCCTCAAAAGCCTTATCACGTATATCCCTAGGCTATTCTGAGATTTTCTACTTGAATATGAGTTTTTAAAAATTATGCTCTATAACCCTGACCTTTTTTGGGGGAAAGCCCTCTACACTCTAGAACTAACATACAGGTTTTCTCAAAGGGACACCTACAAGTACATATTAATTTAACACCTCTGAGTGCCCTCTGAGACAGTATAGTAGTAAGAACTCCGTGTAACTTAAGAAGAAACAATACACAATGAATCTGTGTCATAGCCTAATCGCCTAGCCAAGTAAAGACTATCGAACAGAGCTAAGTTTGAGATACCCTGTGGATGTGGGTGGGGTATCACTAGAAACACTACTTAGGACCTCTATATATTTTCTMCTGGTTATCATATTTTGGAGATGAACATAAGGGTTATTATTCTCATTCTGTAGGTTATCACAATGAAGAGAGAAAAGGTGTATAATAGTCAAAATGTAAAGTAGGTATTTTGAACTCAAGTTCAGTGTTCTTTTTGTATTGTGTAAGTAACATGGACTCAGATGCACAGTTAGAATTCTCCTTGGGTGTTGTACAGGAGGTAGGTCTAAATTTCCGTACTGAGATTTTTGTTTTAAATTGCTGGAAAAAGCATGATTTGAAAAGTTTTATCTGTTCTACTAAATGCTTCACAGCTAATAGGATGGACACAAGGTAAAACAAACAAACTAGATTTTACTAGGATTGTTAATATATTAATTCTGGAATAGAAAGGCTTTGATTTAAGTAAATGCAATACAACAAAATAAACTGAGGGTATATCAAAGAGTTACTTTAAATAACTGGTTCTACTTATACCTTTTAAATTCCTTTACAAAAGTGGATTAACTTTCTCCAGAGAATTAAGGAAAATGTGCTTAGATGAACAAATTTCTCCTACACATTAGAGCTTCTTAAATGATGAATTAGGACTCTCCATGGGAGATTGAATACATGAATATACGTTTTGTTGGAAGTGTGACAATAGTAAAAATTCTGAATACACAGTGGTAAAAATTAATTCAAATTTCAATGTATTCTGAAATCTAAGTCTTCCATGGTGTCATAAACTTCATTCAGCCTTACTCCTGAAAGGGACAATAGCCATACTTTCCTCTGCATGCAAGCACATTAACAGATATTGCTCTTCACGTAGACTTGAAAGTACTGCATGTTATAAATTGCACTATTTACTGTACTCACAAAATGTTCTGCCCTTATCAGAACATACCTGTTTAATTATGGAAAACAAAATCTTTAAATATTTAATATGACTTAATTTTAATATGATACATTTCTTCCTATGTAGGTGTCAAATTAGCATGCATTTGTATTGTACTATGTTAGATTATTTGATTTTATTTATTATATTTTTATTGTTTATTTGTGACAGGGTCTCACTGTATAGTGCTAGCTGGCCTGGAATTGTGTAGACCTAGTCTCATTGTGTAGACCTAGCTGGCCTTGAGGTCCTAGAAATCCACCTGCCTCTACCTCCTGAGTACTGTCACTAAAGGCATGCTACCATGCCTGGCTACAATGTTTAGTTTTAAACATTATTGTTTGGATTAATTACTTAATAAAGAAGAAGTACTTTTAAACTCATTTTAAGAAATTATGCCAATAACTGACAAAGATACAACAAAAAACAAAATCACAGACAAATCACTCTGATGGATGTAGATGTAAAATGCTCAGTAAACTAGTTGCAAATTCAATTCAAGAATATATCAAATAATCATTCTTCAGCACCAAATTGGCTTCATTCCACAGAAGTAGGGAGGATGCAACATAAACAAATCAATGAATGTACTATATAATATAAATAGATTAAAGGACAGAAGTCACTTCTTCATTTTAATAGATGCAGAGAAGGCGTTTGACAAAATACAACATCTTCTCAAAATAAAATCTCTCAAGACTAGGAATATAATTGACCTGTCTTAATACAATAAAGTCTTAATACAATAAAATTCATTTAACGTATGTTAAATGAATAAGTTCTTGGAGCACTTCAACAAAGATCAAGAATAAGACACGGTGCACACTCTACTACTAAGTTGATGTCCTTCACCTTTATATAAAACAAAAAGCAATTCTGAGGAAAAAGAATACTGCTACAGGCATCACCACACTTGGCTTCAAGATATACTTTAGAGCTATAGTAATAAGAGCAGCATAGAGCACAAAAATAGATATGTAGATCAGTGCATTTTAATAAAGGACTAAGGTATAAGACCATGCAACTACAACCTTCCAATTTTTACAAGATTTCCTTAGGAAATAAGAACAATAATCAACAAATGGGACCCTGAAGTCATCCTTGAAACTGTGTTTATACAGGGAAGTGAACTTGCTCAAGAAATAAGAATGAAAACCCGGTGGAGATTGACTTTCTCAACCTGGGTCAGACTTAGGGGAATCTAATAACAGGTGGTTTATTCCCAATATATTTAAGCCCTGTATAATTTGGAAAAAGATTCCTTGGTATGATACAATCCACATTGTACAAAACAAACAAACACCAAGCACAATTGCATTGAAACTCAACTCACAGTGTCATTTCTTCCAGAGTTCTAGAGGTAGGCTACCTGTACTAGCTTAAGAGCCTAAAGGTCTGGCCTGGTCTTGGTCATACATATAGCACAGAGGTCATTTGGGCTATTTGCCACCACTGGTCCTACTCATGGGAGGCTATGGGAGCCTCTAGATATAAGGGTCATTTAGATTACTAGCCACCTACCGTCCTTGTTGTAGGACCTTGATATGGTCTGGCCTAACAGATAAATCAACAGACTGTTAACAACTTCTAATTCTCAGTTTTTTAGATGTAAGAACAGTTTTTTTTTCTTTCTTATTGGAAAGACAATCCTGTGTGATTAACATTCCAGGTTTCTTTGGGTACAAGGGCCTTCATGAAACGCTCACAACATAAGCCCATGAAACTACAAGCTTCTGTACAGCAGAGGAAAATGGTCAAGTGAAGCAAAAACTTATAGAATAGTAGAAAAATCTATGTTATATCTATATGTGAAAGGGAATTAATATCAAGAATATTCAAAAGACTTTTAAAAAAGAAAACAAGAGAACACTGAAATAAAACAAACGAATACATAGAAAAGTAAAAATAAAACTACTTTGAGACTGTATCTTCAGACAGAGTGACCATTATCCTGAATACAAGTTAAGGACAGGATGTAAAGAAATAAAAACCCAACTCTACTGTTTTGGGAAATGTAAATTGGTGTAGCTCCTATGAAAGTTTCTCAAAAAGCTAAAAATAAATACAAATACCACACAATTATCTATATCACTCTTGCAATGCATACACAAAGGACTCTATTTTCTACAAGAAAGACATTTATAGATTCAGTTTCACTGTTGCTCTATTCACAACACCTAGGAAATGGAATCATCCTATGTCTATCAATGATGAATAGATAATGAAAATGTAGTTTCAGATAAATAGATAGAATATAAAAATATTATTCTGAACAAAGTAGCCAAGGTCACAAAATACAAATACCACATCCTTTTTGGAAACCTATTGTTTTGTAAGCTAATGGAAAGCATAATCTATTTTTGTAGAAAGAGCTGGCATAGAGCCACATTGTATGGATGGGTAAAGTTGCTCCTTAAAGCTATAAGTAATTAAAGCTATATGTTATTAAAGATATTAAGTGAAAATCCTAGTATGGGGTACTACTTTATGAATTGGTCAGTGAATCCCCCAAGGTTCCCCCCAAAATAAAAGCCATTTTCATTCTTCCTGGTTACCCACAATATAGTAAGACTTTTGTTGACTATATCATTACATTTGGCTGTAGGACATTGAGAAATCAACGTGGAGCTTATCTGGGAGTTTATTCTCTGCTGGTTAGGTTTCATTGTGCCAGAAGGTGCTGTGATTACTTCTTTTGCAGAAAAGTCATCTACTTTCTTATCTGTCTGTGAATCCTGTGAGCTATAATACCATCCTACCAAGCAAGATTTGTTCAATAGTGTAATAGTGGCATGACTTTTATAGAGGTAACCAACAGTTTTTTGTTTGAATTTTAGTCCCACTACATAAGGGGTAACTATGCTTGGTACTATGAATTTTGTAAAAGTCTGAGATGAATGAGATTATAGACTGTAAGGTTTTTTACTATTGTTTTCTAGACAGACATGGTATCAAACTGTCCTCCAAATTTTTTCTTTCTATTCATTTATTATTGTAGCTTTTTTTTATAGGGACTTATGTTTGAAGTGGGCAATGGTTAAGGCAGAGATTCATGCCTGGTGAATGCATGAAGAATGACTATGGAGTGTTCACCTCTAAACAGGACATTTATATCACACCTTTTGTGACTCATGGAATACTACAAAGAAGGACAAAAATAAGATAGAATATAATCTCCAGATGATGAGCAACTGTGAAACATTGTTTTATTGACATGCATGGCTATTGTGTCCATCAACTCACAGCTGCTGTGTTTACCTGCCTAAGACCTGTGCAATATTGGACTATTTAATGTCAGTTATAGAAGAGAGAGAGGTTCAAGAGGCCCCACACCTCTTTGGGGAGGCAGCCACTGGCAAATAATGGCTACCAGGAGAATATAATTAATTTTCTTTAGAAAATAAAAAACCATCTTTTAGAACAATAAATACTGTTTAATTTTACATTCTGGTAATAAAAATAACCAATTTTTATTATCTGGTAATAAAAAATCCATTTTCATTTAAGCAACAGGGAATTTGGAAAACATAAAAGAATTAAATGTGCATCGCTAATATTTCCTAATAAGCAGAGCAAAGCAGAGCCGATTTTAGTACAAATACTCCCTTGTGGTTTAGACATTTTATTTATTTTTCAAACGTGAAACATTTCTTTTGTACATATGCCACCACACACTGACACAAGTATGCATACAGAAAACAAGATGAGAAAATATGCTTTGAAACAAATTATATGTGACATGATTGGGGCTTGTTATCATGGCTCATAAAACAGATGTTTCTACGCTGAAATACTCTCRAATTGATGAAAGTGGATGGGAAGCTCCTGGAAAGTAAAGAACAGAAAGACCTGGGGACAGTTAAACTCAACACAACTATATCCAACTGGAATAGATTGGAACCCCTCAGGCTGATCCAAAAATCACATCCTTTGGGATAAGAGGATTAATTGATCCCTAGTGCCACTCTCCTGTGACATTCTCTTCCCTGCAGGCCTTTGTCCTCTTTTCTGAAGCAGCATACTTTCAGGGAACAGAGCATGTGCTAGTTCAGTGAGCTACAATTAAATGTTAATAACTCACTGATGGGTGATTTTTTTCACACATAGGAAAATATCATCATATAATTTTGAGTTTTAAAGTTCGTGTAATTCTTTTTCCCCTTTTGGACACAAAGACCTCAACAATTCCCAATTTTATTCTTTCCCTGTCCCCATTTGGTTATAATGAGGATTTCCCTCCTCCCTTCTCTTGTGGTGACTCAGATGTAGCTAAGGGGAACTTTTCTCAAACTTATTGGGAAAAGAGAAAAATTATTTGGCCTGAGGTCAAGCAGTTATTTTAGCTGAGATGCAGGATGGTTAATGCACTTATGAGTGACTGAAAATGGAATTGTCATGGAAAAGATATTTGCATTTTAAACTGTAGCATTTGCTACTGAGAGTGCTAGCACTTTGTCATAAGTGTGTACATGCATGGTAAGATTTTACAGCAGAAGGTAGGAAAATTGGAATAGAGATTTATTTTTACGTATGTCTGCCTTTCTATTAAGCAGTAAGTGTAATCTTTTACGTAATGATGTGACAGTATGCTTTATTCTTTTTTTTCTTTCTCCAAATATACAGACATAACACTGAAAGTAACATGCAAAAATCAGAATTGATTCTCCCTCTTCTAGATTTTCAAGGTCAGAGAAGATTCTCATCAATATTTTATTAATTATGGCAATTTGCATCAAAGTCAAAACAAACATAGAATTTGATTCACTTTTATTGTCTCCTGCCTTGACATACATACAATATATGGACTCATACATACACAAAACAGATGTCAATGGAGAAAAAAAGTCCTAAATTCTACCCTCTACTGTAGTTATGCCAGTGTGAAGTTGGATAAACATTATAARCCAAGGCATCGAGTTAGGAATATTCTGCTTAAAACTAGTCTTGGAATTTTGCAGAATGAAAATAGCGCTTAAGAGTTTTAAGATCTGAGTGTGAATCATGAGTATGTTGCATCTTAGCAGAGTAAACACTGGCAAGACATTTATATAGTTATTTAAATCTACGATTGATGTATTTTTCTTGATTAAAACCACAAAGAATACTGAAGTCAAATAGGCTTGGTTCATATCTTTTCTAAAAATATTTTTTTAATTGAAAGAAGACTTATGGGGCATATGGTGAGGGGGGAACTGGGAAAGGGGAAGCCTTTGGAATATAAACAAAGAATATGGAAAATAAAAAAAAAATAGAATTATATCTTTCTCCCTTTCCCTTTCCAACCAGTATGAACTTATTTGCTTACTGTTTTAGAACCTTTTTCATTGCATGTGTTATTGCTGCTCCTATCTTTTTTTTAATTATTTTTTGCTGGGATTTAACAGGGACCAACATTCTTGACCTGTAGTAAACATTCTACTATCCTAGTGCCAATATTCTCCTGACTAGGACAAGAAAAGGTTTTTAGTAAATGAATCTAGCCAGAAGTGGTAGAATTTACAAGTCAGTTGGGCAGCAGATGTTACTTAAACAACTAAACCATGTAGTTTGAGAGTGAAGAAATTGTATCATTCAGAGAGCAGTTTAAAACCTTTTTTTTGATATTTGTGTTTCTTTTTTAAATTTATTGTGTTTGTATATCTTGACTGCAGTATTCCCTCCCTCTACTCCTTCCTTCCATTTTCCTATCAAACCTCTCCTCTCCCTCAGACAATCTTAAAACTTGAACAATATATAACAGACTGAGGGCTGAGAAAGGAAAACCACAGCTAAAATTTTCTTCAGGCAAAAGGCAAGAAGACCCCACATATCACAAAACAGTGATTGCTTCATTTTGTAACTGCAAACAAAATAAAAAATAAAAATCTCATATCTATTTGCTCATTCTGTCTTGAGTTAACCGTGATGGCCAGAAAGAAGAGCATAGTAATTTAAGGCCTGAATTCAAGAAGAAGCTTCCTGAATTCAAAGCCTCATTCTGCAACTTGCTACATGTCTGACTTCAGAAAACCCACTGAACTTTGCTGCTCCATTTGTCAAATAGGGTTGATGATAATTGGGCAATATCTATATATACTATAAAGAGGTGTGATGACTGAGATGACTTTGGTAAATCACCTTATAAAGTGTCTATCATCCATTTACTCCTACATCCACTTTCAGTGACTTAAAATAAGGAAACATACATTGAATAGAATTGATTTAAAGGTTCTACCTAATGTGACATAATATAGAGTCCTATTCCTCAAGCTCTTACAGTGCTATGAGCCTAGCCAAACCATCATCTTTAATTATCTAATAGAGAACATATATTTAGTGTATTATGATGTATATGTATATGCAAGCATATATGTGTGTGCATACATATGTATGTGTGAATCCTCTTTGATTTATAGTAGAAAAACAAATAGAGGAAAAATATATCTCAGAACATGGGTTCAGGGGGAAAATCTAATAATTTTCTTTTTAATTTTCTGAATTATCCTGGGTTTAAAAGAATGACCCTACTGCGTTTTGTCTAAGGATTTATTATTACAGCAGCATTTCTTCCACTTTGTTCACTTGACATGAAATCAAGCATATACAGGTAAACACATGGCAATAAAGATTACTAGTTTCTACTATTCTGTAAATGGGTGAGCACCATCAACACTTAGAAACATGTATGATAATTAAGTATAATTTAAATTCTATTTTAGATTTATCTTTAGTTTACATATGACATCCCCCCATGAAAAACATGTGGGAACTGACCACTCACTTACAGTGATGAGAATGATACCATATACTTTGTTTATTGAACTTTGCAGCTGCAGTCCAAATAAAGCTGCAATGTCTTTAGTAGAAATGAAATGTGAAGGGACTTAAATCAAGTGTAAGGATCTTAGAGAGCTTTGTTCTTCACATTTCCCTGAAAATTGTTGTCCTATATGTCTAAAGTAACAGTGAGAAGTACTCTAAAATTTGCTATCAGTTCATGGCTAATTATCTTGAATTATTCCAAAGCTTTATCAAACTATTTTAGATGTCCGGTGACATACTAAAGCTAGTCTTAGTCCCATTATCTCAAAGCTTGAAGAATTTAAATGGAAAAAGAATAGAAATCTTTGGTTGGGGTTGTTCTTTCTTTCTCCCTCCCTCCTGCTTACTCATATCAGATATAGAATTTTCTCAATTTTCATTGAATTTTGTACATGTTTACTATATTACAACATTGTCATCATTATGGTTAACATTGTTTGACAAATGTTACTTATTGTACACTATTATAAATACTTAATATATATTTTGACCCCTATCCTCTATTATTTTTCTCACTGATGGCCAGAAGATGAATATGATAATGACTTCTGCCCTAGGTAATGGTTTATCTCATTTTTCCACCTATAGCTCTGCATACAGAGTGTATAGTAGTAGCCACACTCTTATCAACTATCAATCCTATAAGATGTGTATGAGCAGATGCTAAAAGTAAAACTTTTCTCTCAAAAATTGATTCTCTCTCTCTCTGTCTGACTCTCTCTCTGTCTCTCTGTCTCTCTGTCTCTCTGTCTCTGTCTCTGTCTCTCTCTCTCTCTCTCTCTCTCTCCTCTTTTGTCAATCATCTATGATATGGCATTTGTGTAACTGAAATACTACTGAAATACTCTAGGCTTTTAAGATAGGCTGATCAGTGATTTGGGCGTGGGGGCTGTTGATTCAGGGTTTGGATAATGTGATATTGAGTCAGTGACCTTCACATGAAGGGTTTGGACAGAATATTTACATGACAAGTGTACCTTGTTTTTTTCTCTTTCTCCAAGATTTATCTTCAAGTTTTTCTGATGTAAGATGCATTTTATATTTTTTTCTGAAAACCCAGTACACTTCAGGAAATGCAATCCCCATCAAAATCCCAACTCAGTTCTTCACAGAGTTAGAAAGAGCAATTCTGAAATTCATCTCGAATAACAAAAAACCCAGGATAGCTAAA